>JAQFVV010006429.1:1537646-1730146 GCA_028023455.1 Epiperipatus broadwayi
ATATATATATTGGAGTTTTTTTTTGTATAATTAATGTTTTCTAAATAACAACTGATGAATAAGCATTCTTTATGAGAGTTTTTTCTACATAACTCTTTTATTTTTCTAAATCACTGGCTTCAGCACAAACTTGTTTTGATAAGTTCCATAGTGATAGTATAATTCTATATTATGCTTCTGTCATGGTAGAATATATATACTAAATATCTTCAATTATGTGTAAATTTTCAATAAAATGTTTTAATTTTTCTTGGAGAAAGTCTGTTTAAAACTATTGATTTCAGAAACCCCTATCCCCACACACACAGAAAAATATTCAGCATGTACATCCAATCATGACAGAACTAAAACATGGAGTTAGACTATCACTGTGGAACAGTTTAAAACCCATTTGTTTGAAAATTCATGATTTTGAAAAAGAAAAGATCTATTAGAACAAATACTTTTAAGTAGAGAACCAAAGAAATACCAAAAGGAAAAAAGTAATTTTGTTACTGTAGGGTATTCATACTCACCAGAAATAGAAGACAAATTAAAGGAAGTCTACAATCAATATAACATAAGAATGGCTTTCTAAAGTCATAGTGCACTATGAATAATCCTAATCTCTACAAATTTAAACTTAAAATGCTGAAAATCAAAAACTGCTTATAGAAAAAAGCATGTAAATGTAGATAAATGGTATTTGGTGAATTAGTTGCCCAAAGACATCTGATTAAAAGAATACAGATTGATGATTAGAAAAGAAAATAGAAGTATCTAAAGTAGTCACATCATGTATGGAAAAAATATATATTGGACAGAGAGAAAAAAGTACAAAAAAGAAAATTCATAAAAGTTATTCACATGACAGTGGAAACATAACTCCATAAGTCAACTTAGTATGGCAAGTCATAATATTTGTGAGCCGTTTATTAACTTCAGTCTTAGGTAAAAAAAAATGGAGAAATTAGGAGAATTATCAAAGATAAGTATATGAAATTTCAATTGACTTCTGCCTTTTACAAAATAATCTTGTTAGTTAGAGCATCATCTTAAATGTAATATTCACAAATCTAAATGTTTAGATTAAATTTCTATGCATGAACTATCTATCAGTCAGGCCAGCAATGCTTAAAAAAAGGGAGAAGAATCTCATCCAGAATATTGCGTTATATGCCAACGTGTGTGTAATTACTAACACATAAGTGCATTTGAAAAATTTTAAAAAAATATGAATTTTTCTAAAGATAGTAGTGTATTTTCTCTTTTTTTTAATTCAGAGAAAATAATTTTTTTTAAAGCAAAAACAATTAATTTTACTTTCAAACTTTTTTTTAATTTTTAAGTTATTCTTTAAAAAGTGTGGGCAAATTTTGTTTTTCTTGTAAAATTCCTACAACTAAATACATAATGATTTTAAATATTAATTGAAGCATAAAATTTATCCAAAGCAAATAAAATCAATTCATTTTTTTTGTTTTAATTTATCAAATTGCAACAGTTAAATAAATTATTTTTTTGATAAATGAATGGTTAAGTAAGATTGAATATTAAAAAAGTAATCATAGCTAAGACTATATAGTTAGTATAATATTAAAAATATTATATATATATATATATGATGTACTTTATAAATATGTACATAAATTTTGAAAATTGTAATTAATAAATGTTTTGAATTGTAACATCTAAGATAGGTACTTGTGAGTTTTCAAATAAACCAAGATGGCTCCTCATATTTTTGATAAATGTACAGTCTACAAGGGCCTATAATCTACTGAGGATGTGTTAGTTGTTAAATTAAAAGAAAATTAATAAATTGATTGTTAAATTTTAAAAAAGAATTAAATTCTGATAAATTTTATTAAAAAGTTTTATTTCATTTTTTCCCCTCTATTATAATGTGAAAAGCAACGAGACATTCTTAACAATGTTGTACTTGCGTTCAATTTAGCATGTTTCTTATTGTCAGCAATTTTTTTGGTAAATTTTCATAATGATAAAAATTTGGAATCTAGCTGTCACAGAACATGATGCAGTAGACTATTTTCGAAGATATGGGATTCTGCCCTCCCAAAAAATGTGTGTTGATAGTCACAATATTATTGCACACCACTGATATGAATAAAGTGTAAATATTATATTTACCTATTTTTCATTTTTTTGTTAATAAGTTAATTCAAAAAGAAAAAAATCAATTTTTCCACAATGATTTTTTTTTTAAATAACAATAATAAAAAATAAAATGTAATTATTAAATATGACATTTCCTAGCAGACATTTTGGAGATCTTCAAATTGTTATCAAAAATATGGGGTGCCATCTTGGTTTATTTGAAAACTCACATATATATTTCATTGAATAATCATTAAATTATTTCACATTACTCTACTTCATGATTTCAGCTTACTCATTGTTGTTTAGCAGTTTATTTTTTCTTCATTCCTCTATACAATCTACTGTAAGTAATAGATGCCAGATAATAGTGCTTAATAAATTCCCATCCTGCACTGTTCTATCTAATATTGCAAGACTAATTTCAGGCATATGGATTTTATCAGTGAGGAACTTTGAATCTTGAAAAAGTGAACCTTAAACTTTAGGATCTAATGTAATTTGCTTCCAGATGCTATCATCTATCTCTTTTTCTACATTATTAAGCTATCAGTCCAAACTGAAAAGCATACTCAGCCTAAGTTTGATAGTATAACAGAGATGTAAATGATAACAGCTAGAAGAAAGGTACATTATATCCTAAAGTCTGAGTTTACTGTTCCAATATTTAATGCTTCTCATTGATAAAAATCATAAACTTGAAGTTAATCTGGAGATATTGAATATGACAGTACAAGAGAGAGAGGGATTTTTTTAGGCACTATTATCTGGCATCTATTAAAACTTACTAAAGCTTACAATAAGTGAAATAGAAGTGGTAAAAAATATGCTGTTAAAATTATTGATCTATAATTTTTATTTTGCTTCCATTCTAATATTTTATATAGATATACTTGCTTCGAAAAGTGTTGAAGTGAAAGTGTATAGTATTCAAATATATATATATATATAAATCTGTTAAGCAAATAAGACATTCCAATTAATAAAAAATATACTATCATAATAATCTAAGATTCTCAAATCCATATTCTTTTTGCTATATGTTTAATCAAGAAACTATAATTGAAGAATTACGATATAAAAAAGGAATTGTTATGATATTCCAAACAAATTTTCTTCCACATCGAACAATAAAATCTAGTTAGATTTGTTTTGTTTTTTTTAATGTAATCTTTCATCAATATTTAGAACAACCCATAGTTTTTACGCTCATTCGCTTTATAATCTGAAGTTTTATAATGACTTATCTATCTAGACGTGAGTACAATTGAAATCATAAATCACATAATAATAATTATTGAATGTATGGTATAGCAAAATTAACAGATTTAATAAAGCCACTAATAAATCTCTCCCTGATTGGAAACTCTACACATTTTTTATATATTGTTAATAGTCAAGCTGCTTTTAAAAAATCCACATGTTGAATGAATAAATAATAATATGCAATTTTTACATCAGGATTATCTTTTATTATCTACATGCAGTGTAAAAAATGTACAAAATATAATTTAAAGTTTGCATTTTCTGGTTTAAGATATTTTCTATTTAGTTTTTACATATAAATTTATGTATAAAAGATAAAATTAACTGCATCTTTTCACATTTTTATGCCACTTTTCTATTTATTATTATTTGAGGGTATCATTTAATCATTCATGCTGATATTTAGAAGGTTAAACTTAGAAAACTAACAAAAATATCCAGTCTCAGCTGTTGAATGAGGATTTAGAATTAATATTCTAGATTAAAGAAATAAGAAGTGATTAGAGAGTGTTTTGAATGCTAATTCTTTAAAGTTAACTTTATAATAGTAATGTAGTTTATCAAGAATTGAATGATGACATTCGTCTTTTGAAAGAATAAAGGAAGTAGGATTTGCAAATAAGTTGTGAATGAGATTATTAATTTATCAAGTACAGCAATTAGACAATATTTATTTTAAAAAAATAATAGAAATATGTAATATTTATATTTTATCAATATAAACTATATGTATATAAACTCCAAATATTTAAAAATAAAACAGTAATAAAATAAAAATCGATAGAGGAATAATTGCATTAAAAGCAAAAAGTTTTAAAAGATTATTAGACTTAGAATTAATAATAATAACAAAATTAATGCTTTCAATATAAAGATTAAATATTTTAATGATTATATTAAAAGCAATCACTATAAAAAGTAAGTGGAAATATTTTTTTCTCATGTGTCATAGCATCGGCCGGGCAGCGAACCCGCTAACCCGGGACAACTGCTTATAAGGCGGCTGTGCTGATCTCTCGATCACCAACCCTTAAGTGGAGTTATTTATTTCTTCTTTGTGATTATTTAAATTATAAAAAGAGCATAAAAAATACAAATCATAACTTAAGTGTGCATCGTGAGTTCTTCATTAAAATTGAGATAAATGTAAGATATTTATGGATTCAGAATCCTTAGAATTATAACAGCTTTCTTCGATGGAGTGATGACTTCATGATACTATAAATATGTTTTTAGTTTTGTTTTAAATTAGACAATTGACTCTCACATAATCAACTCACTTTAATCTGAAAATTTTACTCTTCATCTAAGAATAGTCAGACATCCATTTATCAACCACTAGTGAATTTTAGCTAATTTAGCTATAAATATTTTACATTAAAAAAAATACTAGGAATGCATCTTTATAACCTAAGAAATTTTAAGACTCATAAAGATAAATTTAGGCCCACATTTTCAGGTAAGGAGAAATACTAACTGGTCATCTTGTATTGCAATTATTTTTTCTTTGTGCTCAATACATTTACCCCTCTGACAGCCCTACAATGTCTGGTAGTTTCATCATGAAAAATATGTTATACATCCATTTATTGGTCAATATTTGAGTCAAATGATGTTTTAATCTATCACGACTTGTGACAATATGAATTTATGTAGAATTTTTTGGAATCCTTCAATTTGAATAATGCATGGAAGTCTAAAAACCATTAAAATAAAGTTATAGTTTTCATAGATTTATTATATATTAAAATTCAAATATATTAGATTATAAATAGTCAAAATAAGAGTCATAGATCAATTCATAGATCACATGAATTTATCTCTTAAGCTTGTAAGTTATAAACAGTGAGGATTGCCAATTCCTCTACAAGGTTTATGATAAATGCTTAGCCAGAGCCAGCACTTAAAATATGTCTGTCAGGAGCCCCCCCCCCAAACCCCTGACCATGGTTTTGTGCTTTGGCACTTCTCAGAGAGGAGTCAGGGTAGGTTCAAACACTAGATATAAAAATACCAATTCAAAGCTAAGCACTTAGCTAAAAGTTACCTATTGAGTGGAAAATCTGAAATTTTCAGACATCTACATGTCTTCAAACCCAGCTATTCAAACACTAGATATAAAAATACCAACTCAAAGCTAAGCACTTAGCTAAAAGTTACCTATTGAGTGGAAAATCTGAAATTTTCAGACATCTACATGTCTTCAAACCCAGCTATCCAACTCAAATAGCTATATAGGGCTGATAGATCTTCAGCCATACCATGGTCAGGGGTTTGGGGGGAGTTCCTGACAGAGATATTTTAAGTTCTGGTTCTGGCTAAGCATTTATCATAAAGCTTGTAGAGGAATTGGCAATCCTCACTGTTTATAACTTACAAGCTTAAGAGATAGGGTCATGCGATCTATGAATTGATCTATGACTCTTATTTTGACTATTTATAGTCTCTGCCAAAAGGCTTATGCAATTTTATATTGCTATGACTACTAATATATGGTATGGCTGAAGATCTATCAGCCCCATATAGCTATTTGAGTTGGATAGCTGGGTTTGAAGACATGTAGATGTCTGAAAATTTCAGATTTTCCACTCAATAGATAACTTTTAGCTAAGTGCTTAGCTTTGGGTTGGTATTTTTAGATCTAGTGTCTGAACCTACCCTGACATCTCTCTGAGGAGTGCCAAAGCATGAAACCATGGTCATGGGTTGGGGGGGGTTCCTGACAGAGATATTTTAAGTGCTGGTTCTGGCTAAGCATTTATCATAAAGCTTGTAGAAAAATTGGCAATCCTCACTGTTTATAACTTACAATCTTAAGAGATGGGGTCATGTGATCTATGAATTGATCTATGACTCTTATTTTGACTATTTATAGTCTCTTCCAAAAGTCTTATGCAATTTTATATTGCTATGACTACTAATATATGGTATGGCTGAAGATCTATCAGCCTCATATAGCTATTTGAGTTGGATAGCTGGGTTTAAAGACATGTAGATGTCTGAAAATTTTCAGATTTTTATAGATAACTTTTAGCTAAGTGCTTAGCTTTGGGTTGGTATTTTTAGATTTAGTGTCTGAACCTACCCTGACACCTCTCTGAGGAGTGCCAAAGCATGAAACCATGGTCAGGGGTTTGGGGTGGGGGGGTTCCTGACAGAGATATTTTAAGTGCTGGCTCTGGCTAAGCATTTATCATAAAGCTTGTAGAGGAATTGGCAATCCTCACTGTTTATATTAGATTATACTTATCAATTTCTTTATTGGTTATATATAGAGCTCACAAATAAGCTCTTAACAAGCTTTGCAGAATATCCCCAACCCCAGATCAGTTTCTACTACTGGCATGCAGTCTAGGGTTGAGGATATTCTGCAAAGCTTGTTAAGAGTTTATTTGTGAGCTCTATATATAACATTTGTAATACAAGCTTGTTAAATTAGGTCATGTGGCATGACTTGATTTCTTTGTAATTTCTTTATTGGATAAATGAGATATTAAGTTTTAATAGATTAATAATCCTTTATGCTAAATGCATTGGTAAATTTTAATTTATTAAATTTCATTGAAATATCTACAAATATTTTAGAATTTACCAGGTTTTATTTTTATACGTAATTTTTAATCATTAATTTTGTATTTGGTCTTGATTCAGACTTCACAGTTTTATAACTATTTCCAGAAAACATTTATCTAAGTCACAGGAATATAATCTTAAAACATCCTACCCAAACTAGAATTATCCATCATTTTTAAGTAACATAAAATAAAGAATAAAACAATAAAAAAAAGCAGCACAATCTCATTCTTTGCTTAAAATAATTTTTCTTTTGATAAAATATTTAAATCAGTAACTTAAAGTCACTGATTTTTTTTTTCTTTTTAATAAAAAAATTAATTATACATTTTATTTTGATTTATGCAAATGCTTTTTTGACCATCAGTTTCAGAAAAAGTATTTTGAAAATCCGTGCTTTTAAATACATTTTATTCTCTGATAGTTGAGAAATTTAGGGAAACAGTGTGTTTTTCCTTTAGTCTAACAACATTAGTCAAATAATTTATCATTATTAATTTATTTTGCCTAACATTTTACTTGTTATGAAATATATATATTTACCTGATTTAGAGAGTTAAACTGTCTTTGTTTCTCGAGCATAATGTTCATATTGAATTGCTTTTTATCAATAATCTGGCTTTGAACATTTTAAAATGGCATTCTCTATTAAATTGGCATCAGAAATGTTAAACATTTTTAATACATAATATTTATAATTTAAAACAGGCAAAATTCACTATACATATTGCCACACACAGCAAGATAGAGTAATCAATTGATGCCAGAAGGCTTGTGCATAAAATCTCCATCTAGTGCCTACTCGTCCAACATCCCCAGACTAGTTTCTTGCTTGTGGCCTTCATCAGTGAGGAGCCTTGGATCTGAAAGCACAAGCCTTCTAGCATGCATTTATTATTCTAGCTTGCTGTGTGTGGCAATACGTATAGTGAGTTTTGCCTGTTTTAACAACACAAGCATAAGAGGTAGTGGCCATGTGATGTTTATTGGCTTAATATTTATAATTTATGATTTTTGTAAAAGACATTGAAATATATCAGTCCTGAAGTTAAGATCAGTTCTTGATATAAATAATTGATACTTCTAAGACCAATATGACTACAATTGTATTTTCCATTTTATTTACTTAGATCTATAAACTTGTTATGTTATCTTTTCTGCTTCTAAGTTTTGCTATTGACTTTTTAAATTTTTTTAATAAAGTTTGCTTTTTAATTTCAGAAGTAAAAATTTTTCGAACAATTGTTTAAAGAGAGTGTGTAACTAAATAAGAAATAAAAGGATTTAATGTGTTCTAGATTTAAATTTATGATTATGATACATTTAATCTTTAAATTAAATTAAAGTGTATATTCTAAACTGTGAACTTAAATAATTTTCTATTTTGTTCATTGTTTCTGACTAATGCTACAATATTTTAATATCTAAATACATTTATGCTTTGAAAGCAAATCTGGTAATTTGCATTGGTATAAATTTGTTTAGATATATAAAGAACAATAGTTTTAAAATATTGGATTATGTATAAAGCCAATGTCATTGAAATGGCATTGTTTTTGGCTACCTTTTAATGTTTTTCACCTATTTTAATGAAAGTAAAATGGTTTCTTAAGCTAATAATTTAAAATATACATTTGTTTAAGGAATTAATTATTCAATAGCTAAAAACCATTTTAATAGAATAAATATTACTTGCATATGATATAAAAATGCATGTGTGTACATGAAAATTATGCATTAATCTTAATTAATTAAAGTAATGTCACATTATATATGACTTGCTTTATTAATTATTAATCTTAATATATGCTTCTTAATTATATATTATCTTGATTATTACATAATATTTTAATTTTTTTTAATATTCTTGTTTTTTATTATAATCTTCCTAAATTATTATAAATCCACTGCAGAATAAATGCCTCCAAATTTAGTCTAGGTTTTTCACATCTTAGTCCTCCAGTGAACATCACTTAGCCAACTTCTTTATCTCCTCCATCCATCTCACATGTGTTCCTTTTCTAAATATTTTATAATCCTTTGGAATTCACTTTAAAACTTTAACTGCCAATTTATTATCATCTCTTCTCTCAATATGTGTAGCCTAATTTTTTTAATGATGTTATGCTATATGTTTGATTTCTCATCTACATATTTCACTTATCTTTTCTTATTATTCATAATATACATTTCTCAGTAGCATTTTACTAAGCAATCTAAGATACATTTTGACACTAAGGGGAGCTGCAGAATCATTTCTGGCACAGAAAGTCATAATCAATTTAGATATTTCATTAAAAGTGCCTATGATACTATTCAGGATTATTTGTCTAATTAAAAAAATAAATTTCTAATTTTAATAGAAGTTCAAAACAGTATTTAAAATTAACAAATTAAAACAATTCTAGATATTTTATCAAAAGGTATTCTGGATATTTTTTCTGATTAAAAAAATAAATTTCAAATTTTATTGAAAGTTCAAAAAAAAAAAAACATTTACAACTGACCAATAAAAAATTGAAACAATTTTAAACATTTCATTAAAAAATATTCCAGATATTTTTTTGGTAAAGAAAAATAAATTTCAAATTTTTGTGGCATAATTACATAAAAATGAGTAAAAACGTAGTGGCATAGTATTGGGGGGTCATATAAGCAAATATTAAAATTCAAATTAACTTTACAATTAACAAATAAAAATAAAACAAATTTCAAATTTTATCAAAAATATGTATAACTATTTAAGCAGTAAATTTTGAGAAATAATTATTTTATGTTGCTGATACTAAAAAATTAGAAAAGTTATGTCACAGGTGTCCTTGTAGTATGAAGTAAAAGAAAGAAAAAACTTGCTAAGGTTTTGTTCAATCCTTTGATCTTATAATGTCAAAACAAACAAAAAATATATAGTTTTGCACTAATGAAAGCAGTAAAAAAAAAATAAAGCTGGTTTGTTAACGAATAAATAAATTTTGACTTTCTAATAGATTTGTTTAAATGACTTCTATCCAATCTCTATCTATTTATTTATCTATATATCTGCCTTTCTATCCATTTATCAGTCTTTCTGTTCATCCAGTCACCGATCCATTTAATCATTCATTTTTCTATCTCTTTATTAATCTATCATCCTATCCATATCCCTATCTATATATATGTATTTATATACCATCCACTATCTATCTGCATATTCTACTCATCCATCCATTTCATCTATCTATCCGCTTACATCATAATAAAAAAAGATATAAGAAATGGGAAAAAGATACACGGATTTGACGATCTGGTCAATAAATAAAACAAAATGGAAAAACAGATAAATTTGTGATGTGACTTCTCCCTAAAACCATTCAGTGAACAGAATATTATTGATTGCTTGATTGATCTGCTTAATTCCTTATCTATATATCTAAATGTCTATTTAACTATCTCTTTATGCACACATTTATTCTATCGAACATCCATTCATCTATGTATTCATCAATCTATTCATCTATCGATCTCTATATCTATCATTCTGTTTGTCTTTCTATGCATTTATTTATATATCAAATCGTTCATCAATTTAAGTATTTATTTATCTACTTATCCATCTATTCATCTATTAGCCATCTATCTACCTTCACATTTATCTCTTTACATGTCTATCTATGAATGTATCTATTTATCTCCCTATCTACATATCTATTCATTAATCCATCAATCTATCCATCCTGGCATCTATATCTCTAATCCATCCATTATTCATCAATCTATCCATGTGTCTATCTACATATTTACCTATATATGTATCATTCTATCTATCTAATATCCATCCATTTATTCATATATCTATCTACCCATACATTCATTCTATTTATCTGCTTATCTGCATATATCCTGAACTATGTATTTATCGGTATACCTATCTATCTAGTTATTTAACTATTTGATTTTCATTCATCCATCCATCTATCTATCCAGCCATCCATTTAACTATTTATTTATTCATCAATATATGAATGCCATCATCATGGGTTTTTTTTCTTTCAAAGTATACAGCTTTTTTTTTTTTTTATCATATAGGTCAGTAAATGAGTATTTAGCCATTTTTAACTAAAGGGTAAAATCTTCAACGCCCATCAAATGACAGTATCTTTATTTTTCTATTGGAAAAAAAATGTTGGAGAAAGCACTGTTCTGGAGTGGATTAAATAAAGACGATTATTTAATGTCAAACTTAATTTAGATTATCTGAGCAAAATTAATTGAATGTTTTAAAGACGAATCACTTTTCTTCAATGATAAAAATTATAAATTTTCAGAATTTAAAATACTGTATTATTTGTAATAATATTATAAAAAAATTTAATGGCAAATAAATTATTTGCTGAAGTGGTGAAATTATTTATAAAAATAAATAATTAAATAGCTTATTGCTCTGGAGTTTGTACGAGATTCAATCACTGGAATAATTAAGTGGACTCATGGTCCATGGGCTTGGACCTCCTGATTGTCCATTCTACCACTGTGGAAGTCATGAAGGATAAATAATCAAAGACTTTATTTCTCAACAGCTCATAGGAAGTTTATGCATTGGAAATGATGAAATGGATTCTTGATTCATGGATCTCGACTTCCGTTTTCTGGCAGCCTACCATTGCACTAAAACACACTAGGAAATTATTTATGAAAATAAATGAATAAAATTTTATATACTCTGATTTATAACAAATTTTAAACAAAACAAATTGTGAATAATGATTAAACTTTTTTAAAAATAATTTAATTATGAATTTATGAAGACAGACGTTTTTATTAAATGTATACTAATATACACTAACAAATTACTAGAGATAATTATAGGCTAATCAACTAAATAAGCAATAAAAATCTTTTTACTTTTGTTAATAAATAAAACCTGAAATTTAAACACTGAAGAAATTTTTTATTATCACAGAAGATAATCCGATCAAAAACATTTAACTCTCACTGAGAACTTTAGATGAATGTCAAAAATTCTCTGATCTGATTTTGAATTGCTTTGAAACAATTTCATCAAAAAAATTATCCAATCGTGAGATGAATTTTTCTACCTGATCAACTTTTATTATTTGTTTTTATATTTTGAAAAGTGAAAAGTTTCATTAGTGAAAATTTTAAAACTATTTGTGAGAGAATATTATATATAAATAGTAAGTACAAGACCGGTGAAGAAGAAGGTGCCACTCACTAAACTTATTAGCTGCTGAGCTAGAGAGCTTTATTAGTTTTTATCTTTATTTTATTCCTAATTAAGAATGACAGGATATGCACTTAATGATCAATAATTAGATGGCTAGAGAAAATTGATTATTAGCTGGATCATTTTAAACAATCCCTAAACCTGATATTTCTAAATTTTATCGAGTCTAGATTTAAACTCTAGGAGACGTGTAAGTCGTGTAAATGTTTTAGGTATTTATTATTTATAGTATTTAAAAATATATGTTAGTATAAGTTGGCATCATTCAAAAAATCTCACATTAGTTAAAAATAGTGAATATTATAAAAAATGATTTTATTAAAAAAATAATATAAGAAGTTTTATAATTAATCTTGAAATTATTCCTTGATACACTCGATCTTCAATTAAAGAAAATTGTAAAATGGAGTGTGTGATGAACTAAAATTTATATATAGATATTAATAAATAATAATTATTTTTATTCTCTCTCAAAACAAATCAATTCCAGAAAAATAGCGTTTGCAACAGTATTTATAGAACAATCAAATAACAACAATAAAAGACTGGGGTAAGATGTCAAAAAATAACAGGTAATTCACAAACCAAAGTTTTCAATCCCAATAATTTATTGATTACATTTATATACACCATTTAGATATAACCAAATTCAAGAATATGATTTCTGCATAATATTTTAAAATACTATATATATAAAGACCAATATTTCTCTCTACATAGAAAATCGAGTTTTGTTAATGAAAAATAATCGTACATAAATAATAGTTATAGAAAAATGTAGCGTCAATTCAACTAAATTAAAAAATTTTTGAAGAACTTCATATGCAAAAATGAGCGTTTCAACAAAGATACAGAATTAAGATTTTGTAAATTTATTCTTAATTAACATTGTTTCATTAAATGGCTTCTAGAAAAAACGCATTTGCTAAAGAATTTAGTTAAAGAAGGAATAATTGCAAACTGATGCTTAGAAAAGTTAGAACACAAACTATTTTCTTCAGAAAAGCCGTAAAATAGTTATTATATTTAATAAATAAAAATATTTTCATCAAAAAATAGTTTAATAAAAAAATTGTTTTTCTCTTCACTAGTGAAAATTGTAAATTGTGACTTCATTATCTATAAATAGAGACCTTTCTCATCTATAATGAGATTAATATCTTTTTTCATTTTTATAATTTTGTGCATAGTCAGTATTTTAATGAATTTAGATTAACTATATAAATTTTTAGACAATATGTAAGTTAAATATAAATTAATTAACTGAAAAGTAATTCTAAGTCCGTTTGTGGCTCAGTCTAAACTTGAAACTTAAATCGTGAACTGTGCATAAATGTTCTTGTAATTTAATTTTTTAAAAAGTTATAATAAAATTGTCATCTAGTTCTTTTTAGAAAGTTTTAAAAATTTCATTATATTTGTAATAAATAAATGAATTAGAACCAAAGTTGTAATTGATACCTAAATTAAAAACCAAAAATAAAACATTTATGTTACTTCTGGCAAAATCATTGTAGATTTGACAAATAATAAAATTATTAAGTTTTTCAACTACAACACTGCATTTTTTTATTTATAGAAGCTAAAATTCTTGAGAACACTCTACTATATACAATGTAAAAACATGATTATTAACAAGAAATAGTTAGAAGCCCATCTAACTTGCAAGTGTTCTAAAAAACTACTTACTATAAGTTATCTTGTAGTTAGATGACATATTGTTAATATGTAATTAGAATTTGGATTGATGTATAAATAATTAGATCTGTTTCCAGAAATATGATGTCTATTTTAGGAATGGATCTATTCAGATAGATTTTATATAATGAAGACAAAGAGATCATAAGATCAAAGATAATATGTTGATTAGCTTAATTTTCAGATTTAAAATGGTGAGTGCATCAAAATGTAAAATTTATGATATTGTTAAAAATAAACAATTCTAATGATTCAATGGTTTTGTTATTTCAAATAGACCCCCCCCACACTAAATTGAAATTTTAACTAATTAATTATAAAGCCAAATTTGGAAATTGAGTTGGATTCTAAATAAACCAGATTAAACTTAATAAAATAACATCAAAGATAATTATTTTAGAAAGATAACGATAATTATTATAAAATAAATCAATGTATTAAGAAAATGTAATAAAGAGATAATAGTCAAGCGTCGGTAGTCGAGAGGTCAGCATAGCTGCCTTACAAGCAGTTTCCCAGGTTTGCAGGTTGGCTTCCCGGCCGATGCTCTGACACATGAGGAATAAAAAAAAGAGATAATAAGCAAACTCTATGATTTAGAAAAAATGATTCAATTACTAATTATCACAAAATGTCACCTAATATTTAAAAATTCTGAAATAAATTCATTTTTTTAAATAAATATGTTTAAAAAAGAGAAAGAAAATGTTTAAATGATATTATAAAGTGAGGTCTGCCATATTCTCATTAAATTAACATTTGTATAATGAGAGGTTATTTTTTTATTTGTACCTTTATCAATTAAATTATTATTACTTTTTAATTATTCTTTTCTATGTACATAATAATTTTAACTTAAAAGGCACAAATAAAAACATGTCTAACATTAATCCAGAAAACAAAAATTTCCAAATAAAAATACTGTAAAACAATCAGTGAATATGAAAACTGCAATAAACATTATTGCCTGACATAGAATGTAAATGCACAAGATGTTTCAGGCTTTCTAAAAAACAAAGTTAGAAAATTTATTAACACTATCAAAACAAAATTATTTACTGGAAAGTGAGAGCAAAACATTTTTTATTGTTTTGAATTTGTTTATACTTTTAAGAGATGGATTTTTTTTTCATTAAAAGATAGAAAACATAGCATCAAGGAAAAAAACTTGCAAATGAGAAAGTGAAAATAACATGATTTTTATTGACATACATTTATTTATGCTTTCAAAGGTTCAATTTTGATTTCTACTAAAAATCAGAAACAAGAGAAAGAATAAAACATCAAGAAAAAAAATTCTAAGCAAAAAGTAGAAGTTTCAACTATGATATGACTAAATTAACAATCTATAAATTTTTATTAGGGTAAGTTTGTTTATATTTTTTTATAGATTTAAAATATGATTTTAGTTTTTATTAAATTTAAACTAAGTAGTATATACTATAAAATATTCATTTTTCAATTTATATTTTTTTTTTGATTTCACATTTATCCTTATTTAAATAGCTGTTTTGATGATAATTTGGTCTAGACTGTGATCTGGAACTAATTATTCATACATACATGTGTTTTAAAATAAGATGCCATGAATGGATGGTCTAATGAAGGATTTTATAGAACTAATTACATTTGTTATTATAGATCTACAATATATACTATGTCTTAATATATGCATCAAACTTTCTGCCCTCAGAATTTTCACATCAACAACTTCAAATAAATACATTAACCACTTTGCATTGTAATTTTTTTGCAACAAAACTTACTGACAATTTGAAGCAAAAGTATAACATTTATTTTAATTTTTAAACCTTTATTCTATAATAGAATTCAATAAATTTGATTTGATTTATTAGAAATCTAAATTTACAAACAATACTCTAAAAAAATCATACTTAAATCCTCCAAATACTAAAAAAATCTAAACTAAATTGAATTACAAAATAATCTTAATGACTTTTTTCATTTTTGTTACTACTGGTCAACTATGCTAAAATCAAAAAGAAATTAACTTAGGGAAATATTTGTGGTTTGAACTTTGTTCTTCTAATCTGAATGAATAATTAATTATAAAACAATCATAAATCTATCAAATGTTGTTCTAAAATTAAAAATTGTATTTATAATTTTTAACCAAAAATCAGTACAGCTACAATTTGACATTTGCAGTCATGAATTTTTAAGCATATCAAAACATTTGTTTAGCATAATTTTTAAAAAATAAAAGATATTTCAAAATATATAAATGTAAACATGAAAGAATTTATTTTTTATTGATTATTATGGAAATATTTTGTAAAATTAATTATAAATATTTAAATAAAATCCCAAATAACTACTGATTCTTTATGATTTGATCAGAACAATGGCAAGAGCATGTCCAAGTTTTTTACACTCTTAATATTAAATGACAGACCAATCAGAATGTAAATAAATTGGAGGGGGGGGTGATGGTTTTTTTTTTAAGTTTTCTCTATAATCTATTGATATTTTCAGATTGCTTTTTAATTAATTATTTAGTATTTACAGTAATTCATATTTTAAAACAGGCAAAACTCACTATATGTCTTGCCACACTACATAGAATCCCAATCTAGTGCCTACTCATCTAATATCCCAGAGTAGTTTCTGGCTTGTGGTCTTTGTCAATGAGGAGCCTTGGAAGCCTTCTGGCATCCATTGATTACTCTAGCTTGCAGTGTGCCAATGTCTATAGTGAAATTTTCCTGTTTTAATAACAGTTATAAGCAAGCATAAGAAGTGGTGGTCATGTGATGTCTATTGGCTTAATTCATATTTTACTAGCAAATTGAAATTAAAGGGAAAAAATAATAAAATGAGTGATTTTAAAAACTATATCAGCATCATTACAAAACCATGTCAAAGTTAAAGACAATTAATAATTATTATCACTTACTTAGTAAACAAGAGATTATCCCTCATTCAAATATAAACTTTAAAATTCAATTATAGATTAAATTAATATATCTATTTTTTTTACATTCCAAATGTTTTTATGCATATAAATATATCTAAAAGATATTATATGTGGTAAAAAGTGAGATGAAAGTGAGTTATCCCAAGTGTTTAAGTTCAATTAACAAAATAGATATATAATTACATCTATAGTTTTATATCTATATATAACTATAGATATAGTTATACAAATATTAAATATTTAAAATTAATTCCATATCTAATAAAGCAAAATATTCCTAAAGGTTAATAATTTTATTTATATAGATAAAAGTTTACTGAATCAAGTGTAATCTAATGTAATAAACATCTTACTTATTTTTTTCAAAAGAGAAACTTAATTATTTCCATATCAAAATTTTACAAAACATTTAGATAAAACGTTTCAAATAGTTGGTTAATTCATTTTCAATTCTACATAGCGTAAATGAAGATATCTTACTTAGATTTTCTTCCAAAATAAAAATAACTAATTATTTTTTTATCAAATTTTTTTTTTAAGAAACCGTATTTATAGTTAATTAATTTATTAAAAAATAATAATGGTAGTTAATTCATTAATTTGAAAAATGTGAAATATATATATATATATGTACAAATAATGTTTATAAAAAAATATCTATATAAAAAATCATATGTACATAAAAGATTGCAGTGCATTTATATTAATCTCAAATATAAAATTATTAACATTATTGGTTAACCTATTAGTAATAAATAATAATTAATAAAAATTAAACAAAAATATTGTAATAAGAAGTATAATTCAAGGATATAATAGTGCTGGTTTCATACTATGTTGACGTAAGGTGCTAAATTTATAAATATTTTTTTGTTTTTTTATTAAAAGAAAGATTTATTCATGAGTTTACATTGATACTAATTAAATTAGCATAGACATAATGATACAGAAACATACGAGATCTTGTATATAATATTAAAGACTAAAAGGGAGGCAAGAGTAATTACTCATTTGTCTAAGAAGGAGCATTTGTGCCACATTTCCCGATGTAGCTTATGAGGAGCCAAAAGTCTATCTCTGTCCTTGATTTTATTTATTTCTTTAATATAGACTTGACAGCTACTGAGATTTGTCTGAGTGAAGAGCAACTTACACCTTGTCAGCCAAACAGCAAACATTATAAAGATAGCTAGTCTGATGATAGAAAAAGTTCCATTGTCAATAGCTCTCTTGATAGACAATACACCACTAATATCAGGTGAAACACTGTTTACAATCAGGGACCTGAGTTCCAAAAAAGGGACAAGAGTAAAACAAATAAAGTGTTTCATCATCAATCTGGCACAATGCACATTGAGGATCAATCCTTTCAAATCCAATACTCCATACCAAAAAATTATTTGTGGGCAAAAAGGAGAGATTAAATTTGAGGAAAAAATCCACATACTTGGGTTCAAATACCCAGTCTTTGGACTTTTTGATTATTCACTTATTACTGATACCAAGTTCAGATTGTAGCATGTTTTCATTGGAATGTATGAGTTTGTATACATCCCAGTAAGGTTTTTTTGTTTTCAAAGGTTTGTGCAGTGATACTGAACAGTCCATCAACATGCTGAATCATATCACTGATTCATTTACTTAGACATGGTGGTGGTGTGGCAGTAGGCTTAAACAGGAATTTTATATTTGATCTAAATCAGAACTAGGTAAATTGCATGCAATAAACTGGTTACTCTTTGTATATAGAAAACACCTGCAGAATGTAGGCTCAGTCCATTTAACTCCCTGGACCTCTGTATCTTGGCCATACTAATTGCAACACACTTGCCTTTCCAGAACAGTTTTGAACATAGCAAGTTGATACTATTTTGAAATGATTTTGTAGGGTTGATTATAGCTAGGTAGTAGTTTATTTTTGGGAAAATGAGCATGTTAAGTAATGCCACTTTACCTGGGAGATACAGTGAGATCGATGAAAGGGACCTCACCATTTTGCTACTCTTATCCAGAATGGACTGCTGTATTTTTTCATCGAGATCTTGGATGAAGCAATGAGGAAGCTCAAAAACTTCTGAGGCTTTGAAGTGTAGATTGATGTTTTTGAGTTGTTAATGTGAAAATTATAGTCTGAGGAATATCTGTCAAAGATCTGTTGCAAGCATGGTAAATGTTTCTTGGAAGGAAGAAAGACTGTAACATCATCTACATAGGGAATGTGATGTAATTCCTCACTCAAACCAGGTACATAGATCCCTGGCACACTACATTCAATTTCTTTAAGCAAGGGATTGCTATGGGTGATAAAGCAAAGAATGCTAAGTGGAGATCCCTGAGGAATAGAGATGAGGTCTAAACCCAGGGGCCAAACTGCCATTAAGTGATGTGAAAATTGAGTGGCTTAATAGGTTCCCAATAATCCTGATGAAAACCTTTGAAACTAAGTAGGTATAAAGAATTTGCAGTAGAATTGAGGGCACTACATAGTCAAAGGCAGAAGCAAAGTCCAATTGAACCACTACTGGCAATGACCTTCTGTGGTGCCTAACATGTTCTATGAGGAGAGTGAACTGCTGCACAGCCTCAATGATGGATGAACCTTTGCAAGCAAATTGATAAACTGTAATATAGGTGAATAGTTGATCCTGAATTCTGTTTTTGATTATGGAATCAATGGTCTTGATGAGCAGTGGAGTCATAAATATGTGCCAAATATTTGAAAGATCAGAAGGGTTAATTTACCTTTTCATGAAAGGAACGGGGGCTATAGGGTAGAGGTTAGGAATGTTGATGAACTCTCCTGCCAGAATATCAATTACTCTCAGAAATATGGGTGCCATGAACTGGCTTAAGTATAGCAGAACAAAGGGTGGAATTGTATGTAATCCAGGGTGAGTGTTCTCTGGATAAGCCAGGAGCCTTTGGACTATATGAGCCTCTGTAATGCTGTGATCTTCATATTTGTCCAATCATTCCATGTGTCACCTATCTCAAAGTTGACACTGAAGTTTTTTTAGAGAACTGGTGGATTTTCATTTACATAGTAAGTCCTCCATAGTTGTTTTGGTCAATGGCTCTTGTAAAAAAAAAAAAAATATTTTTTTTATTTGCAAATGTAGGGACTTTAAATCCATATAGTATGTATGTGAATATAAGCATTATTATTAACTTTGGATTAGCTAGTTTTCTAATACTCTATTTCTAATTATTTTTTCATTATTTTTTTTATTTTTCATTAATTACTGTTTATTATTTAATATATGAACTAACAATGTATTTTTCTTATGTTTGAGATGTACTATGAATACATAATAATCTTTTGTACCCATATGATTTTTTATATAAATAATTTTACACAGATAAATATATATTTGCACAACTTCTTTAAATTAATAAATTAATTATCATTATTATATTTTAATAAATTAGCTAACTATTTAAAATGTTTTATCTGAAAGATCCTGTAAAGTTTTGGGAAAAAAATAAGATAGTTATTATAATAAATTAGCACTTCATTGGTTAAAAACAGATAGAACCAGTCCTTACTTGGTGTAAATTACATTACAGAAAAATTATTAATTAAATGATCTATCATTCAAAATATCATTGCATTTTTGTGAATTTAATACAAATGAAACAGAGAATTTCAATAGGTCCCATTACTGAAGTAAGAATAAGTAAATGGAAATAAGAACAACTGGATTTTACAAAATCTCTCAGACTGCAATTGATAAGACTATTATATTTCATTTATATTTACTCTAACTAATGTTGAGGACATAAAGTTTTAGTTTTATAATAAGAACTGTTGGTTTAGTATCTAAAACTTAATGGTTTGATTTATTATAGAGGAAAAAAACAATATCTTAGTTTGTTGAAGTGAATATAATTATTATTACTTTTCCATCACTACATAAAAATATCAGAAAAAATATATTTAGTAAACTTTTATCTCATATCTAAAATATTATTTACCTTAAAAATGCTTTCTAAGCACAATTTTTTATTATCTTATTAGAAAATGTATTTTCCTTTATTTATTTCTTTTCTTTTTTTTTTGCATTATTTTTGTTTTGTGTTATTCTTTCAAATTACCTTTTCCCATAATGATATTTTAAATAATTTTAAATGCTTCTGAGATGAAATATGCAAAAAAATCTGTATATACTTTAATAAGAATATTTTTTCAGACTTTATAAATAAAATATTGAAAATATAAGAAATTTCCAGATATTTACCTAGATAAACTTTAGCTATGTTGTGAGTGAGCAAACAATCATGTAGTATTTTATTAAAACCATTAAACATCACATGATCACTAGCTCTTATACTAGCACATAATTGTTAATAAACAAGGCAGAACTCTCCATCCAGTAGTGCCACTCTGTGCCAACCAGAGTAATCAATAGATGCTGAAGGCTTGTGCATAAAATCCCTATCTAGTACCTACTTATCCAATAACCCCAGACTAGTTTCTGGCTTGTGACCTTCATCAGTGAGGAGCCTTGGATTTTAGAGCACTACACCTACATCTTAGGATCTAATGCAACCCTCCAGCAGCCACATTTTATCTCTACTTAATTACAAAACTATGAGTCTAAAAGTGAAAACACAATCATATTTTCAATCCAAGCTTATTATATCATAGTTTTATAATTAAGTGGAGATAAAAGGTGGCTTCTGGAGGGTTGCATTAGATCCTAGATCTATGTGCAATGCTTTTAGATCCAAGACTCCTCACTGATGAAGGGGACAAGCCAGAAACTAGTCTGGGGATATTAGATGAGTAGGCACTAGATAGGAATTTTATGCACAAGTCTTCTGGCATCCATTGATTACTCTGATTGACACAGGGTGGCACTACTGGATGGAGAGTTTTGCCTTGTTTAGTATTTTATTACTAAAATATGAATATAAGATAGGTAATTAATGCATATTTACATAATTATACATTTATTATGAATTATAAAAACTTTTATTCTATAAGTTTAAACCAGGCATCACTTTTTCTTTCAACCAGTGAACCATATGAGATGTTTGCATCATAAAATAAGTCTCACTATTATTACAAAAATTCTCAAACATTGTATTTAATACAAAGTATGCAATTTAAAGCTATTATTAAAAAATTATATAAGTTTTATATAACAAAAAATAGAAAAAAAATATGAATTTTAGAGAGATGCTTGGTATTGGAATTTTTCTACAATGTCTCCAATATTCACTAGTATTAGATAGGTTACAACTCATAAATTGCATTTAAGATGTTTATTTGTAAACTGTAAACTTCTAAACATCACATGATCACCATTTTTATGCTGGCTCATAACTGTTATTAAACTAGGTAAAACTCTCCATACAGTAGTGCCACTCAGTGCAAGCCAGAGTAATCAATGGATGCCAGAAGGCTTGTGCATAAAATACCTATCTAGTGCCTACTTATCCAATATCCCCAGACTAGTTTTCAGCTTGTGGCTTTTGTCATTGGGGAGCTTTGGATCTGAGAGCACTGCACCTAGATCTTAGGATCTAATGCAACCCTCCAGCAGCCACCTTTTATCTCTACTTAATTACAAAACTATAAGTCTAAAATTGAAAATACAATCATATTTTCAATCCAAGCTCATTATCTAATAGTTTTATAATTAAGTGGAGATAAAATGTGACTGTTGGAGGGTTGCATTAGATCCTAAGATCTAGGTTCAGCGCTCTCAGATACAAAGCTCTTCACTGACAAAAGCCACAAGCTAAAAACTAGTTTGGGGATATTGGATGAGTAGTCACTAGAGAAGATTTTATGCACAAGCCTTCTGGCATCCATTGATTACTCTGGCTTGTACTGAGTGGCACTACTGTGTGGATAATTTTGCCTGTTTTAATAACAGTTGCGAGCAAGCATAAGAAATGATGATTATGTGATATTTAGTGGTTTAATTCCAATCCTTCTTAATAGGATAGTGGTGGCTATGGTTATTAAATAACCAAAGACACCAAAATGTATGGGTACAGAACTGAGTTCAGACCTATATGACTATATAAGCTAATGAGCTTGAATTGGAAAATATGATTGTGTTTTCAATTTTAGCCTCATAGGTTTATAGTTAAGTAGAGATAAAATGTGGCTGCTGGAGGACTGCATTCGATTTTAAGATCTAGGTGCAGTGCTCTCAGATCCAAAGCTACTCACTGATGAAAGCCACAAGCTAAAAACTAGTCTGGGTTATTGGATGAATAGGCACTAGATAGAGATTTTATGCACAAGCCTTCTGACATCAATTGATTATTCTGGCTTGCACTGAGTGGCACTACTGTATGTAGAGTTTTGCCTGTTTTAAACTGTAAACTTATTTTTGACTTTAGATTTTTATTTTTAAAAAAAGTTGTTTATAAGTGCTACCAATCATGGTATCATATTTACTAGTGAAAACTAGCATATTTTGTTGATATTCTTCAGGAAGAGTTGATCAAATTTTGATAAAGATGTTTTTTTTTAATTTTTGGCATAGAAGTTTATTACACTGTAGTTTGATTATTTTAATATACAATTTTTTATTCTACTTTTTTCAACATAAAAAAATTTGTCATAAGATGAACGTTAGTTTTTTTTAGCTTTGAAAGCATTTAAATCACAAATTCAGTTTTTTAAAACCTTATTTAACTCATCAATATAATTAATGTATTTAGACTTTTTGTGATTGGCTAATACAGAAAAATAGAAAGCATCAAGTTGATTTTGTTAATTAATTCTCACAGTTAACTAATTTCCTTTGCAACTTTTAATTAAATCAGTAGTATAGGCAGTAATTTCTGTGAAAAATGCAAAATTATTAATCTATTTTATTCTACTGAAGACAAATTGCCCTTTTATTTCCAGGAAATTGTTTACTTTTTTTATGAGCCAAAATTGTTAATTCATTTTTCTTTTATTTAATTAACCAAAGAATTGCAAAATGGAATACTATATATCCATCTTCAGATTTATGTTCTAACAATTAATTAAGTGATAGTGGTTAAATGCTTACGATTTATAAAATATATGTTTAAAATAATCACATGCATAAACTTATTAAATTTTGCCAATTTGAGACATAACTTTTCTTGATGAAATATGCAATGAAATAATACAAAGTCCCCTATTAAAAATTTAAAAGCTAATTCTGGTTTAATTTAAAAATCAAACAAAACTTTGAATATACTGACTAACCTTTTAAGGGAGAGACATTTTTGTTATAGACATCATTTTCCATAACTATAATTTTCATCATTTGAATACAGAGCATTTTTTCAATAATGTTAAAGGTTTTATCAATATCACACACATTGAGCTAAATCAAATATACTATTATTTTCATCGTTAGACATGAAAATGAACTAAATTCATTTAAATTTTTAGCCATCTTATATTGTATATACATATTTTTATCTTTTCTATGAACAAAATTTTGATAACTCCCAGAAAGAATTCTTTCAACAATTTTTACAATTTTAAGCAACATTTTTTAACCATTGTGCACTGGTCATAAGCTCGCCATCAATAATGGATGTGTCGAACTATGTTTCTAGATCAGATTCGGATTATAATATGAGTGACCCATGAAATAGCAATAATGTAACCAAACAAGTAATGATACAAACCAAACAGCCAAGAAGACAAATTACTATTAAAATAAGTTTGTTTTAGATTGTTAGTGTTAATGCATCAGATTCAAATCAAAAATTCATTGACCTGGAATTATTGTGATAGAAAGGCATCCTGCCCAATATTTGCATAATGCAGTTAGAAATACTTAAGTTTAGAGCAGTCAATTTCTGGAGGAAATAATATTAAACATTTCATAAGACAAGACAGCAATATTTGGAAGTGTTAAATATATTAGAATAAGTAATAGATGTCATTATAAATTATAACCTTGTCAGTTATAACAAGTGATAAACATTTATGACTATTGTAACTATATTATTAGTATAAATAGATGCAATAAATGTTTTGATATAATCCTAACTTTATTTCAATTATTTATTACCTGGAAATGTTTGTTTTCTCTCAGCAGATGTATATACACAACAAAATATCACTCACTGACTTTTTTCAATCAACATAAGGAAAGCTTGCTTTTAATTACTGTGTTTTTTATTCCACTCTGACTATAAATAGGTTAGAAAAATGATTACAGGGGTGTTGTTAGAAATTTTTAAAGTTTTTACAGTAGTAGAGTTACTATGAAGATTTAACTGAAGGCAAGAGTGGAGAAGTCAGCTGCTGTTGCTAATGTCACAAGGGTAGAATTAGGATTGGCATGAAAGTAAAGAGTCTGATTTTCTGGGTTCCATAGCCCATGATGTATACTAATTGTTTGGCTTGCCTGAAGTCCATAAAATGATAGAGATTAAATGTAGCTGATTGGATTCCAACAATTACCAGATTATCTCTTCCAAAGATGACAATAAGATAGTCTACTCTTTAAAAGGACCATCTTACCCAGAGATTACATAAGCTTGCTGAAGAATTAGTTTATATGTCTGCTATTTTATCTATATGCAGAGAGGCATAGATAAAGCTATGTAATATACAGCTATGAGTAATGTTATGTATATTGAGAATGATATTAAATGACAGTTAAAATCTCTAGTTTAAAAGTAAACAATAAATAATTTTTACTTGAATTAAAAATCTAAAAACAAAGGATTGATTCATAGACATTTTTAATTTGAAAAAAAAAATATTTTCCAAAAATATTTTTAGATTGAAAAACAAAAGAACTTGCTAAAGTATTTTTAAAGACATTTATAATTAATTATGATTAACCTGCTAAAAAAATTTAAAAAACTTATGAAGAATTGTCAAAGATATGATATTATTTTTAAGAAAACTTTTTTTTACCATTAGAATAATAAATTAATAACTTTGATACATACTATCCATATTTTTATATGTAGACACATACATGTGCATTTATGCATTATTAAAAACAATGTGGATTTTTTATGTCTATGACAATTCAAACATGTTAATTTAAATTATTATACAGCACATCTGAGTTCTTATATATGTGTGTAAATTTTATATATTTTTTGACATTAAATTAACTGTGTATTAGGAAAATATAATATGATTTATTAGATTTATTTTTTATAAATACCAATGTGCACATACATATATATGCTAAGTCAGGCATTAATTATGTATTATAGAATGAATTTCATTTATAATTTTATAATAATTCAAGTATGTTCATAAATTATTATACCACACTTCTGTGTGCTTATATATAGGTGTTTTATGTATTGACATATTTGTAAATCACAATGTGATAGCTTATTTTTTTATATTAATCAAAAATAGAAAGCACAATTTATATGTATATCTGTACTCAGAAGACCTTAATTTCATTTTATTATTATTAATAAATTTATATTTCATTGTTAATGTTATTCCAGTGAATTTAGTCAATCCTAAATAGTTTTAGAATATTATATGTTTGTATTATATCTCATGATCATGGTAACAGGTATAGAGCATTTACTGTCTGAGATGGATTCATGTATAATGCTTTGTTATATAAAAGAGGTTTATGTTTAGTGTTATGAACATCCAGGTGATGATATGCTATTTGGAGCAAATGGATATTCTTTAAAGTCCTTGCACTACATTTCATTTTAATTATTTATTTAGAAATTAAATTTATAGTTTGCCAGTACATTAATGGTACTAAGTGATTGGAGGGCATTGATGATAGTCAGATATTTTAGTATCCCAGCATTATTTTTTAATTGTTATATTTTTATGAATTAGCACTTATGTTTGTCCATCCAAATTATTGTTTAAATAATCTGTCCAAAGTTGGCAAGGGCTAAATAATTAGCCTGGTCTATAATGGACACTTTCAAATCCAGTCACATGATTAATTGTTGATTTCTTTTTATTGTTGAACATTCACTATGATGAATAATGATTGTTGCTTGTCTGTAATGCTGACAAACTTATAGTTAATATGCTTAGTTGTGTTGATCTTTCAGGCTTATTCTTCATGATATTCATTCATTTTATATTTCATTTTATATTTGTTTCTTTGAGATGATGAGTACCATTATGTCAGGTGCAACCACTATTTCTCCATACTGTTACAATATGTAAAATATTTAATAAGTAAAGTTATTAATTTATAATTATTTAAATAGAAAGCACTTTACTTAGAACAGTAGCTAATAAAATCCAACTGCCCCAGGCCCAGGATTGTAATAAAAGTATTAGAATGATTGCAGTCAAAAAAATGATTGCATTCAACCTAATAATTTTACTTTAATTCTTGGTCTGGGCTGTTGGTTTTCATTAGCTACTGTTCTAAGTAAAGCACTTTCTAATTAAATAATTATAAATGGATAATTCCACACATTAAATAATTCATTTAAAACACCCATTAAATATATATGTCAAATGCTAAATTATAAACTAGTCAATAAAAATAAATACGTTTCACCAAATTAAAAATTAGAAAGTCAGCTAAAGTTTAGTTAATAACTAAAATGTTCCTCACCAACTTCTTTCACTGCCAAGTGCAAGGGAAACAAATACAACACAAATATATTCTAAATAATTTTTATATATTCTCAATTACATTTGAATTATCTTTAATATCAAAGTTAATAGCTTCAGCTTAATAAAATTTTAATAATAAATATTTCTCTTTAATCCATTATTTTTAAAGAAGACAAATTTAGCCTGCTCAGACATAATCTTATGACCTGTTTTTTATTCTTGAACATATGATGCAGAACTAAGATATTTTTTTTTATTCTGTTTGTATGAACTTTTACTCTTTTATTTAAGTTTATATTAATTTGAGGTATACATAATTTCTTACAAAAAATGATATATAACTACTTCAGGAAAACTTTTTATCAAATATCTCTTTTGTATTACAGTTAAGGCATAAATATGCTATATTTTGTTTCAAATTGCAAGTGTTGGTGGCCAAGTAGTCAGCACAGCAGCCTTACAAGCAGTTGTCCCAGGTTTGTAGTTTCACTTTCCAGCCGATGCTTTGACACATGAAAGAAAAAAATCCCTTTTGTTTAATATATATATTATAACGGTCGGGGAGATAGGTGATCAAAAAGGGTAGCTTTCAGTCTTACCATATCTGGGCTACAGAGGGCACCATCTAGGCATTTGAACCTAGAAAATTTATAGAGTAGGCACATATGCATTGTTAAGATCCCACTTTATTTTATATTTAGACCATTAGGCCAAGTCACTAGCTCAGTGGAGATGCAGAGATAATAATATATAACTTTAATTTATATCTTAAATATAAAAAATAAAAGCCACTGCCAGTAATTAACACACAAACAATATTTATTTATGCACATATATAATCATTTTAAAATTTGAGGAATAACATTTATTATTTTAGATTTTAATATTATTTTAATTTAAATTATTTTAAGATTTTAAATCATCCACACAGGTGAATTTTATATTTATTTTAAGATTGTCGAGTATGAATAAACTACATAGATTTGCATTTGAAAAGAAAATATTCTATACCTTATTTAACCTTAGGCCAAAAGTTCACAGTCAAACCAGCATCAATCCATCTGATACATTGATGTATTCAATGTAGCATGAAAATATGACAGCACAAATATATACCATACTGTCAGGAATGTACATCTGAACAGCATGGTTAGAGAATACATTGACTCTTGTTTAATACAGGAATGTTACATCTGTATGGCAAGAAGAACAATAAAAAAACTCCATAGGAAGAGACTGCATTTTCATCTTACTATCCCTTCCATAGGCAAACAGGGGGTGTGCAGCATATCAATCGATCCTGCCCATAGCAAACCTCAATACTACATCTACTAATTACACCAATATATCCAATCCATTGACCTAATTTAACTATGAAACAAATAACCTAAGATTACCCTCCCCTAATTAATTAATATAACTTTACAAATCTATATAGCCATTCATGCCTGGCTTAAATTTAACATTTATATAAATTTGAACAGATGGATTTATAAAAGTTTGTTTTTTAATGTTGAGCATAGATCGACTACATAGATTACACGCTCAAAAATATTTCAAAATAAACATAAATGATCAAAATATAAATTTATTGATGTAATTGCAAAGGGAATTCACAAGAAACCCAATGGCATTCATCATAAGATGCTGCATTGATACCAATAACTAAAAAGACATCCGAATAAATACATTTTAGATATTCAACATAAGATATCATTATTTACCAAATGTCTATATATTCCAATCAAATATGAAAACAAAAACATAATTAAACATGAATGAATCTATGCAAGCATCTATGCCCAACTCAAATTTAATGCATTTAGTAATTTCTACAATAAATATTAATAAAAATAAAAAAAAATGGAAATGATTTTTGTCAAACTTAAATGAAAAAAAATTAAACAATAATTGATTTGGAAAAGTCAGATTATAGTTCATTTTACAAAAATTAGATTTCATTTATTTATTAAACTTGTGAAATCTTGACAAAAGTTCTTAATTACTTTTAAATTTTAAAATTGTTCAGTTCAATAGCTTACAGTAGAAGAGCCACAGTTCTTGGTGCCAATTTCCGCAATGTCCCCATTAGAAGACCAGTCTGATGTTCTGGAGGTGGCCTTAGCTGGTTCCATTCTGGTATCACAGTCATTTCATTTTTTAAAATAGAGAGAGAGGGTGATATGTGCATCCTATCACACCTCTTAAAAAACAATCAAGCTGGAACTGTCTGGTACTGTTCTTAATTTCAATATTTTTCCTTTTTATAATCATCCCCTGGATTCAACGAACAAAACGTCATTAATCCATCATTTTCATTATGGTCCAAGCTGAGGCTTGGTGCTTCCATTGGTCAAGCTAATTCTTTTTCTTCTCTTATCTATATCTTTTCTCTGACTTTTTAATTATATAAGAGCCCCAAGGGCTAGTTTGCTTTTCGATAATTAATAAACAATCATTTCCATTTACTGAGATTATATATAAATCTTTTTACAAAAATATTTTATCTTTACATTTTGTACTTTTTTTATTAAAAAAAATACGTTCAAGCACTTTTTTTATTTATTAAAAAAAAAAAATACTTTTAAAGTTTTGCATCTGTGCGAATATATATATATTGAACAACTCTTTAATTTTTTTAGCTTTTCGTTTTTAATAAATTTATTTTTATTTGCGAACTTAAAATTTTTGTTTTAAATTAATGTAACGGCATATTTATATACCGTTACAATAGAAAGAACCTTCTAATATCTCAAAACAAGCTTATTTATTTTTTATGATAAATGCTATAAGAGAAATTACCTGAAGCCTTTATCCATGATTGACCCTATCCCCAGAGTGGTTTCAAGCTCTTTATATATTACATATTGTGACAGTCAGATGATGTATGTTGGTTTAATCCAGTTCAAATACCAGGCGAAAGTACCTCGAGGCCATCCATATGTGAGATATTAAATCAAGAATACTATGACCTCTGCCCTATTTGCCTATTCTCGAGGCTAATTATGAACAAACAATATTATCTGAGACACACATAAATTATTTTCTCACTGGCCACAAAGCTTAGCAACAGAGGTAGAGACATGGATGGGAACACCTATGGAGCTAAATAGTTAAATGTGCAATAAAAGTACGAAGAAACGTGTTTTGCATGCCTGGATCATTTGAAAAGTAAAATAAAGCATTATAATAAAATTAGGAAACTGAAGCTTTTGATAGTTAAATAATATGTTTAATTAATGACTTTAAAATATTAAGAATGTTTTTAATGGCCTCCGCTATTCCCCTAAATTAATAAAAAACTAATTAGACATTAAAAACAGATTACACGATGTAATATTTTTGTGGTCTAAGTCTTTTCTTCCCAAATTTAATGAAATTGGCAACTTGAATCTCCTCAATAAAGTACAATAGTAAAAATCTTTTGCAAAGCATTTTCTAATTGCTTTGCGCTAAAAACAGACAGTTTAAAAATTATTTAAAATGTATGTAGCTAAATCATATATATGTAATAAGCTACTGGCAGACAAAAGAGGCGTTATTGAGGAGATCAAGTTGGAAAACAAAGGAAAGTTACTCGTATAGAATTTAGAAACATAAATAAAATTGGAAAGAGATTTTAAAAGAAAAAAAATAACTTTTAAACTTAACCACAATGGAATACAAAATATTTACACATGTTAGTAATGAAGAATAGTGAAGGAAAAAAAGTTAAATATAGATAGATGATCACACATATATATATTTAAGACTAGTCTAATAAAATGGTTATATTACAAATATCATTAAAGAAAATAATTCATAATATAATTCAATTAAGAAAGGTATGAACAAAAGGGTAGAAAGTAAATAGTTCAATGGAGGAGAGATATGATTACCGTCCTGGTTCCTTGCTCCTGTTCGGCGGCATCATGGCTTGATCCAACCGTCAATAGGTATTTGTCCGGACAATGAAAATGGAAATATGTAGCATGGTTTCACGAAAAGTCCTACAGACGTGGCACAGAGTTCAGATCACTATTAGGTGGATACTATGGCATTTTGGATGGTATTTAGGAACCTCAGTGATAGGCAAAGCTATTTGTTTGCCTAGCCAAGCATAGTAGAATCCATCAAATTCATATGACTTTTTTCTTGAGCATGTTCAAACTTCTCCATGATTTTGAAGACAACAGTTGTATAACTTTGTGGAATAAAATCTTAACAAGCAAAAGCAAAATCTGCAAGAGTTCTCCAAGAGAAATCTGAATGCCTGCAAGAAAACTCTGAATAACCAAGTCTTTTGTTCTCACTTTTATTTATACCCTCTTTGTCAGCTACCTTCTATTGTTTGTATGATCTTAGATCTTGATAAGCCCACATGCTCCTTTGTTTCAAGGTAACATTTTCTAAAAATAACTTTTACTTTTTTATTCTAAATTTCTTTCTTTAAAGTTTGAATTTTATTAATTAAAAAAGAAAGAGAAGGCCATCTTTAATTTGACTTGAATGGTCTCACTAATTACAAACATACATTGTTTTAGAAAATGTTGGCGGGCTTATCTCAAAATAAATCATACGCATATTTTAACAAGATTTTAACAAAAAAATATCTTCTTATTTTTTTATAGTAAAATAAGCATTTTATTTCAGCAGAATTTTGCATTAACTCATATATATATATGCTTGATGTATATATATGTTTGACTAATATGTTTGACAATTTTTATTAACAAAAATTTAATCTTGAAATGGAATTTATTTAAAATGAAATAGTTAAATGCAAATACAAATTATATAAATGTAATTAATTTTAGCTTTAATCCCAAATCCTGCTGATATTGGACTATAAACTTAATTCAGGTCTATAATACTAACTAAGTTTATAGAAGGCTGTGAAGCATGGATCGGATTTCTGATCCATTGCTTCAATATTAGTAATGCAAGCTATATAGGTCATGTGATGTGTGGCTGATATATATATATATATATAATAGCTCACATTTTGTTAATAAACATCAAGTAGAATAAAATATATATTGTTTATTAAACTGCAAATATACAGCACTTGGCAAGCAGTCCACACTTAAATAATACCAATATCAATAACAATCAGAAATCTCAATCTGTTGTCAAAACAACTTCCTTTTTACAATAAAGTTGGATACCCAACTTTATCTATGGTCTAATATGCTTATATAAATACTAAAGATTACAACTTGAATAAAAAGAGTGAGATTAATAATTTAAAGAAGTTTAAATAAATCTCATTAAACAGACACATGTAATCTGTTCTGAAAGCAGACAAATAAATAGTCAATTATAACTTTCAAACTACATTGCAACTCTGTATTACTCATATAAGGTAATAATACTCAAGGTTAGATGTATTGATAAATAAATATATAACATTGATGCTTTTGTATAAATATAGTATGCATAGAAATCAAGATTGTAATATGAACAAAATTTTAGAAGTAATTATAATATAATTATTAATAATAAATTGAGAGAATATATTTTTATATGTTTACTGAATGTCTGTTCATTCATGCATTCACTGAAGCGACAAAAATAAAATAAAAAACTAACTATTGTATTTTTATTTTTAAGTAAAGTAAATAGTTAAATGACTAACTTTCATAGCTAATACATATGGTCTATGCAATATTCTTTTTTAAATATCTTTTTCTCTTATAGAAAATAATAATAATGTTAAAATTTTTTATTAATATATGTAAAATCACAAGTGGCACTCAGAAAAGGAAAAATGGATGCTGAATATGTAAAATGTGTCAATTTTAATGTATTTTTTGTTGTTTAGTTATATTTTTGTTTGTTTATATTTTCTTGAATAGGATATAATTGAAGTGATGTAGTTAGATGCAGCATAATTCATGGTACCACTGTATTCAAGAAATTAGTAAAAGTAATATATTTCTTTCATGCTATTTTCTTATTTCTAAAATTTTTATGAATTTATAAGAGGACAATTTAAATGGTAAAAAAATAAAATCATATTTTTTTTTATCTTCACATTCTTCAAATTATTAATATCAGTACTATATTTTCTATTAAACAAAATATTATTAATGAATGTTTTTGAGTAGCCAATATTAAAGTAATCTTTACAAAATTGCCTTTTTTGAAACAAATCAAAATATACCAACAAACACACACACAAATACCTGTTTTAAAAAAAAAAAAAAACAATATTATAGAGATACCTTAGTATTGACTATTCTAATACACTCAATGAAAGTATTTTGTTTAATATGAATGTAATAATAATTTTAAAAATACAAACATTAAAAAATATGAGTTTTTTTTTCATAAGTCAAGTACGTTGACCAGAAAGCGAACCCAAGCCAAACCTGGGCCAACTGCTTAGAAGGCAGCTATGTTAACCACTAAGCCACCAACACTTGACAGATGAGTTTTTTTCTTTGCTATTTAAATTGCCTTTTTATAAATTTTTTAAAAAAAATTATAATTTGCTTAGAAAAATAAAGTAGCATGAAAGAAGAGTGTGACTTTAAATAATAAAAGAGACACTTGATAAGAATACTATTTATAAACTAATTCTATATTATTTCTTGTTTTTGTAAAAAGTTATATATAAATAATAGTAGTATGAACTTAAATAAAAAAAAAGTTTATGAAAGTAGTATTAAAATAAATATCTTAGTTCTACATTATATATTCCTAAAAGAAATACAGGCCATATGATTAAGCTTGAGCAAACTAAAAAAAATTTTATTTGAAAAGAGTAAACTAAAGAAAAGAATATTTTTTTTTATTAAAAACTTATTTTACTGAAGCCATAAACTTATTTAAAAGGTATTTTTAATATTTAAGGCAACTGGAAGATAATTGAGAATTATGGGAAATTTATTTAATATGTATTTATGTTTTTCCTTTTGCACTAGAGAAGTCTGCCTTGAAAGTAAATCCAATTGGTTATAAAAAAATTTAATTTTAAATTTTAGCTAGTTTTTTAATGTTGAATTTGATATAATTTATTTATATGTGTTTATACATATGTGTATAACTTATTGCAAATACATTCAAAAATTAAAATCAAATGGGTAATAAACAAACCTTATAAATAGATAGTGGTTTATTATGTATATTAGTTTGTCACAATGCTTTAGATCCCTTGATAAATAGCAGTTGTTTCTATGAACATATATAGGTAGAAAAGTTAATCTAAAAAATTATACTAGATGATAGATCAATCATTGACAATAAGTTAGCAAGAAATGTGTAATGAATTTAGATGATTTGTTATATATATATATATTGTAACGGGCACACATATAGTTACATTATTTTTAAAAAAAGACAATTAAAGTTTAAATGTTCGCAAATTAGTTATTAAATAAGTCAAAATTAAAAAACTGAAAATTAAAAACTTGCAAAAACATGTATATATAAATTGCACAGATGGAAAATTATTAAAAGAAAACTTTATTTTAAAAAAAGAGTACACCCAGGTCTCGTTTTATGCGGATTTATTTAATGCGATTTTGAAGTTATGTGATTTATATTTCTTCTTAATATCTTTGTATGCAGTTTTCTTTTATGTGATAAAAATTATTAGATCAGAAGTCAAGCTCCGATAATGTGCTATTACTTTAAATATTATAAATTTCTCGCACTCGCATCATATTTAAAGTAATAGTGCATTATCGGAGTTCGACTTTCATCTAATAATTCCAATATTTTCAGTGCTTTATAATAGTACTGTAATAGATTTGTCCAATAAAGAAGTTCATAATTCACTTAAAATCAGAATTTCCCCATTTTATATATACACATTAAATTTTACAAGATTATAATGTAAATCTGTTCAAACATTATAGATGCCTATACTATGTATATTGTTGTTTTTCCATTTTAAATCATGTTCTATTTTTGCTTTTTAAAAAAAGAGTATGTAATCAATAATTGATTTAGTGTCTGCAAGTAATAAATTTTACAAGACTATAATGTAAATTTGTTCAAACGTTATTGATAAAAAATACTATGTATGTTGTTATTTTTGCATTTTAAATCACATTCTATTTTTGCTTTTTATAAAAAGAGTATGTAATCAATTAATATTTTAGTGTCTGCAAGTTTATTTTTAAAAAGTTAGTTACAGTGATAGGCACAATTAAATTTGACAATTAAAATCTGATTTTTAATTACAATTAACAATTTTAAAATTATGTAATGTGATGTGAAGTGATGAAATTTGATTTTTAAATGAAATTGAAAATTAAAAAATTAAAGACAAAAATAAGAATTTAATTTTTAATTGTTAGTTTTAATTAAATTTTGCCCAACAGTGGAGAGCCAGTATCTTTTTATTATCATAAGACTAAGTTCTTATTTTTATTTTAAACTTTTAGTTTACCCTAATGGAGAGGAAAAAACACCCAAGAAAATTAATTTCTTTGGAAACAAAAATATCAATTTTAGATCACTTAGCAAAATGGGAAGGATCAACAGCGATTGGAAAATGTTTTTGTTGTATTTCTTCTTGACTTCATTTAAGGAAAAACTACAGTACCTCACATCACATCACATCATGATGAATCTGATGTCTCAAATAGCGATAATAATTAAAATACCATACATGTATGAAAAAATGTAAATTACGAATAAAAATATATTGTGAATAAAATTAAATACTGTAGTTAATAAAAAAAGTAAAAAAAGTTTGTCTTGAATCAATTTTTTCCAAATTTAAAATTTTTTATTAGTTATATTTTATTTTATTTTTTTTTTTTATGTGAATTTTAACATAATTTTATGTTGTTGCTTTGCTTTTATGTGATTTTCGAAAATTACATTAACCTATCCCCCATTTTTCAAGGTAACTTAAGTCTATTTTTGTGCGATTTATTTTGTGCGCGTTTTCTGAGGAACCTATCTACTGCATAAAAGGAGACCCAGGTGTACTTTAAGACTCAATTTTAAGCAAAAACTTAAAGATTTAAAGATAAAGAATGCACAATAATTAAATTAGTGTATTATGTTAAAACTTATGATGGAAATGATTGTTAGTTTTAATTAATCTAAAGTAAATGGACCCTTGGGCCAAATTTATAATTAAAGGTCAGATAAGAGATATAAAAAAATTTTTAAAAAGATTGCATTACCACTTGTGGAAGATCAACTAATACTGGGACCCTAATGAAAACCCCCGGAACAGGAAACCATGGTCAGGGAATCTGAAGGATTAGTATAAATAGAAAAAAATATTTAAATTAAGAATAGTTCCAGCTTGATTTTTTAGGAAGAGGGCTAAAAGATGCACTTTTCACCCTCTTGCTCTTTTCAGATGAAGTAACTTGAAATATGAATGGCACTATTGCAGACCCCAAATCTTATGGGTACTGCAATAAAATAGTTCCAAGACTGAATCAACTAAAGCTGCCTCTGGATTGGTAACTAAGGCATGAACAGAAAGTATGAATAATAAAAGACTTCACAGGAATTGGCACAAGGAACTGGGAGCTCCTCATATGTAACTTATAAACTATAAATTATGAACTCTAATTATAATAGAACCCTTCTAAATGAACTTTAAATCATATCTTAAACAATTAAGGCCTTACCAAGTTTAAATCCTGAACTCTTATCTGACCAACATGGAAGGTTAAATGAATTACTATTATTTTTAATGTAATCGTAAAACAGTCATTTCTATTAATTTATTTTTTTATAATTAATAAGTATAATTGTTGATTAAATTAAATGGTGTTATGTATTATGTGGATATGTATGCATGCATCTCCACACTCGGTGCTTATCGGTAAATATGACACCTTATGTTGAGTGTCTTGATGTATTTGCCTAAGCCTCCTCTATAAGTTCATTATTTGTGAATGTGACACCTCATGATGAGTGTCTTAAAGAACTCAAGAAGAATTTAATCTTTTTATGCATTCAAATTAATAATAATTGAACTAGAATAATTTATGGTGGATGGTTGTGCTGCATATATGTATACATGTACATGCTCATTTAGTTTTTAAAATATTAAAACTTAAAATTTAAAACTGGACATAAATGGCTTCATGGATTCGTAGGTTTTATGTGCGCAATCTATGTAGTGTATTTACATCTATTAAAAGATTAAAATGTATAAATAAGAATCTGCATCTGTGTGAACTAAAATTTCAATTTAAATATAATAACTAATCTTTATTCCTCAAGTTCGACTATATATGCGTGATAATAAATGTTTTTTTGTATAATATTACTGGAAGTTGTTTATGTAATTTTTATTTTTTATCTTTCCATTCTTAAATATATACATTAAGAATTTAGATTATAAATCTCAGTTACTTCTAGAGCTAGTGGCATGGGTTAATGGTCAATATATAATGATATATAATATCAAATTGGATCTTAACAGTAAGTATCTGCCTACTGTATAAATTTTCTAGGTTCGAATGGCCTGGTGGCACCCTTGTATGGCGGATATGGTAAGACCTCATTATTCCCTGACTTATAATATATATATATATGTCAACAGATGGCATTCTACCAAAAACACCATCAAGCGTATGTTTACATAAACGTCAGAGCACGCATTCACTATCTCTAACTTTAATTCCACTTTCAGATCATGATTTCAAGCTATTTGCTATCATCAGTGAAAGACAGGAATTTTAGAAACTAGATCTAAACACAAACTCTGAGGGTTTAAGAAACAGTTTCTATTCAGCTTGCAAGCATGAATCTTTTAGACACATAATGTCTTCAAACTCAGCATAGCAAGCCAGATAGCTATATGGGTCTGATCTCAGTTCAGCATCACCACATAGTAGAAGCCTCTGCAATATATATAATTGCTAGAAAGACCTCAAAGGTACATTTATGAAAAACAAAAAACAATAGCTCTAATCATTTAAATGCAAGCTTAAAAGCAAGTTACAAAATTTATGACTTGTTTTATTAATTTTTATAAGTGTACCTTTGAAAGCTTTTGCAATGCTATATATTGCAGAGACTATTACTGTATGGTGAAACTGAGCTGTATTCAGATCCATATAGCTATCTGGTTTGTAAAGCTGGATTTGAAGATATTTACATGTCTGAAAAGTTCAGTCTTTTAAATTGATAGTAATGTGTTTTATAAGTGCTGACTTTTCAGTTAGTATTTTAGATTTAGTTTCTGGAATCCCAGAACTCTACTGAAGTGAGCCATAAGCTTGAAACCAATTGAACCAGAGATAGGAACTTTCCGATAGAGATTTTTAATTGTTTCTCTTTCTGCACTTATAAAATAAAGCTTGATTAGAGCTATTGGTAAGCTTCATCTAGTGATCATTTAAATGCAAGCTTAAAAGCAAGTTATGAAATTTATGACTTGTTTTTATATATATATATATATATATATATATATATATATATATATATATATATATATATATATATATATATATATATATATATATATAAATATATATATATACCTTTTTTACACCACTCGTTCTTGAAATATATGAACAAAAATATCTGAAAAAGACAAATGTCTCTTAAGAAACATATTTTGTGCTGAAGTAGTCATCTTAGATAACAAATTTTTAACCAAGATTTAAAGTGTATATCTGGACTAGGAATAATTTCTGATTAATAAATAATTAAAAATAATCATTAATGTAATTATCTAAAGTGTTTGATGTCAAATTTTTGAAAATAGAAAGTTTGATACTTGTATATCAAATGTAATATTTTCATGTGTGTGTATATGATTTTAAAAAATTAAATCCCAAGAAAAGCTCAAAATTAAATGTAGAAGAAAATACAACTTATTCATATAATGATACATTGAAAACAAATAATTAGGCTGTAACATAAGCTACCAATTTTCAAAATGCTTCAAGCCAGATAGATAATCAAAAGTAAAGATAGTAAATCTAATTGTAAAGTAAGATTAATAAGTTACTTATAAACAGCAATGGGATGATTCAGTCTCAAGTCTGCTATTAAGCTATATTCCCATGTTATCATAATTGCTATGAAGAATGATTAAAATTATTTTATATTTTCCATAATTACACATAGTATTATTAGAAATCATAAATTATTAACCCTAGTGGTAACTCAATATTTTTTTTCTTTCCTTATTTATTTGCAATCCAATAACTGGGAAGTTCCACTATACAGGAAAGACTGCAAAATTGTAACTATTTTATGGCTTAGCACTGCTTTCAACCAGGCCAGTCATATTCATAGCACAAAGATAGGCCTGGTTGAAAACAGTGCTAAGCTGTAAAGTAGTTACAATTCTGTAATCTTTTCTGTATAGTGAACATTTCCTATTTATTGAATAACTATTGGTATTATGTGAGCTTCAAATCTGTCTGTAATAAGACACTGTAACTATTTATCAATACTATTGCACATTAATGTTGCCGGATAATCAATAAACTCTTTGTTGAATCTGAGCGTTTGAGTTAAATATAAATTATCTTTAACACTATTATTTTTGATTGGAGATGGAACTGATAAACCCTTCAACCTTCCTTCACTTTGCTACAGTTACCTGTAGTACTATTTTGCTGTTTTTGCATTTGTTTTGATGACAGAACCTATATTGATTTATTAATTCAAAAAAAGTCTGAAAAGAGCATAAGTCTGCTGAAGTCTACAATCAAAATAAACTTTAAATGATTTGAACCATGATTACAAGAGCATTGATTGATAAAGAACAATTGTGAAAGTAATTGGACAACCAACTGTTTTGTTCTTAACAATCAGCAAAAAAAAATGCCTTGTTTTTATTGTGCATTTAATTATTTATGATTAGTTTTTCATAATATTTGTATAACAATTATTTAAAAACAATAACATACATTATTACAATTTGATTTAAATTAAATATGCTTTATTTTAAAAAATATAAATTAAATTCAATCATAACAATAAACATAAATTAACACTTTTTAACCTGATACTCCACAATGTTTGTAATATTTTAAGACTTATAAATGCAATTTTAAATTTCAAAATAGAATTTGATAAATTTACAATGGCTTCACATTTATTTGTTCACATTTTTAAAAAAGATTTATTTAACAAAGATTTTGTTAATTTTCATTTTTTCACCTTGTGACCTGACTTTCCTTTATGCTGTCCACTCATAAAAAAACTCCATTCTTCTCATTATACATTATTTTCATTGTTTTTTTTTTCTATATTTGCAAAGTTCAAATATGATTTCTAAGGTTTTTTTATTTATAATCTTATATTTCTAACAACTGAAATCCAATTTGTTAAATTTTAGTACAGAATAAAGATTTATTACTAAAATTAAATGTAAATTATTACAAAAATTGCCGCTAAGGGATAGTGGAAATGTTTTCATCAATTGAAGGGTACTACATTTGATATTTTCATATTCTTTCACTCTCTTCTACCACGTGTTTTTTGGGTAATTATCCATTTTCAGAGATGTCAAAAGATTTGCTTGGTTTTTTTTTCTCAAAATTTTTTTATCAGATATGTGTTAGTTGTTAAGTTTAAAAATATTAAGATTTCAAATATAAATTCATGTTAACTTCAAAAAGTAACATTTTTTTATAAATGGTATTTATAATATTTAATTAATTATTTTTTTATGTTTATTATAATGTACAAACCATTAACGCGGTGATTTTTTATGTTTACTGTAACATACATCCAAGCTGTTGATTAATTATTTTTCCTAACCTTAAAATTTGAGAATCTACTAGTGACAGAAGAAAACACAGTGAAACATTTTCAAAGTTATGGAATAGTGCCTCCATGAAAAGTGTGTGCTAATGACCATGATATAAAACTTTATGTGTGAAAGAAGATAATGGCAATGTAATCTCAAAATGTGTTTGAAATGAGTATTCTTTCATCATGTTTTAATTTTGTTTATTATAGTGATATTAAATTTTATTTAATTGCAATCATTTGGAAACTTTTGTAATTTATTGTGTTTTTATAATCATCTTAAACAAAAAAATTCAATGAAATATTTAATGTGATAATCATCTAAAAAAACCAGCCATATTGTTTAAACCATGATGCTCCAGAAAATGGATAATTAACAAAAAAAATCGCTCACCAAAGAGAGCAAATGAATGATATGTAAATACTTTACATTTATTAGTAACTTAATAAAATTATTAAATCCACACTGATTTTCTTATGTCTTTCTTTATTGGACAATGCGTTTATATGGTTTGTTCCTTTATAAACTCAAAATTAAAATAGAACTAACTTCACTTCAGGTTTGTAGTGTTTATCTATTAGTGTCTTACAAATAGATAAATAATGGTTGTATAATACATTTACTTGACTGTTTTTTGTTTGTTTGTTTTTAATTTAACTGATTCATATACTCACATAAATTGTTAAATATCATTATACAATTTTTTTTTTCTATCATAATGTTTTTAAATTTTACATAATACAAATGAGATTTGAAAGATTTTATGATGACAGAGTGATTAAAGATCACATTACATATTTAAAAAATAAACAAAAATATAAAGAGTATATCATTTTGGTTTCTAAAGCAAAATAAACCAATACGCTTGTTGTTGCAATAAACATTATCATTTAAATAATTCAGAAGTTTTCAATAATAACAGCAACATGAAAAATGTTTTATTCTTCTCTTTGCAAACTACGGTTATTATAATTTAATTCCTTTGTGGAAAAAATGATAAAAGAGACTTCGCTAAAAGTTACAAAGTTAAAAGAATTAAATAATTGCAGGTTTGAATTTAATAATATCTTTTAAATAATCACGTGAAACAAAGAAAAACAAATAATTTTATCGATACAAAAGCATCTTCTGAATTTCTGATTTTTTCCTATACTTTCAATGATGCTCTTCTGCATTTCCAATAATTGCCCCCACATTAGTTTTTTCACAGTAATTAACCTAGAGCTTTTGTTACCAAATTTCATCTTTTTCATTATCTGGCTATTTTCTATCATTCTAGTTGGATTCTTGGTCACCACACACTCAAAATTCCATGAAAAAAAACGTTTGGACTTTTTATATTAACCAATGAATTATTTTCTAATATATATAAAAAATAACGTTTACATTATTATCAAAGATCTGCAGTTCTGTTTTATTTTTTAGTTGTTCAAGATTTTCATATGTGTTTTAAACTAATAAGTACATATTTATTTATAAGTTGGGTAATAAAATTTGGTAGTCAGATGACTAGTTTTAATTTGCATTTCAGCATTATTGTTTGATCACAGCTATTTCTTGTTAGTATTTATTTTATGAACAGTTTTTAATTTTATTATATCTGGACCAACTGATAAGTGCTGGTTTAGCACAAAAAACGAATGATCATTTATCTTTTTCATATATATGTTGTAATGTGTATTGGTTATATAAGATAGAATGGATAACTGAAGGAATCTTGAAAGTCTGTAATCAAATTCCCTCTAATTACATCTAAGTTTAGTATATACATTATACTTATAGTTACATAATTACACTTAAGTATATAAATGAATTCTATGGTATATGTGTGCATGCATGGTATGACTAATACAGCCATTTAGAAGCAAAAAAATAGGATTGAAATATAAATTTGAAATTAATAAATAGCAATAAAAATAATAAATTTATCACATATTAGAAAATGTAATTAAGATATTTTGAGTTTTAAAAAAATATAAATGAGTAAATGAAAAAAATGTGAATGTATTGCTATATCAGTCATGAACAATAGATTTTACTATTCAGAAGTAAGATATTAACTAAAAGTCTATTGATAAAAACAATGAAACTTTGAAACCAAATTTTTTTTTTAATTTAGTAAATGAATATTTGACTAAGATATTTTGTCAGTTTTCAAAATATAAACAATACACAAAAGCATTGGGATTTGGGAGAACTAAAATGATAGCAGTGAAAATCTTTTTTTTTAATTCATCATTTTTATTAAGATACAGTAGTTTGTGGGGGTAGCATTAAGCATTAAGTCACTCAAACAAGGCCTAGATATAACTATGTGTAGCAATAATTTCTATGATAATTAAATATATTTAAAAAATGATTAGATCATATAAAACAATCTTACATAAAAACAGCATAGTAATATCTTGAAAATATTTACACCAAATCCTTATCTATTAGCCAGCACACAATATTATTTTGTTAAACATTAGATGTTAAGTATATTAACAATTTTAAATTGTACTCATATTGTTTCTTACCAAGATATATATCATGTGATCTAATGGCTATTTTTAACTATACAATACTGTGATTATATAGATATATATTTGTATATGTGTGTAATACTAATAATGTCCTGTGTGATTTTGTTAAATGATAAAGTGACAGATTTTGAAGCTCATGATCTATAGATCATAGCTTTAATTATGTAACTTCTTGTATTTGAACTTGATAAGAATTTTCATGCAATAAAACATTAATTATTTATTTTTACTTATAAACTTTAATAAATGTATAAAAAAACATTGTGTCTTGTTATTTTCTTTTTCATCTCATCATCACAAAAGTATATGTATTATATATTCATTTTGTTTTTATTTTTACTTTTTTTGTTTTTGAAACATAAACTATGTTATTAGCTAATATCATTACAACAATAAGATGATTTATGTGATTTTACACTTAATTATCTTATGCTTGATAGATATAAACAAAAAGTTCAATGAATTTCTTTAACATATCTTTGAACATTTAGGTTGTTCTATATTTTTGCACATTTTTTAAAAAATATTGTTTATAAATTTATAGTTAACTTTCATTCATATATGTTTATAGCTAACTCTTTCTCTCTGGACTTTTTTTCTTTTATTTAATAATATGTTAGATATAAACACCTATAAATTTTGATGCATTTCAAAGTTAGATAGAAATTAGTTAGAAGTGGTATTCAAAATTCTGAAGCAGCTTTTTGAAAACTAATATTTTTTTCTAACTCTTGCTATTAAAGAGAATAATCGTTTTATCTTTTTAAATAATTTAATACTTTTTAAAGCATTATTTAAATTGTATTTATTTTATTTTTTAAATTTTAGTTATTTTTATTATATTAAAATAAATAATAAAAATCTAGACATTAATATCTCAAAAAGTTGAAAATATAAAATGTTGCAACTTTAAAATTTTGTTACTACTAAAATTGAAAATATATATATAGCAAAAAAATTGACCACAATATTCTAGTGCTAGTTAAAGTCAAACAAAATCTATAATAATTTTTATTCTATTTTTTTTATAATAATAATCTGCTACAAATTGTTATGGATCTTACTGTCATATTTGGTTTAACTGATAATTTGTTCTTCCTAAGTTACAACAGTAATGATTGATAGATTTAAGTGACAGAGTGATAAAACTAAAAATCTTTAAATCAAAGTTCAACATGCTGAATTTAATGCTTAAATGTCAAATGACATCCCAAGCAACTAATCATTTGATTTAGTTTTTTTTATTTTTAAAAAAATAATTTAAATAAAAATGTAGCTGTTACCAGAGTGTTCTGTTTTTCAGTTAATCTTTTCATAGAACACCTCATGATTTATGACATAACACACCCGTCCTACCAATAATCATCACACAGTTCAAATGTAATAGCATTAGATTGATCATAAGATGAAAAATGTAAGCACAATTTTGCAATAAATGATTCTACTTTAATGCTGATGACTGTATATTTTTATTTTGTTTATAAATGATAGGAGAAACTAAACATGATAGAACAGTGTTAATTTATACATAGTCAACCTCCATAGTTAATGTGAGATCAACTTTACAAAGCTTAATTTTTATATATAAGATGTTCAGTTTGAATATTTTTATCCAAATGTGATTATTGTTTAATATATTTAATGATAAAATTAATTTTTAACATAAATATTAAGAATTTAAAAAATTAAACTCATAAATTTATTTAAGAAAATAAAGGAAAACATGAATTATTTTTTACATTCATAAGAATACATATTTTATTATTTCCCAATAACATAAGTTTAATCCTTCAAAAATATTATATAATTAATATATATATACTTTACATTTAATAAATAAAAACATATTTTAAGTGATCTAAAAACCAACATATAAACAAAAAAATACCTCTACAATTGTTTTTGCATGATAATAAAATGGAAACAAGTGCTACTATTTTGAGAAAATTGAATTTAACCATTTAACGTTAGAGATTTACATTTCATTGTTAACTCCTGCTAATTGCTAATAAAAATGAAACCTAAAATATATAATATTTATCAATTGGTTATATTTATTGAAAAGTGCAATAGAAGTAAAGATATACTGGTTTCAAATGTTAAATTTACCTCATCTTCAGTAAAGTTAAGCAGAAGTATTTATTTAAGGTAAATAATAATTTTTCATGAAAAATTAAAGCTTTAGATTGCAGCTTCAGAATTTAATAAACATTGATTACATTATACATAAAGAGGAAAAATGTATTTTTATTTATTTTTATGAGTATTACTATTTCAGTTTTAAATTTCTTTTCTTTAATTTGATATAATTACAAAATGAAATATATATGTACTATTAGTAATTTATTTTTGATGCAGTAGCAACTTTCTCCATACAATATTGCCATCTAATGCAAGTCATAGTAATCAACCGATACTAGAAAGTTGGTGTATCAAAATGTCTATCTAGTGTCTACTCATCCAATGTCTTCAGACTTCTAACTTATGGCTTTCATAAGCATCAAATAGGGATATTGATGCATTAATCTTATGGTATCCATTAATTACTATGGTTTGCACTAATTGACAATTTTATATAAAGAAAGTTGCTACTATACTAACAGATTAATAAGTATAAGAAATGATAGTCATGTGATAGTATAGTGATTTAATATATTTTTATGTATCTAAAATTTTGTATTAAATGAAAGTATGCTTTTTAGTAAAGTCAGTATATAAATTTTATTAAACTCCAAATAATAACGGTTTTTTTAAATAATTTTATTAAAACATTTTTTAAAAATAAATATATAAATAAATACTTTTATTTTGATATATATATAAATTATTAATCAATGTCTGTATTCCAATTATAATAAAATATATATAATTATTCAAAAAAATACAATAATTAATACAGTAAAACAATATTTTAAAAACAAATATATACCACCATTTGATAGAAGTACTTTCAACTATCTATGTAGTTGTTATCAACTAGATTCAAATTGTCTTAGAAAAAACCGTTACAAATGTAAACAAAAAGTAATACGTCATACATCAATTTTCCCACAATACATTAATTTTTATATTGGCGGCCTGTCTATTTATCAAATGTTGCTTTTCACTTTATTATTAACATAGCTTCTTTAATTTTGCGTTTATTATTATTTCTTTCAATACACAAAATCTTAACTTTATTAAAATCAAAATCAAAACCTCAATTACATGTTACATTATGATCAAAAAATACTGATGGTGATACATCATCATTTCTAACATTCTCTTGTCTTGATTTTTGTACTCGTTTATATAACAACAAATGTTCCTATTAAATGGTGGTATATATTTGTTTTTAAAATATTGTTTTACTGTATTAATTATTGTATTTTTTTGAATAATATATATATATACAAAAGCCATATATTTTTGAAAAGTCAACTTTACATTTGAACCTTGTCTAAAGATTAATAATACAATATGCTTCGTGCACCATTGTTTTTTTCTAATTTTTTTTCACAAATTTAAATTTTATTGATCCATTAATTTGATTTATCACATATATTCCATAATTTGACTACTTATATTTCTAGTGGAACATATAGCTAAACAAATTAACTAATTGGATTTTCTAATAGTCAAAAGTAAAAAGTTTTTTTAAAAAAAAAAACTAGAAAGCTTTTCAATAACACAGAAAATGTAACATGGGTAATAATATTCTAAATTGACAGACTGTCTGTTTTTTTTTCTAGTTTATTTTTGCATCACATAATTTGACAATTGAAAATTAATACTATAGTTTCTGGACTGGAAGATTGATGGTATATTACTTTTGATTTAAATTGCTATTAAAAAAAAGTTATAAGTAGAAAAAATTAGAATATCAAATTAAAGAAAATAAAACTATAAAGTAACAGATTTGAATATAATACCGACTGCTAATATTAAACTGAATTTTTATTTTACTTTAACCATTATCTCTTTAGAATTTATCATTTTGTGAAAAACTTAAACATTTCAAGAACTATTATCAAATTTGATTCTGTAATGAATGAATACTTTCTAAAAATAAGAAAGCTACATTTACTATTTTGAAAACAATCAAAATGAGGTCATACAAATCTTTTTTATATAATATAATGACTCCAGACAAAAAAAAAATTCCTACAATATTGCAATTATAGGGTGAGTTATAGACTAGATAAGACAACACATTTAAAGATACTGCAAAAACTATAAAAGATAATGCTTATGGTTAAAACTAAAAAATATGGAATTGAAATAGTTTATTCAAATTATTGAAAAACTATATGTAAACAATGTTATATATATATATATATATATATATATATATATATATATCACCTAAAATAGATAATTTAAAGAATAGGCGCCAATGACATCCTTATACATATAGTTTAGTATGAAAAAAAAAGGAGGAGAGGACAATTATATTTATCTTAAGATTAAAAAACATTTCTTAATTTTTTTACATATATTATAATAATTATTTTTATGCCTATTTCTAGTTGTACAAGTATATATATATATATATATATATATATATATATATATATATATATATATTGTAACCAAAAAGCCTAACCCCAGATTGTATCAGTCTAAATCAGTGATAGCAAACCTATGGCACGTTCAAATTTTTTACTGGCATGTGAACAATTTACATATATATTTCTATGCTTTAAATTATTCAATATCTTTTTATGTTGCTAAAATCTGTACTAATAAAAATTTACTGTAATTTAAAGGTAAAATAAATAAATATAATATTACATTAGAATTCAATTACAAGTAAACTCTAATTAGAAGCAATAAATTACAAAATTTGAAAAAAAAATATATATATAGATGGGAATGATATTTTAAGTCAAATAAAATAGTACCTGTATACTATGGTATCATGTTCTATAAACCTGTCAAATGATTCCAATGAAACTAAAAAGTAAACTCAGTAAAATATTTTCACTTTGAAATACATTTTCTCAAATCTAAAGTAAAAGTAATAAAATGTTTTTTTCTCCTAATCTTTTTTGATCTAAACATGTTAACACCATTTATTTTTTTAATGTAGTCAAAATCATGAACAAAGGAACTAAATGTGTAATTAATGCCACTGAACAGTTTTTTTTTTGCTTGCAGTTTTACTGTAAAAGTGAAATGTAAGAACAATAATATATTTTAACATATAAAAAAATTATTAAAGCTCATTTAAATTTACTTTTAAGTAAATTTTTAAAAAACTGCAATAATTAAATTATTTATATTTTGATGTAATAACTGTATGGCATGCTAATCAATCAATAAACATATTTTTTGGAAATTTTTGGCATGCACATGTGAAAGGTTCACCACTACTGGTCTAAATTAATGATACAATATAAAGCTAATACCATATAATCCAGTCATGGCCAGGGTATACCATGAAGGCTAATCCCAGCATTACTCAAAGGTATGTCAATTTACCTAAACAAATTGTATTATCCTTTTAATTAACTATAATTTTTCTTAATTAAGGGATTTTAAAATGGTATTCTCAAATTTTAATTTATGATTTATAATTATTCTTTACAATGACTGTTTCTTAAAACCACCTTGATTTACAATTTTATTTGTTTGAGACAGAATTGACCATAGACAAGATGGTCTAATCTCTGAAACCATCAATTATTATGTAGTGAATATGAGCTATTAAACCAGATAGTAATAATTATAATCTGCTCCATAACATCATAAATATAACTCATCATGTATTCAGGTTTAGAGAACAGAAATGCTATATAGGATAAATGCTTTGCAATGAAAGGTGAACAATATGAATATTAAGTTATATCTTCATTAACTCAAATGTTAAATTAAATAAATAACAATGAAACTGTTAGAGATGGATAAGGCATTTGCTATAGTTTTAGAAAAATAGATTCAATAGTTCTACTGACTAGCAAATTTATTATTAATTTAGATATTAATGTTGCAAATATCAATAGAGGTAACAAATTATGGATTATATTCCAGAATTAACAAAGCAAAGCAGTGGTGATATAGAAGGTAAATGGGATTTGATTATATCTTATACATCACAAAATACCCAAGAATAAATGCTAAACTACTCTCTGGATATTCCAGTAAACCTTGCATATATCATCAGGGACAATATGTGCTTTAATATTTATTATCTACTTAGTATGTTGGATTTCTGACTTTGTGTGTGACAAATAGAAATGACACGGATAGATTATATTATAAAATTAACATTTATTTATGACTCAATAAACATTGAAATAGTAATTGGTTAACAATATTCACAAATTAAATAAATGATAAATAACATAATATCACCACATGTAATTGTTCTACATGGAAAATATACATTAATTAATTAAATAAATAAATAAAGATAAAATATCACATCTACTTAGTTCTGTACATGGGTATGTGCACTAGATTCAGATAATACAATCTAAGATTTTATTACAGATGTGTTGATTTAGGCCCTTATAGGGACAAGAGTAGATTCAAATATCCAGTCAATGGCAAACCCAATATGTCAAAACCAGAATTAATGCACCTATACTTCAAAATTACAATAATAATAACAACAATTGGTATTAATAAACCTATGGAAATTGATCATAATCAGATAATAAATCAAAAATGGAATTTCGACTTTAACTCAACTGGAATATCATATAATTGACCTATATTAAATTATGACAATAATTCACTTGTATACCCTTTTATGGCTGATAACTAAACATGTGTGATAAACATAAAGATGAGAAAAACAATGTATGCATAATAATGCATGGAGACTCTGCTCAAACATACATTTAAATAACAAAGAGCAATGCTGTACTTGCAGATGTACTCATCCGCACAAAAGAATAATGAACAGTAAGTACCCATGGGTTTTCTAACCATCATCAGAGTAACTAGCATAACTACAGAATGTTTAGCAGATTAACCACCAGGCCTGAAACAAACTTAAAAGATATACAAAATAATAGCAACAATTATTCCGTGCATTAACCACCAGTGCAGAAAAAGCTATATAATATTAAAATAGTATTTACACTCAATTTTTTAATAAAATAAAAATAAATTACCCTCATCAATCTGTTAAAATGGAAGACACATGCAGTTTTACAAGAGTGGACTAAACCCAAAAGATGTAAGAAAAATCTATTATAGGAACAATTGGTATAACAACCAACCATAGACTAGATGGTGTAAAAGAATATTACTTTATATTATCATATAAGTATAAGCACAGAACCCTAGAAAGATGTACAGGATGTGTCCACATGGTGATAATGCATTATAGATATATGGAATTAATCATTAAATCTTTACACAAGCACTGTTCCCTAAATTGACTCTCTTTAATCCCTATATCTAAGTAAAAAAATAATTATTTAATACACCCAAGATTATATATACCATAAAATTAACATACGTACAAGAGAATATAAAATACAAATAATACATAAAAATGCATGTTCATTAAATTACTACATTAGGTTGAAATATATATTATTTAAATCTATTGGCTATTAGCTAATCAATTAATAGCACATTTCTCAAACTTAATGACAAACATAAATTAAATATATTTGTTTGGTTATAACAAAGAATCTTAAAAGTTGATTGTATGCTTTTTCATCTCCATTTATAAGGAATATTTATAAATCATCTGATCTTCATGTAGGTGCTGAATATCTGAGATATTTTGAGAGGTGGGATATGTATCATTTCAGTCAGATTATTCTTGAATGTTAATGAAATTACATGGCTTTATTTTAGGTGTTATTCCAAAATTGAAATATTTATTACTTTTATTTATTAGTGCTGAGGACAAAGAATGCTAGTTCAAGCAAATAATTATCCCATACATGCTATAACAGCCAAAGTAGTTCCTGGTTAACTGTTATTACTTTCAACAACTATACTGTAGTTTTGATAAGATAACTCACAATGTTGTTTCTAATCTAAGTTCAAAGTGCAATTGTAATTAATTCTTCATCATTCAAACACTGGCACACAAAATATTAAGACAGCATTTTATTCTGCACATATATAATATTATTAGAGGTGTTAGAGTTGTGAAAGTAAAAGATTATATCTCAAGTTAAATATAGCATGTCATTTCCCATATATAGAACACTTCCTTATGTGTTAAAGATCATGAAAGTAAACTTATCCTGGGTTAAATATAATATCTCATTTCACACATATACAACACCATGTATTAAAGTTATGGAGGTAAAATTTTATCCAAGGCTACAGATAATTTGTATACAATAAAAAAATTTCAAATAGACTGACCTTTTAAAACTGTTATTGCTATTATCATGGTCAACAATAATTCCTGTGCATTTCAGTTGTAGATATTGTGGAAGATTATCAGCTACTAGACTTATGGTTGTGGATACTTGAATGGAATTGTTAAGATTTAGCTATACATTTTGCTATTCATACTTGACCATATTGCAACTTACATTATTTAAAAGATGTTTAAATTTAACTTCCTTCTTTATCTTTACATTCTCTTCTTTTTTTAAAAGAGAAGTTTTTGTTTTCCTTGTATATTTAACTGTAAAACAAAAATTTTTTTTTTTTTTTACTTTTTATTATACACTTGCTATCATTACAGCAGTTCTCAAAACAAACAAAAAATATCTCTGGCAGTTCTAATTTTTTTCTTAGCCAATTAAATTTTTTCTAATTTGCATATCTGTTTTAAAAAATGAAAATGAAAAAGAAAAAATGTGTTCATCTTATCATATCCTATAAATTAATTTAAGAAATTAAATAAATCCTTCAATTAAACCAAAATAATTTTTAGGATCATTTAAAAAGAAAAACAAATAATAATTATTTGTTTTTATTTATTTTACTAAACTTGATGTACTAGACTGTTAGTTTTCACTTTCAGGTTAAGCACAGTTTATCTGACTTAGTGTTTGGAAACAGAGCAAAACTAATATATGAAAAAAAGAAGGAATTGTATAATTTCACTGTTCAATAAATTTGAACACAAGAGACAAGCATGCTAAATGCCAGCCCAGCCATGATAATCAAGTTATCTGGAAGAAGATAAAGTAATATTTACTAGTTCTACCAAATTATTTATATTTTGTACCAAAATATAAGGTTAGTTTTATATATATATATATATATATATATATATATATATATATATATATATATATATATATATATATATATATATATATATATATATATATATATATATCCTTTTATTGAAGTTGAAATATTGGTTTGTTTGTTAACTTTTGATCCTTTTTGAGTTAGAATGAAATGTTTAAGTCAAGATTTAATACATTTAAATTTAATAGAATTGCTTGAAAATTAATATATAATTAAGTTATACCAGCTTATTCTATTTGAAACACTTCTTTTTTCAGTATGTCAATTAATTTATTAAATATGAAACAGAGGGCAGGAAAATATTAAAATTAATCAATAATATTGCAAATCGCAGTTAACAATTCTTAAAAACTTTGATTTATTTGAAAGAAAGCGGTGCAAATGTTTTTTTTTGCTTTCAATTTAATAACATTTTTAATCTTTTTAAACTTTTAATGTATACAGGCAGTTTGTGTTGGTTAATATAGTTTGTTTTACATTTTTTGTAAGAGCTGGACAGAAAAATCTAGTATTAAGTCTTGCCTAAATATATTTTATAAGAGCTGAATAGAAGGCTTGACTAATAATATTTTTGAGAAGTACAATAGCTAGCTGCAAATCTGGTTTCCAGAGTTATACAGAGCTACCATCAGGATGTAAAAATGCAAGAGAGCAGCTGCACTACATATAATTTATTGTTCTTATATATATATAATTATAATTGAAATAATATTTTTAACAGTTTACAAACAATTACAAACAATCCTTAAATCCGCAGAAGTACTTTCGGTTACTTTCTAACCTGCCTCAACTGCCATTAAATTCAAAAACCAAAAGTGGAAGCAAACGTCATCAATTCAAATTCTACGAATCTCGTATTTTAATGTATTTTAAAATACGAGATTTGTGGAATTTGAATTGATGACGTTTGCTTCCACTTTTGGTTTTTGAATGTAATGGCAGTTGAGGCAGGTTAAAAAATATGAGATTTGTGGAATTTGAATTGATGATGTTTGCCTCCGCTTTTAGTTTTTGAATTTAATGGCAGTTGAAGCAGGTTAGAAAGTAACCGAAAGTACTTCTGCGGATTTAAGGATTGTTTTTAATTGTTTGTAAACCATTAAAAATATTATTTCAATTATAATTATAATATTGTTTTTAATTAATGGATATTTTATTTATATATATATTGTAACGAGTACAGACGTTCGTTACATTGTTTTTTTATTTATTTATTAAACATGAAAGTAAATTAAAAAGTTCGCATTTAAAAATTTTCTTTGAGAATTAAAAATTGAAATTAAATATCATCTTAAACTCTTATATATTAAATCGCACAGATAATAAAAAATTATTAAAATAAAACTTTATTAAAGAAAAAGTATTTTAAAACTAAATTTTAAAAAGATTTGGAAATAAAATTATATCTTTAAATTTATCTTTAAATATATCTTTGATTTGGAAAACAGGTTAATTAATCAGAAATGGAAATGATAAATTTAATTAGTCAAATGTAAACCAGCCTTGGGCATTTAAATGTAAAAACATCGGTCAGATAGGGGAACAATAGAAACAAATAGCCAATGAAAGAAATCCATTGGGAAATCGGACCTCAACGAAAAGGATCATCGCATCGATGACGTAATGTAAATTCAATCCTTCACATTAATATAAAAGGAAAATTTGGAAATTATTAATCAGTGACTGGAAATTGATTATTACGATGTGACTATATGTAGTAGTATGGAGTTGGAAGTGAAGGAGTTGACAGACGCACTGTCAATTCTTTCAGCTGTTAAAGAAAGAAGAAATGAACTATCGTTTCCTACATTGAGGACCAATTAAACTAAAAAAACCTCCGAATGAACAGAATATCAATCTTAGAACGGTGTGGGAATTCACGTTCATGGCAAGCAACGGATAAAGAGGAACTGTTTTAAACCGTAAGAACTTTATAAATAATGAACATTAAATTAAACTTTCCAGAGTTAAATGATTGCAATATTATCCTATCTGACCAACTTAATTTATTAATAATGTTATTTGATGTATTTCTTTTTATATATATATTTAAAATCATTTCTATTTAGTTATTTACTTTTTTGTTCTTGAAGTTTTATTATGATTTCTGTTTTCCGTTAAAGTAAATTATATAAATGTTAAACTTAAGTCGGGCGTGAATGGTTGTATAGATTTGTAAAGTTATATTAGGGGATAGTAATCTTAGGTTATTTGTTTCGTTGTTGAATTGGGTCAATGGATTGGATATATTGGTGTGATTAGTAGATGTAATATTGATTCGCTACGGGCAGAATCGCTTCATACGCCGCACACTTCCGTTTGCCTATGGAAGGAATTATAAGTTGGATATCGCAGTTCCTTTCTATGGAGTTTTTTGTTTTATTGCTCTTCTTTGCAGATAGATGTAATATTCCTATCTCATGAGAAGCAATTTCTTCTCTTAACTTTTTGTGCTGCCGTATTTTATTACATTGAATACATCGATATATCAGATGAATTGATGCCGGTTTGACTACGAATTTTAACCTAAGGTTAAATAGGGATAGAATGTTTATTTTCAAAAGCAAATCTATGTGGTCTATTCATACTTGACCCTAAATAAAAATGCATTAAATTTAAGTTGTTTATAGACGTTTGCATGGATTGGTTATCGGTTAAGTATGTTTTGGGTTTTCATATTTGATCAAAATATATAGATATTCAATAAATAATGATACCTTACGGTGAGTATCTAAAATGTATTTATTCGGATGACTTTTAAATTATTGGTGACAATGCAAGTATCTTATGGTGAATACTATTGGGTTACATATAAATTTCTCTCCGCAATTGTCAGTAATCAATAATTTTGTATTTTGATCGTTTATGTTTATTTTGGAATGTTTTTGACCGTGAAATCTATGTAACCGATCTATATTCAACATTATAAACAAGCTTTCATAAATTTATATGTGCGAACTTAATTAAAATGTAAAATTATAATATAATAGTAATTAAATGTAAATTAAAGTAAAGTTAAAAATAATGTAAAATGTTAAAATGTAAACTGATACTAAAACAATTTTAAATTATATATATATATATGTGCGTAAATAAATTTTTGAATCTTAATTACTGGCAGTGGCTTATTTTATTTATTTTTTTAATATTGAAATATAATTAGATAGGATATTATCTTATTAAATCTCTGCTATTCCACTGAGCTAGTGACATGGGCTAACGACCGGAATCAAAATTTAAAAAAAAAAAAAATTTTTTTTTGACTGACGTATCTGCCTACTTTATAAATTTTTCTAGGTTCAAATGCCTAGATGGCGCCCTGTAGTGCAGTTTACATTAAGTGGCCTCCGGATCGTTACAACTGGTGAACCAACTCGGGCCGATCTTTAATAAACCACAAATACCCTGAGCAAATTTTGTCAAAATGAAATATTTTATCTGGTTACATAAGTCGTATACTTGAAATCTTATAAAAGCACTGCCAGAAAGAAATTGTGCATATATATTAAACACGAGAAAGTATAAATAATTTTAAAACTAATTTTTGTTAAAAAAAAAAAAAAGTCAAAAGGTTGCGATTGATGTGTTTTTGTTGTTGTAATATAAATTATGCTTTAAGGTGTATAGGAGCGCACAGCCACGTAAGTTTATGATCGAAATGTGGTGCCTTACGATGAGTACCTTTGGGAATTACTTCAGTGTAACCCTATGTATGCATTTCAATCAGTCATAAATAAGTTGGTGGTATTTATAATTGTGCTGCAAATATACACGTTTAAAACCAATATTTTTTAAAACATATTTATCTCAATGCAACCTCCTAAATAAATTATTTATAAAATAACTTGCTTGTCATGCCATATGTAAAAATAAAATATATAAAATAAAATAGAACTCTTGTGGGGAGGGGTGTAAACGTAAATGGTCCTTAGGTAAGCGATAGTCAACATTTTCTTTTTCTTTTTGTATATACTCTTTTTGTAAAATTATTAACCGGATGTTTTGTAAATGTCTTTGTCAATCGTGTACCATAATTACTAACCCTAAGTAAAATTTTTTTTTTTTTATCATTTTTTTTAAGCAACTTTACTGATATGTAACGAGCACAGACATTCGTTACATTGTTTTTTTATTTATTTATTAAACATGAAAGTAAATTAAAAAGTTCGCATTTAAAAATTTTCTTTAAGAATTAAAAATTGAAATTAAATATCATCTTAAACTCTTATATATTAAATCGCACAGATAATAAAAAATTATTAAAATAAAACTTTATTAAAGAAAAAGTATTATAAAACTAAATTTTAAAAAGATTTGGAAATAAAATTATATCTTTAAATTTATCTTTAAATATATCTTTGATTTGGAAAACAGGTTAATTAATCAGAAATGGAAATGATAAATTTAATTAGTCAAATGTAAACCAGCCTTGGGCATTTAAATGTAAAAACATCGGTCAGATAGGGGAACAATAGAAACAAATAGCCAATGAAAGAAATCCATTGGGAAATCAGACCTCAACGAAAAGGATCATCGCATTGATGACGTAATGTAAATTCAATCCTTCACATTAATATAAAAGGAAAATTTGGAAATTATTAATCAGTGACTGGAAATTGATTATTACGATGTGACTATATGTAGTAGTACGGAGTTGGAAGTGAAGGAGTTGACAGATGCACTGTCAATTCTTTCAGCTGTTAAAGAAAGGAGAAATGAACTATCGTTTCCTACATTGAGGACCAATTAAACTAAAAAAACCTCCGAATGAACAGAATATCAATCTTAGGACGGCGTGGAAATTCACGTTCATGGCAAGCAACGGATAAAGAGGAACTGTTTTAAACCGTAAGAACTTTATAAATAATGAACATTAAATTAAACTTTCCAGAGTTAAATGATTGCAATATTATCCTATCTGACCAACTTAATTTATTAATAATGTTATTTGATGTATTTCTTTTTTTATATATATTTAAAATCATTTCCATTTAGTTATTTACTTTTTTGTTCTTTAAGTTTTATTATGATTTCTGTTTTCCGTTAAGGTAAATTATATAAATGTTAAACTTAAGTCGGGCGTGAATGGTTGTATAGATTTGTAAAGTTATATTAGGGGAGGGTAATCTTAGGTTATTTGTTTCGTTGTTGAATTGGGTCAATGGATTGGATATATTGGAGTGATTAGTAGATGTAATATTGATTCGCTATGGGCAGAATCGCTTCATATGCTGCACACTTCCATTTGCCTATGGAAGGAATTATAAGTCGGATACCGCAGTTCCTTTCTATGGAGTTTTTTGTTTTATTGCTCTTCTTTGCAGATAGATGTAATATTCCTATCTCATGAGAAGCAATTTCTTCTCTTAACTTCTTGTGCTGCCGTATTTTATTACATTGAATACATCGATATATCAGATGAATTGATGCCGGTTTGACTACGAATTTTAACCTAAGGTTAAATAGGGATAGAATGTTTATTTTCAAAAGCAAATCTATGTGGTCTATTCATACTTGACCCTAAATAAAAATGCATTAAATTTAAGTTGTTTATAGACGCTTGCATGGATTGGTTATTGGTTAAGTATGTTTTGGGTTTTCATATTTGATCAAAATATATAGACATTCGATAAATAATGATACCTTACGGTGAGTATCTAAAATGTATTTATTCGGATGTCTTTTAAATTATTGGTGACAATGCAAGTATCTTATGGTGAATACTATTGGGTTACATATAAATTTCCCTCCGCAATTGTCAGTAATCAATAATTTTGTATTTTGATCGTTTATGTTTATTTTGGAATGTTTTTGACCATGAAATCTATGTAACCGATCTATATTCAACATTATAAACAAGCTTTCATAAATTTATATGTGCGAACTTAATTAAAATGTAAAATTATAATATAATAGTAATTAAATGTAAATTAAAGTAAAGTTAAAAATAATGTAAAATGTTAAAATGTAAACTGATACTAAAACAATTTTAAATTATATATATATATATATGTGCGTAAATAAATTTTTGAATGTTAATTACTGGCAGTGGCTTATTTTATTTATTTTTTTAATATTGAAATATAATTAGATAGGATATTATCTTATTAAATCTCTGCTATTCCACTGAGCTAGTGACATGGGCTAACGACCGGAATCAAAATTTAAAAAAAAAAAAAAATTTTTTTTTTGACTGACGTATCTGCCTACTTTATAAATTTTTCTAGGTTCAAATGCCTAGATGGAGCCCTGTAGTGCAGTTTACGTTAAGTCTCCTTCTCCAGATCATTACAATATATATATATGGATAATAGAAGTCTTGAAATATAATGTTAACCAGATAACCATGGCAACCTAATATTTTAAAAGGATATTATTTGCTATTAATTCGCTATTAATTCTAGCATCAAATCATAAAGCTGTTGTGATCAATTTCAAAAATATATAAATAAAGTAAATAAATAAATAGATTTTGGAAATAGTTGAGTATATCCTAAAAGATTACTTGAATAAAATCAATATTATTATTAAATATGACACATTTCAATTTCTGTTATTACAATCACCATTATAAAATTAAATATTTTATGTTTTATATATGCTTGTTAATAAATTAGTTATAAAAAAATTATTAAAAAACATATGCAAAAGTATTTATATTCATTAAAATGTATTAAAAGTGTGATAAAAATTTCTTTTATTTTGGTTTAAAATGAAAAATAAAATTGAACTTGCAAAACAGGATTTTATTTTCACTGTATCCAATTATTTTAAAATCTCCATTTCACTAACTAATCAAAGATTTAAAAAAATTTGAACAATTTTTACATCATCTGGTGAAATTTAAGTGATTTTCAACAGTCATTGTGACAACAGTAATGTCATCAAGAGTATCTTATAAATAGAACAGAGATTATGTAATTTGAGTTTTTATAACTTTATCATTGCCTAGAATGAATGTGTTTAGATCTGTCTTTAAAAATTTATTAAATTTTACTATTTAAGAGATTAATTTTTAAAACTATGGGAGAATAAAAATTGTTACTATCTGCCCATGCAATTGGGGACAACTTGCTAATGAAGTTCCAGGGGAAATGGCAAAAATGTAAAAGAAAGAAAAAATGATCAAAATGCATTGTATTGTAAGTCACCTATATAAAGACCTTCCATGGTTAAAACCCATAATTTTACCTATTTACTTGTGATGGACATGAACCCCATGGTGTGTCTATGGATATCATATTTCAGATCAAGGAATTTTACAATATCGATTAACTCAACTGATATGTGATATTAAGTAATTTAAACTTCACTTTCATAATTTGTAAAGAAGTTAGTATTTATTTTTCACTTGACCATAATTTTTTTGCACATTATTGTCAATGAAAAAGGAAAATGAAAACCAGTGATGTGTAATTTTGCATTGACTAAGTATCTGTGGTTTTTGAAAGCTGGATATTTATTTACTTAAAAGAAAATATTGGAACTTAAATGTGAACGAAATTGAATTTGAATCCACATTAGTTACCACTCATGCTTGTCTTCTCTATTTAAAGGAAAATCATCTTTACACCTTAGGATTGGAAATAAAAAACAAAAGCTATAATGGATCTGTGGATAGTAAATGAAAATGGACAGACTTTCACTTAGATGGTATGATTTATATATATATATATATATATATATATATATATATATATATATATTGTGCACTATTCTATAGGTCATTAGAATCAGCTCATCACAGTAATTACTAAAAAATTTAAATTTTGGAAGGTATTCTCTTTGGGAGATAGTTATATTGTACTGATAATATCTTAAAAGTACAAATATAAAGCTAAATAAAAAATAGGTAATGCTTAAAATTATGATATATAACCTTAAAACAGTTAAATATAGATAAAAATACTAATTACATATGTTTAAAAAAGCTGGCCGTAATACATAACGCAGCTATAAATGTTCAAAGCATGTTTAAAAAGTTAAATTTTAATAGTTTAAACTTATAGTTAAATAAATGCTATGTTTAAAATTATAAATTATATTTAATAATTATAATTAATATCATATATTGTAAAAGTAAGTTTTATGGTTAGCAAAAGCTATATTTAGTTCTATATTTTCCTAATTATTATTCCAAATTGTATATTATTGTATTATTTATTTCATATAATGAGTGTTGCAATTTATCATTTATTTTCAGACAGTAAAATTGGATACAATCTGTTTAGATTGTAAAATCATGTGACCTGCATAATACAGTAATGCACACATGCTTGCTAGTATTTGTATTAACAAAGTTCAAAATATTTTAAAAATTGCATTATAGAACTGAATATATTTAGTTGCCTATCATAAGGGAAAATATTAAAGCAGTCATATAAAATGATTTAAATAGTATTATAAGACGAATATAGTTAATAAAAAGTTAAATATTTTGTTTTAAAATAAAATAGATAAATTAAACATTAAAGGTGGCATAAATTTATTAAATATTGTTTTGAAAGTCAGTTTAAAGTGTTTAATTAATTTTAGTTAAGTATAATAATTGATTTAAGATTGATATTTTTAAATACTATTTTAAAATTATAATGCATCATATTTTATTTTTGAAATTTAATTGTTTAAGACTGTAGCCATATGCAAATTTGGTATCAAATGAAAAGTAAAAATCCACCAATAGGATGAGGTATTTTGTAGGATATAAATACTGTTATACGGGTGTGTCATTGGTGATCAATGTAATAGTAATTTTCAAAATTTTATTTTAGTTGATTTTTAGTGCTCTTGTATAATATATTTGCAAACTAATAGGATATTTATTTTAAAGTATTTGCAAAGAGAGTGTAGAATAAGTATATTTTAATAAGTTTATTAAAAATATGCATTGCTAATTTAAAGTTCTCGTTACCAGGATTATTTATCAAAACTTAATATAACTTCACAATAAAAAATATGGATATGCCAATAAATGAAGCGTGTTTAATTAATAAATTTTTAAAAATAGGAATAACAATTGTTAATATAATATTAATAGTATTGACCAAAAGAACTATTCCAGTAAGCAGGGTATTATTTTGGACATTGTACAGACAGCTTAACAGAAAAGCTACTTGCAGATTAAAAGTGAACCATTAATTTTTTATATAATAGTGAGATAGTCATGTTTAAGACCGACAAGTAATATGATACGTTATATAATAACTTTATGGAAATATAATGCTATAAAGATAAATGTTTTATCCTTTTTGAAGGAAAACATTATAAATATTTTCAAAAAAAACTATCATAAGTAAAAACTAATGGAAACTATTTTAGAAAAGCGTATGTTATAAAACCTATATAATATAAGGTTATACATGTTCGTAAAATTATTTTTAAAAAACTGATAATTTAAACAGTAATGGAAATAGCATTAATTGGATAATAAATAGTAAATTATCCTGAAGAGTAAACCTATAAGAAATGGATTATAAACCAGCAATTATTGAACTTATGGAGACAGAAATATTTTAAAATTGCACAAAAAGTTTATCCGGATTACCCATAGTTGAAGTTACTGGGACATGATGCATCACCAAGCTGATATAGAATTCTCTAGAATGGAAGCTTCAAGATATTATTTTTCAACATTATGATTTTATTATGATTTTAATAATCATTGTTCTGGACAATAGAAACCATAAACTATTATTCTATAAACTTTTCCAGAACATATTAATGATTATTTTTATTAGTTTTCCAAGATTTTGAGCCATCGTATTATTTTTATTATTATTCATTTTTAAACTTTGCTCATCACACCGGAAGGATTTACAATGCAGGTGCAAAGCTCAGCATGGTTGTTCGTTGTCAAGCAAGAGAACTTAGCAACAATTGGAGTTTTAAAAATTGCTCTTAGGAGAACATTTTTTTTAATAAAAAAAACTCTTGGAAAATAAAAAAAAAAAACAAATTTGAACTTTAGGAAATACATTCGTCAGCTGAAGATTTATGTAATTATGGTTTTGACTTACTTATTAATTTTTAAAGTGTAATATTATTTTAATTAGAAAAGTAGGAACATGAACATTAATTTAGTACTAATGATACTATAATCTTATAGTAAAATAATTTGATAGCTTAAATAAGTTAACATTTTAAGTGTGGATGTATGGATGGATATCATATATGCAATGTTTATTTTAATTGATGGACATGAAAATGTCATAAGTGATGACAAGTCAATATCACTTAGGTAATAGTTGTGAATATTGATATATTTTATGATGTATTTTTTGTTTTGTTTTTTTGCAGACTGCCAATAAATTATAATGTATGGAAGTATGAGTGTAAGTTATATGTAAAGGCAATTGTACAACACATTTAAATTATGAAATTAGGATTTATTTCTGGGAATATGCATACTTAAATTTTATAATAGTAATATAACATAACATGATGATGAATAGTTATATGATTCTTTTAAAAAAAACTTTAATATTATTGGACATTCAAAGTATTTATATGACTAGTTAGTATGTGTTTAAGAATATGAGAGAGTAAAGTAAAGCAGACTTTTCTTGTAGATTATTGAGATCATTTTAATTACAATTGAAGTTTATTATTTTGAATATGTGATTTAGTCATTTGTCAGTGTAAGGTTTGATAAATCTATTAGGAAATGTTGATAAGATAGGGACTTTGGGAGTAATCTGGAGAACATGAAACCAAAGAAATGATATCAAGGTAGGATGTATTAGGGAAATAGAAATAGTATTTTTGTAATCTTCTTAAGTATACAGTATAGTTAACAATGCCCTGTAACTGAGATATTTATTTATGGACAGTGTCTATTTTCTTTAATTATTGATGTTTTAATAAAGCTGAAGGAATAGCTTTGACATCATTGATAGTAGTGGAGGTCATTAGACAGAATGGGTCATGCCTCTATTTTTATAGATACACTGTGCCATGGTATTTTGATCCAATATGTACTATGAGTTAGACTCTAATTTTTCTTTCCTAGGCAACACATCTATTCACTGTCTCAAATTTCCAAAGTAACTACATTGCACAGTATTGAATATTTTGTAAATAAATAATATTTAAGATAGGCTATTGTCTGAATAAGATAAGTTCATTTACTTGTAAGAAGAAGTAGAGTTTGTGCAAGTTGGAAGTGAAAATCCAATGGATGCTAAATGAAAAAGAATCATAAAATATGTTCTAAATTTATTTTGGAAATAAAAATAAATTTTAAGAATAAAATAAATAAAGCAAAGTTGCTCTTTGAATTGTTAAATAACATTTAAATATTTTATTTTATTTTTTTATGAGTATTGCATATTTTTAAGATATAATGGTATAAAACAAAGCAATATAAAATAAGCATAGGTACGATTCTTGTATTTATTTAAATAATATGGAATACATTAATGATTACAGCTACTCAGTATTAGAATAATGTTAGATAGGACATATTGTATTTAATAATCATAGTATAGTGAATAACGATGTCCACATAGTGTAGTAATAAATTAACAGTAGATATTTTATATAATATTTTTCAATATTGCAAAACGAAATTGTCTAGTAAAAAGATCTATACTCCATATTATTATTTTTTGTGTTTTCTGGACTATGTTTCAGTAGATGTTTTAAAAGGAAGCATAGTTAAATAATATTTAAAGATATGATATGTTAAAATAAGTATAAAGAAATATAATATCACCATAAAGATTGATCACAAAGAGATAAATAAAATGGTATTGTTTTATTATTATTATTTTTAAGTCAAAGTGAAGACTTAAATAGATTCTCTATTGTTTTTATAATAACTATAATTAATAAGAAATGTATAATGGTGCAAATTTAGGATGTCAAATGTAAATATTGTAAATAAATTGTTATTTTATTTTATTGTTATAATAAACTTTGTTAAATTTGTTTTCAAAATTTGTGTGTTCAGACTATTTTTCTTTTCCATTAAAATGCATGACACACACAGAATAATTGAATCAAACATAATATTTTTGCACAGAAATAAATAAAATATTAATTTTAAGAATTCTAATATTTTCTTGGAATTTATTTATTTAAGTAATCACATTTTTACATTATCTTATGGTCATAAATTGATTATTATAAGAGTACATCGAATTATATGCTATCCATTGCCACACATATATTTGTCAGATTATAAATTGCTACCACATACTTATGACATTATTATATGAAGATAAAAAATTATATTATAGTATTTTATTATTTTATTATGGTAATAAAAATTATAATAAAGATAAAAGATGTATAGAATTAGTCCATCCAATGAAGAATATTATTATTATTAATTATTATTATTATTATTATTATTATTATTATTATTATTATTATTATTATTATTATTATTATTATTATTATTATTATTATTATTATTATTATTATTATTATTATTATTATTATTATTATTATTATTATTATTATTATTATTATTATTATTATTATTATTATTATTATTATTATTATTATTATTATTATTATTATTATTATTATTATTATTATTATTATTATTATTATTATTATTATTATTAGTTAAGTGTAGTAGAGTATGACATAAAAATCCCTTATCATGTTTACTACAGTAATTTTAATTAACTTAGAATAGTTTTATGAACCTGAGATTTTATTGAACTAAATTATTGTGGATAAAAGGATTAAGATTTAATTATTAGTTTAATCTTAATGAGTAGGATTTATTAAAGTTGTAAGAATACTATAAGTTTATTATTTGAGATAATAATAGGGGGATAGTGTTCTTATGCCATTGAGGTAGTATCCTGTGGGATATTGGCTCAATGTAATCTTTCTTGTCATCTGTATTTCACTTCCAAGTCTCATGATATAATAAATATTTATTTAATTATTTTATAAACTGAACATTTTTATTATTTTGCTAGTAAAATGTTTAATATTAATGCAGAATATTTTATTTATCAATTATTTGTATTTAACCAAACGTAATCATTAACTGAGCTAACCCATTTTGTTTTATATGATATCACCCAGAAGTGGAATGCACATGTATAAGATTAGAATATATATATATATATTTGTTAACAGAAAAGGAGTGTTTATACATTTTGTTATTAAAACATAGGTAAATTATATATATATATATATATATATATTATATATATATATATATTAATATATATATATATATATATATTTGAAAACCAGGCACTCTTCACAAACCTGGGTGCTTAATTGTAAGTATAGGGGATTTGAACTCAGATTTTCAGGCACCCTTCAACTATCCACACTATCTCATACAACTGATACACATGACCACACACATGTAGAAAAGATAAATAATCACCAATATACTACGTATTTCGTGCTAAACCAGCACTCATCAGTTGAAAAGTTGGAGATTGGAGTGTATTGAAGCCTGTCCATCAAAGTATGAAGATTTGATAAATTAATATAAACTGAGCACTGATTATATATATGTGTGGGAGATTATAATCTGGACCAACTGATGAGTGCTGGCTTATCACGAAATACGTGTATTGGTGATTATTTATCTTTTCTACATGTGTGTGGTCATGTGTATCAGTTGTATGAGATAGTGTGGATAGTTGAAGAGTGCCTGAAAATCTGAGTTCAAATCCCCTATACTTATATATATATATATATATATATATATATATATATATATATATCATCAACATCAAAACTACCCCAAATCCAAAATTAAACCAGACCAGCATAAAAATAATATTAAAACACAACCTAAGGTTTCACTGCTACAAGCAGACTTCTCAAGTGTAAAGAACTACCAAAAACTACAAAATATATATAATATTAAAAACTACCCACAAATCCATTCACTTCCCATCCACCCTTAATATTAAAAGAACTCTTAAATAAGTTAATTGCTTCAGAATAATAAATTTTCAATAATAAAGACTCTTTAATTCTTCTTTTGATTTCATTTCTCTCAAAGAAGACACCCTTAGCTTCATCAAAATCAATAGTGTGGCTGTATCTTTTTCATGGACATACAAAGCAGAACTAAGATATCTATTTTTAACTCTACTTTTATAAACCTTTATTCTTTTATTTAAACTCAAACTACTCTGACCTATGTAAACCTTCTTACAAATAAACAAGGGATAAAATATACTACACTAGGAATAGTCTTTCTATCAAAAACCACTACACCAGGAATAGTCTTTCTATCAAAAACCAGAGGTTTTTGATAGAAAGACTATTCCTGGTGTAGTATATTTTATCCCTTGTTTATTGTAAGAAGGTTTACATAGGTCAGAGTAGTTTGAGTTTAAATGAAAGAATAAAGGTTCATAAAAGTAGAGTTAAAAATAGATATCTTAGTTCTGCTTTGTATGTCCATGAAAAAGATACAGGTCACACTATTGATTTTGATGAAGCTAAGGGTATCTTCTTTGAGAGAAATGAAATCAAAAGAAGAATTAAAGAGACTTTATTATTGAAAATTTATTATTCTGAAGCAATTAACTTATTTAAGAGTTCTTTTAATATTAAGGGTGGATGGGAAGTGAATGGATTTGTGGGTAGTTTTTAATATTATATATATTGTGTAGTTTTTGATAGTTCTTTACATTTGAGAAGTCTGATTGTAGCAGTGAAACCTTAGGTTGTATTTTAATATTATTTTTATGCAGGTCTGGTTTAATTTTGGATTTGGGGTAGTTTTGATTTTATATTGACTAGTTTAGCTTTATGCTTGTAATGTTTATATATATATATATATATATATATATACAAGCATTACAATATATATCATATATATATATATATATATATATATGATGGAATTCACATCAATGAAAAGTTCAGAGAGATTCAATTTTATTATTATTATTTAAACTCTTATCTGATGATATAAGTTAATATGGCCTGTAATTTTTAAATATTTAAAAAACTGTCTATGTTCAAGATTTAACTTGGGGATATTCGGATAGAAAAGGGTTTAAATATAACATTTTTTTTATGTTTGTTTATTTATTTTGAGATTACATCTGAATAAATTAGATTTTAATAGAAATTATTAGTATTTTATGATGGTGTAGTGAACAATCTAAATAATTATGTATGGGAAGTATTGTTGTTGCCTAGTGTAATCAATAAATGAGCTAGATAATTTTACATAGTTTCTAACAGAGTTACTATTTGTTAATGCATGTTTTACTCTGTGATAAATAATATAAATATTAAGGGCATTTCTTTATGACAAATGTTGACTGAACAAATGTAGAGAGGTAGTTAGATAGAAAATCCATTATTATTATAACAAAGTAGCTACCCAATGCTAGCCAATGATGATCATGTACATGAGGCAATTATTACAAAATGCCAAGTCAATTTTAGAACTATTATAAAATGACATTTCACATTCAGACTAAATTTATATTATTATGAATGATGTCTCAATTCTGAGAGATACAAAAGTTTTTATATTATCATCCCATATTATAATCAATAGTACTTTATAAAAGGTAACCAATGATTGGGCTATATTCTATTCAGATTAGATTGATCATTTTCCCATCATCATTATTTTTATCATGTTACTATATATATATCATAATGATATATAAATATGTCGTTACATTAATTTAAAATAAAAACTTAAAAGTTCGCAAATAAAAGTAAAAAAACTAAACGCTAAAATTAAAATATTGTTAAACATATATACATTTGCACAGATGCCAAACTTTAAAAAATTTTTTTTTAAAAAAAAAACAACAAATAAATAAGTATTTGAACGTACTTTTTTATAAAAAAAGTACAAGATTTAAAAATAAAAACAGGTATTAATTAATTCTTGTAATCTGTAAATGGAAATGTATGTTTATAAATTGTTTGAAAAGCAAGCTAGCCTTGGGCTCTTGTATAATTAAAATGATCTGATGAAAGATAGATAAGAAAATAAAGAGAGATTGACCAATGGAAGCACTAAGCCTTGGCTCTGACCCTAATGAAAGTGATGGATTAGTGACGTTTTGTTGATTGAATCCGTGTGGATAATATAAAAAGGGAAATACAGTTTTTTCTGACAGTTCCAGTGTTTTGTGTTTGAGAGATGGGGTAGGACACACATACCACACTCTCTATAAAAAAAATGAAAAGACTGTGATACCTTGAACCAGCTATTGCCATCTCCATAACATTATCTCCAATGGAGGCATCGCGGGAATTAAAAGCAGAAACCTGGACTCTTCTACCATGAGCTATGAACTTTACAAATTAACAATAACAAAAAAAAAGTAATTAAGAACTTTCGTCAATGTTTTTTTTTTAAAGATTCAGCTAATTTACATTTTAAAATGAACTCTTATTTGATTTTCAAATTAATAATTGATTGTTTAAATTTATATAGTTAAGTTTTGCTAAAATCATTTCCATTTTATTATTATCATTTGTAGTAATATTTATTGTAGAAATTATTAAATGCATTACATTTCAGTTGGGTATAGACGTTGCAGAGATTCGTTAGCGATTGATTATGTTGTGGTTTTCACAGTCAATTAGAATATATAAGTCAACGATGTCACTGCGGTGTCTTATGATGAACACCAAAGGGTCTCCTGTATTCCCTCAGCAATTGACGTTATCGATTGAATTTGTATTTTGATCGTTTGTGTTTAATTTGGAATGTTTTTGACTGTGGAATCTGTGCAGTGGATCTATACTCGACATTATAAAACAAATTGTATAAAAATAATCTGTGTGAACGTATTTAACTGTTAAATTTAAGTCGGGCGTGAATGGCTATATAGTTTTGTAAAGTTATATTAAGGGAGGGTAATCTTAGGTTATTCATTTCGTAGTTGAATTGGTTCAATGGATTGGATATATTTGTGTTATTGTAGATGTAGTATGAGATCCGCTATGGGCAGGATTATATATATACGCCACACACCTTCTGTTTGCCTATGGATGGGTTTGTAAGATGGCAAAGGACCGCAGTCCATTCCTATGGAGTTTTATGTTTATTGTTCTACTCGCCAACAGATGTAACATTCCTGTTGGTGGAGAGACAATGTCTTCTCTAATTCTACTTACTGATCAGATGTACATTCCTGACAGTATAGTATTTTGTGTTGTCGTATTTTCATGCTACATTGAATACATAAATGTATCAGATGGATTGGCGCCAGTTTGATTGCGAAATTTGTTGCCTAAGGTTAAATCAGGGAAGAATATTTTCTTTTCAAATGCAGATCTATGTAGTCTATTCATACTCGACTCACTAAATAAATATTAAACTCATGGTTGTAATTTACTTAAATGTAAAACTAAAGATTAATAGAAAAATCTAAAATGTTGAATTTATTCCTCAAAATTTAAATGTTATTTTATATGTGCATAAATAAATATTTTTTGTGTTAATTTCTGGCAGTGGCTTTTATTCTTTTATATTTAAGATATAAAATTTACATTTTATTATCTCTGCTACTCCACTGAGCTAGTGACTTGGGCTAATGATCTGAATATTTAAATAAAGTGGAATCTTAACAGCGCGTATCTGCCTACTCTATAAATTTTTCTAGGTTTAAATGCCTAGATGGTGCCCCTAGAGCAGATATCGTAGTTTGCGGTTAGATTCGATCTTCACTTTCATTTTGATCGTTATAATATATATATATTGTACCATTTATTTATATATGGTATCAAATATATTGGCATTTGGGTAAAAGCTAAAAGAAAAAGTAAATTTAGCGATCTTATTAAAAAGACACAATTAAATTTTTGTTTAGTTTGTATAATTTTATTTTAAAACGTACAATAAAAGTTACATTTTTTGTTCATTTTTTTTTATATAATTAAAATAAAAGTTAAAATTGGAAAGAATAAATGACATGCAGATTACTAATCCAGATAAATTAAAAGAATTCCAAAAGTAAAAAGATTACAATTAAAAAAATCTTTTTAGGTAATTAAAGATGGCAGAATTATGCTAAAAAAATAAAGACTTTGTAATGTAAATTTGATAAAGATTGTACAAGATTATAAACCTAAGCGCCATGATAATAATAACATGCTCAGAAGTCTGAAAACTGGACCTCAAATATAAAAGGGGAATACCAGTTTGATCAGTGTCTGGTCTTGTCTGGTTTTTTTTTTGGTTGATCCTCTATCACGAAATCCAGAACCACTCTACACTGAAATAATTCTTCATGCTGGAGTGGACTGAAGCTTTTGACATCGTTCATCATGAAGACCATCAACCTCAGAAAAGCTTTTGTGACTAGCCTTTAGAACCAGGACCAAGAACAAGTTAAAACTAATAGCCACGAGCTCATTCTACCTCATGAAAAACTATGCCTAGTAATCTACAATCTTCATGAACTCGTTAAACTTACCAGTAAGCTAAGATTAACTATTCCTGATTGTGACTAAATGAAATGTTTGCAAACTATTCTTCAATTAGCTTATAATATAATCCTGATAGAGACATTAAATTTCATTGTTCAAGAGACTTTTGTTTACCTAAGAAATCTAAGTGGAATATAAACTGTTTAATTAATTGAATTATATCTCAATTAGTATGTGGGCTTTCCAATTAATTAGTAATTTATCTTTAAACATTTTAATTTATTAGAATAAAATATTTATTTTTAATATCAACTTTTCATTGTACGTTATTGATGATTATTATTAAATTTATTAATATTAGTTTATTAAGATTTGAATGTATAATTTTACCTTTGCCAATATTTGTTGACTAAGCTCCAGGAATAATAATATCTAGAAAATAACCTTAGTTACGGTAAAATATGACACCGATTCTTTTAAAATCATTTTTCTTTTTAATTTTTGAGACATGATGCGACAGATTTCAGCGGATTCTTATATGAATCCTGTTGCCCTTATAAAAAAAAAAATAAAAAGCTGATTCCATCGATAGCATAAATCATAATAATTGGTAAGCCAGTTAATCAGAAAATATAGCTACGTTTTTAGAAATACGAATAAGATATTTTCTTATCCATAGTTTGATTAACTTTCACTAAATTTACAGTGAGTAAAAGAAGGCCTACCAGATCTAGTAAGATGCGGGGAAATGTTACAATATATATAATTTATTTATTTTGCTCTGATGTAATCGAAATAATACGAAAAAAAGATGGAATTATTACTAAAAAGAGAGATTATCTCATCAAATGGATAGAAGAGTTCTATCAAGAATTATATGGTAATAAAGAACAAGTACCTCCTATATCTATTATACCTTTCGAATTGCCCCAAATTTTAAATAAAGAAGTGAGACATGCAATTAAATTTATGAAGAAAGGCAAAGCTCCAGGTAATGATGGAATTATAATTGATATATTAAAAGAAGCAGGTGAAGAAATAGAAAAATTATAAAGATGTACCAGATGATTGGAAGAATGCAGTATTAATATTAATATTTAAAAAAGATGATAAAGAAGATATTAAAAATTACAGACCTATCAGCATTTTATCAGTTTTATATAAAAAAATTTACCAAGATAATTACAACTTGTATACAGAGAACATTATATTTTTATCAACCAATAGAAGAAGCTGAATTTAAAAATGGTTTTAATACAGTAAATCATATCCAGGTATTGAGAGAAGTTATAGAAAAAAACAAATGAATATGAGTTTCCATTATTCTTTGGATTTGTAGATTATGAAAAGGCATTTGATTGTATAAACATTTTTTCAGTGATTAAAGCATTGGATCATCAAGGTATAGATCAAGGATATTGTCATATTTTGAAGAATATTTATAAAAATGCAACAGCAACAATTAGATTTCATAATGATAATAAGAAAGTCAATATTGATATGTGTGTTTGACAGAGTGACTCCATATCTCCAAAACGTTTTCAGCAGTGCTGCAAGAAGTATCTTGTGGATTAAAATGGGAAACTGAAAGAGTGAAAGTAAATGGAGATTATTTAAGTCATTTAGATTTTGCAGATGATGTAGTTGTTTTTGCAAATAATGCTTTAGAGCTGCAAGAAATGTTGCAAGAGTCAGCAGATGAAAGTAGGAAAGTAGGACTAAAGATATATGTTAAAAAGTCTAAAGTAATGTTTAATGGATTTTCTCAAAATATGAAAATAAAGATTGATTATGATAAACTAAAAGAAGTTAACAGCTACAAATACCTTGGTCAGATTATTAATACAGATGAAAACATAATGGATAAAATTAATAATAGAATTAAACTTGGTTGAAGTGCTCTTGGTAGAAATAACTTGATAATAAAAGAAAATATGCCTATGTGTTTGAAAGGGAAGGTTTTTAATAAATGTGTTTTACCATTTCTGACTTATGAATCTGAGACTTGGACACTTAATATAAGAGCAATACAGAGGCTTCAGACCACTCAAAAAAGTTTGGAGAGATGCATTTTAGGAGTAACAAGAAGAGATCTAAAATGCAATATATGTGTAAGAGAACAAACAGGTGTTACTGACCACATTGAAAAAATTAAAAGAATGAAGTGGAGTTGGGCTGGACATATTGCTAGAAGAGATAGTAATAGATGAATAATTGAAATCTTAAACTGGAATCCAAGAGATTGTAAAAGACCCAGAAAGAAACTACATGTGAGATGGGTGGATGAAATAAAAAAGGGTTTAGGGGTGATGTGGAGAAGAGAAGATGAAGATCATAGAAGATGGATTGTTGAACTTGGAGAGAACTTCATCCTGCAGTGGATTGATAATGGTTCAATGATGATGAATGAACAAGTACATCATTAAATATTAGGAAAGATTTATCATAAAAGATTATTTATTTATCCAATGTATAATTCAGATTTAATAAAATGCTCCTATGTTTCTGAATTATATTTAGTTAATATTGAATCTCATTAGTATATTTAATAATATTTAGATTTAAAATTAGAAATTCATGACCTGGAATTATTAAACTGAAATCTTTTCTATTCTTTAGCATTGCAATTTAGGTTTGCCTAAGTTCATGAGGTATATTAAATAAAAAGCCCCTTCCATACGATTCCAATTTTGGTGCCCAATGTAAAACAAAGTCGCCTTCATTTACCATTACAGTAATTATGAATCAGGTAGGATGATAAATAAGACAGGCATGAAACACCACTTATAATGCTTGTATTATTATTAAAGAAATTAGAAAATAAATTATTAATAGTGAATATACAATATGAAATAGTAATTATTGCTAAAATGTTAAATAAATACCAATATAATGTTTGGGGAAATATTTTTTTTTTGCTAATAAAAAAAAGACATGTATTATTTAATATTATATATAAAAAAAGAGAAGAAAATTGCTATTAAATTTAATAAAAAGAATGCAATAATAGTGATAAATAAATTTTTAAATAAGATAGTAAATGGAAAGTAGAAATTGGGAGAGTATTACATAAAAAATTAGGATGTTGTTTTTAATAGAGATTAACATTACCATATGAAGAAGAAATGCCTTTGTTATAGCCTATTCTGCATAAATCATTTATGTAGGTAACTATGTTTACTTTTCTATCTATTTCATATTTTCAGAGTTTTTTTTTTTTTAAGAAACCTTTTATTCCAAGGAGTTTATGTGTCATAGGAGTAAGATATGGGGGGAGGGTATTTGTATCTCTAATTTGAAGTAGTTTTATGATTATCTTGAAACATAACTGATTATTATTTTTTTGAGAATATAGATCTAAAAATTTTAGGTCTCTGGAGATGTTTTCTTGTTATTGTCCATTTAAGGATGTTTTATTCTAGTAATTTGCATAGTAGTGTAATTATTTCTACAGAGTTACATATTAATATATCATTCACTTATCATTTGTATAGAATATTATGGACTTTTTCTATACAGTTTGGTATAATGCTTTTTTTTGACATTGAATAGTATTAGACTGCATATAATGCCTCTTATAAGTAGAACTATAGGTCATGATCTTTCCATATTGTAAAATTTATTATCAAATTTTGCAATAATATTTTTGTTGATCCAGTTAAGCATATATATTATAAAGCCTCATTTTTGAGGGGTATATGCTGATATCAGTAATAGTATTTGTATAAATGTCTATAGACTGCCTATGTGAGACCAAACCATATAATTCAGTAATATCAAGTAATGCCAGTCTAACATTTTTTTAACTCTACAATACTGATAAATTGTTTCAGTTCTAAGAAGGATTTTATTGTAAATTTTTTGAATCCTAAGTAAGTGGTACCAATCCACTATAGTTTTTGTGGTATTATAGTAATATGCTCCACTGAAATCTATCATTAAACATTGAGGATCATTTTCTTTACATAGCTTAATGTTCAAAAATATTCAAAGGAAATTATTGCTGATGGGTACAGTTTTAGATATTCAATTCTATTTTTTTTGTTATAGTATTTTCATAATATGACCATTATAAATTTATCCTTTGTGGCTTTAATATTGTATGCTTTGATTTACTGCTTTGGCATAATTATAATTTAGTTTTTTAATTTGAATTTCTATTTTCGTATGTATTCATTTGTTTTTATCAACACAAATGTTTTTTAAACATTATTATATTGTTTTCTTGCATATATTATTTGCAATACTTATGCTTTTATTCCATAGGCTGTTTTGTGGTTTATCTGGAATAGAACATAATGTTTGAGCTTTATTTTAAAAAAATTTCTTTACTTGGCACATTTTCATATTTGGATTCAAAGTCTCTGATCATTTTCAAGTATGAATTTTTCTACATGCTTCTGTGAACTTTGGAATGTATTTCAATATGATTCTTATTTTTGCTGAAACTTGGGTGTTTCACATTTTGACAAAGCATTCATTAGGAAGGAAGCTTATTTATATCTTGTTTTAGTATGAGGAATTTAGTTTTTACTATATTTAAAATTTAATTGTGCTATATCATACTCTATAACATGCAGTTATTACATTTGGTAATTCATAATAATTTAACATTCTTCTTTTTCTTCATTCATTGTTTTTCAATTTATATCCTTGTATCAGTGTGAGGAATTTACTTTTTATTATATTTAAAATTTAATTGGTACAATATCACTCTATAGCATTCAGGTTATTATATTTGGTATTTCATAATAATTTAACGTTCTTCTTTTTCTTCATTCATTGTTTTTCAATGCTCTTTTGCATCTTTGAATTATGTGTATTAATAATTGTGTTAAGTATAATAATACTCTCTCATGTTAATGTATTGAGTTATTAATGTGTGTGTATATATATATATATATATATATATATATATATATATATATATATATATATACATGGCAGCAGTTAGGAAACACTTTATATTTTAAGCAGTGCTCAAGAAATACCAGCCTTTCATGCCGTTTTAAAGTCATTATATAAAGTTTCATCACCATTGTGAATAAATTGTTGGTTGTTATAATGTAAAATTTGTTGTTATCTTATTCATTCTCTTTGTAATAAATTAGTTGAAAAAATTTGAATATTGACTAAAGAAAAGTTTATTATATCTATTTATTTTTATTAAACATAGTTGAGTGCACTTTTGACATAAAAAACCAGATTTATAGGATTTGTCGTTTGATTGGATATGCTGCAGTATTTATTGATAAAGTACTGATTATTTAATTTAGCTATTTAAATATTCCACTTGCTTGAGAGTTTGATGCTGTTTTTCTTTTTGTTAATGTCATGTGTTATAAAGCATAAAACAAATACCTTCTAAATTATATTCTACTTTAAATTTTATTCCACTTTAAATAACTAACTCTTACCCTAATTATTCTATTAAAATTCATTTATAAGCAATATTATTTTTAAACTAGCATTATTTCTAAGTTATATTTTAAATTGATTTTTCATGAGGGCATGCAGAAAATATGTAACAAACAACAGCATTCAAACATCCTCAAAAAAATATCCAATATTTATCTAATTAACTCTAAAATGTTAATTACATAAACCACAACATAAAATATAATATGATTATATAACCAAGCATATTAACAAATATACCACACTTTTAATATATCTAGGATATACTTTATGTATTAATGACTCTAAAAATAATCCAACTATTCATCACTTTAATTTCACTATTGTCACATATATACCAAAAACAATACCAGTGCAAATCTTGGCAAACATGTACATAACTACACATATAATCCACATTAAACTAAAAATAATTCAGAGATGTTCAGTCTCTGGATTCTACTCCATTTAAATAGTAACCATTAAACTCTTAATTCATAGAGGTGGCTAATTATTGGATCCTACCCTTTATAAAATAATATTCTTAAAATTAAATCATTCGTAGATGCATTCACATTTCAGATCTCACTACAGATAAATAATATCATTATGCCTTGGTCATTTATCATCATAATACATTGAAAAGAGAATATACTTAACTGTAAATGAAAGCTCTAAATTACTGTACCTATACAATAAGTTCACACATAAAAGTATATTTCGATGTGGATTAATACAAGTGTCTAAATTTCTGTACAAGATAATACTGATCATATTTAGAGTAATAAACAATTTATATATGTAATTTCAAATGAGTAGTCTGTTATTTTAGTCCTTACACATTTCATGTTTCAGAATATATTTCCACATGTATGCAAATACAGTGTGTCTACTGTTACAGCTATCGTGCTCTTACTAATCTACCTAAATTTTGGTATAATACTACAAGTAAAATATTATTTTGAAAACTTTTTATTTTAAATATGACACTTATTAGATTTTTTAATTTTCTTTTAATATTATTCATTTATATGTGAAAGGGGCAACCATTAAAAAATATATACATTTTTAATCAAAACTAATTTTTAAAATGAATTATATGAGTAAATATTTGTTTTTTCATTCATTTAAAAATAATTAAAAATCAAATATTAAGATAAATTAAACCTCATTTTAAGTCATTTTTTAAAATCAATTTAAAACAGTAGCTGTCAACTTTCCTAATACCCCAACCTGTTAATATAGTTCCTTATGTTGTGGTGACCCCAACCTGTAATTTTGCTACTGTTATGAATCAAAAATTGTATTTTCCAATGGTTAGGTGACCTCTTGTGAAAGGCTTGTTTGACACTCAAATGGGTTGTGACCCACAGATTGAGAACCACTGGTTTAAAAGAACATAAAATAATTATTAATTTTCCCTAGCATATTTCAATTAACAATTTGTAATAAGTTGAAAACTAAATAGACATACAATTAACTAATAACATTAATTATGTATATATAAAATACATTCTTGAATGATTAGAACAAAATAAAGTTTTTAAAATAAATCTAAATTATAAACAATTATTTTAGCATATAGCGTATGTATGTATAATTCTTGGTCACCATTTTTTTGCAAAAATTCTTTCAATGATTTCTTATGTACTTTTCATAATTCATGCATTAGGTTTTCCTCATTGACATGTATATGTACTTATTTGAAGACAAAATTAAAATGTCACATATAAGTTTTCTTGATAGAGTTCAATTTTTCTTCCTCTAGCTTAAAATTATGTTTATTGAAATTATCTGCATGAATACTTGTTGGCTCCTCATAATGTTTTGATTCCAAGCTAGATTTCAGGCAGTTGGAAGCTTTTCCAATTCTAACCACTAAGAATTATATTGTCTCCTCTACTCTTCACTTCATTTTTAAAAGAAACACATACCTTTACATAAGCTCTATGATTTTTTCAAACCTTTAATCCTTCAATTATAATGGATTAATATTGTTTTCCTCTATCAATACCTTCTAAACTAAATTTTTAAAGAACTACTTAATTATAGTTTTACTTATTAATTAAAACAAAAACCATTGTTGTATTTCATCAAAAATGCAACTATATAAAAAAATATATATAACATAAAATTTTCCCTTTTTTCTATATATATATATATTTTTTTACCAAAGTGTATTTGTTTTAATTATCTTTCTTTTTCTATCTATTTTAGTATGTTATTATTATTTTTTAATTAGACTGCATAGTTTTTTATACTGTAATTAAAGTAATGTAACCTTCCGTCACACATTCCAAATATAAATTCTTTCAATTTCATTTTTAAGTACATTTTTCTTAATTTTAAATCTTTTAGTTTCTGATAAAAACTAACTTTTTTTATATTATAAAATATTATTTAATTTTTTTCTTAAATTTGAATTCTTCACACATTAATAACAAAACTAACCTATTACATTATTACTATTTTTAATTTTATCATAAAATGTTTTTTTTTTCTGTTCAATAACCTTTAAAGAATTCCAAAGCTAATTTTATTATTCACTCTCTCAAATGTGAAACCACATGATCAACAATGATACAGATATGGCATTTATCTTATTCACTATAAATATCAGAGATAGAATGCCTAAATTATTATTTTATATTCATTTTAATAATTTAATAAAAAAAGCTGATGTATTAATATGTTAATAGAGTTTGGGGAGATTATCATTTCAATGTTTGCATATATAAATAGGTATAAATGTATTATATAACATTCAGTTTTTTCCACAGATTTTAAGAATCCACAAATGTCTTAAAACCAGTTCTATATTTAAAAGTATTCCACTGAATTTCTAGTTTGTACAGACTAATCTTTTCCACTTTTGCAATTTAGTCAAAATTTTGATATACTTTTTTATATAGTTTGCACCTAATCAATTATTGATAATTTGGTTTGGATCACAGAGATAATGTCAATGTAAATAAATTGTATAATATAATCCTTAGTCTTTTGGTAGCTAATAATAAGGAAAGTAACCATAATCGATTAGTCCTAATGCATTCTTTTTTTTACAAAAGCTATATCACTTGATGATACTAATGCTACAATCAAGTTTGTTTATAATTGCTTCTTAGTATCCTATTAATTTAAATTTGCAAACATCTCTTCATCTGTAGAATGAAATGGTTTCTTTGCAAACATTTGTCTGATTGTGTAATAAAGTGTTTTTGTTTTTTTTTTGCTTTCTTTATAACCTAAGTTATAAAAAAGAAAGAAATCACATCATTACACAGATGAACAAACATTTGCAAATTTGAATTACAAACACAAACAAAGAGAAAAAATCAGTATTATTCTACTAATTGTATATCACTTTAGATTTGTAGTAGTGAATGAGAAGAAGCTAACCATTAGAGGAAAGAGTAGAACCTGTGACATGATAAAGAGAGCACTATTAATGGATGGCAATATTATAAAGTTTCAATAAGAAAATATATTTTATTTTTATTTTATTTACATAGAGCATTTAGATTTTTAGATGTAAAAATAAACCAAATCAACTACTGAAGACTTTGAAGTGTTTGTAGCAAGAACAAATTCAAACACAGACTCAGTGCATGCATTAAATGTGATACTTTCTGCATAAAAAATGGAAATGGCATCATATCACTAGTGCATTTTTCATTTTAATATGCACAGACTGACACAGAGAATCAGATAAAAGTCCCACATTACTCTTATTTAAAAATAAGCCTCTGAGTTGACTACAGACCTTTTACCTAAAAATCTTCAAAGCCTGTTACTTGGAAGGGGGGGGGGTTCCAACATTATTTGGCTAAGACTAGAGCATGGATATTGGTGTGGAGTGGATGCACTATCATTAGACCAACATTCATTCTACAACTTTCACCTAAAAAAGTCATGGCTCTGTCTAGATTATTTTGAATATTAATATTCTGTATTATAACCATGCATCCGCGCAAAATATATTTTGTGTGTGTAGTTTGAAAACCAGCTTTAATTGAGTAAAAAGTTTTATTTAAAAAACCTTTGCTTTTAGTTAGACTTGAGATTGATTTTATAATTATCAGTTAGTAATTGGTATTTTTTAATTAGATAATTAGCCACAAAAGTTATTATGCTAAAAACTAATAGCAGTCTGAATAGAAAAAGATTACGCAATTTTCTTTTAGAGGAAAAAAAATTCTTATAAACATTACTTCTAATAATGAATTTTTCAAGCAATTATAATTAAAAGTAACGGACATATTTCCAAATAAATTTATTTTCTAATAATTTTTTTCTTTCTTCTTAATTATCTCATATTGACAGCTAAATGAATGCATAATTAAAATATGTCATCATTTTTAATTTGATGACTGAAAAGCAATTTATAGAACTGCATCACTATTGGGAAATAATTTTCTCAAACTTAGAAGAAGAATAATTTTCTTCTTTAAGATTTATTTTTCGCAGTGCTAAGCTAGCAGATTATTCTTTGGTTTTCTAATTCTCTCCAGTCTAAGATCTGCCAGGTTATTAAGGAGCTTCAATCTGTTAAGACACTGCCGAGCTGCTCTTTCAGAGGCCCACAACATTTTATCTTTTAGAATAGAGGGTGTTAGTTGGTTTGATCCTGTATTGCCATGGCAAAATTTTATCTTTGCTCTTCTGAGAATGGACTAATCTTAGAAATCTGTAAATGAGCTCGAAATAATATTTTTGCAAGAAAATTGTTTTAAAAAGAAACAATAGTCATTAATACTATCTTCTTGCAAAGAGTTGATCTATTTGGAGAAGACAACCATTAAATTACAAAGTTATTTTAAATCTCAAAATAATTGCAGGTGATTGGTTAGTTTTAAAATGATAATAGAAATCAAATAAAAATGTGTGTGTATATATAGTTGTGGGTTTTTTGATATGCTTGTTACTTATTATTATTATAGCAGTAATAAGTTGATCTCACCTGACCCCAACTGAGACATACGGATGGTCGTCAATAACTATTGCAAAAAGAATTGGTAATAGACATTAACATTCCATAACCTACCATATAGTTTAATTATTAATTTTATTTTGTTTTACATGATATGATACAATAAATAGAGTAGCAGATTCAGGTCTTTAAGATCCTTAGAAATGAATCCATCTATGTCACTTCCGGAGGTCAAATTTCTTATAAACTCCTGAGCAATAAAGCCATTCGATTATATTTTTAATTATTTATTCAATCCGAATGGAAAAATAGGATTATTAGAGGAATAGATAGCTAATGCCTTTTATCTGAAGTTTTTGTTGTTGCTTTTGCTATTTGTTTTTTGAGTGAGATGTTTTATAAACTTAAAAAATGTTATTACTTCTTAAAAGTTGTTTTTATATAAATTTTAACCGTCTAGTTTGATGATTCTCTGTTATTAAGTTTATAACTGGATAGGATTTTAGTTTTGACAAAAATCCACATAACAAAATCCACATAACAATCAGTATCCAAAACATGCACAATGGGGAAAAAATGATAATTGTTTTTAAACTGATACTTGCATAAGAAACCGTACAAAAGCCAATAAAAGATTTCATGAACATCATGGTCATCAAGAAGAATCGCATTTTATTATTAAATAAATATTGGTTGGTTGTGGAAGCATTTTTAATATTATAACGCTTTAGAATATGACGTTTTGTACAAATTATGTAAAAAAAAAAAACTACACTCACAAAAGAACCCCCAAACTATATTTATATTTTTTCTGCCTGTGAAAACTTTAGTTTAATATTTACACATATATATGTTAATAATGCGCATGTTTGTGTGCATAATGATGGTCTTCATTGCAGACCTGCTTACTACGTTTTTTTTTTTTTTTTATGATTAACAATCTATTAGAAATCGCAAAAGTCCTTCAATTTTAGTAAATGATACCGTACTTAATTTTAGTAAAGTTTAAACAAAAAGAAAAATTATGCCTTTGAAAAGCATAGAGAAACCTAGAGAAAGATTTGCCTTGTAATGGGACACTAATTAAATCTGGTTATCTTACAGTAAGAGTTTTATATAATGATAGAAGGTAAATATTTCTTAGTGAGATTTACTATGGATTTTTTAATTAGAGTTTACTCATGAGGAATCAAAGTCTGCAATCACTTAAAGACTGGGTGTATTGAAAACACATGGATGCTGCTCAGACAATCATATTAATCTGACCTCTATAAGCCAAAACTGATTTATTTTCTTCACCCTAACTATTCTTCTCAAAATGGGATAAAAGTATATAATATATATTTATGTAGGAAATAATATATACAAAAGATTCAAGTATTAATAAAGATGAGATTAATATTTATAAAATTGGTTTATGAAATATATATATATATATATATTGTAATGAAATTTTATACATGCATTAACAATAATAATTTTAAAGTATTTGATTGGCTTATCAATATTGCAACTATTATTTATTAATAATATCATTATTATTATTGCTGAAAATAGCTATTAAAATTATATTCATTTTATTGATAATATTACCTTATAAAGTGAATTACTGGACTACATTTATAGGCATTATTCAGTCGCTGATTACTCAATACACCTTCAAGCTTAAGGAAACAACCACACTGATGCGTGAATTGGACAGCCTTAATTGGAAAATTAAAACCTTCGATGGTCAGGATCACAATATTGACTACTTACTTGAACTTAAAGCTTCTTACAGATCGAAACAGTCAGCAGTAGCAGAGATAATAGCTACAAAAAATGCAAAGAATTACCTGCCAGCTCAACATTACTGGACCCAGGGCTATCTCAGGTGGGCTCTGGGGGCTAGAAAGAAACAGGAAGTTCCTACTTCTTGCTCATCAGTGGTGGCAGCCTTACTGGTGCGAATATGATTTTACACATAAAGAGCCACTTTCAAAACCTTCTATTAGGTCACTGCACAAATCCTGCCTTGGAGTGGGTGGGCACAATTGGAGAGGAAGATCATGGTATTACACTCCAGGTCATCACCAGTAAGTTGCAGGGTCTCCCTGACAGTGTTCATCCTGGGATTCATGCCATCCCAAATTTTGTGTTCAGTCACTTAAATTTTTTACTGCGAGGATTATATTAAACATGTTAAACTACCTCACCATTGAAAGGAGAGTAATTCCTAACCTATATCCAATAGCCATGGTCCCATTCATTAAAAAGAACCGGGATCCTACCTCTCTTAGCAGTATCAGGCTGATATTGATGACACCAATTTTGTTCAAAGTCATGGAGGGTATAATAAAAGAAAAAATTCAGGATGCCATTCTACAGGATATATCGGCCTCTCAATATGCAAGGAAGGGATCATCAGCGCTGACTGCAATTGGTGAAGTGAAAATTCTGCTTGATCACATTAGATCTAACAGAAAATCCTGGCCTGTGGCAGTTCAGCTGGATGTGTTCAATGCTTTTGATACAGTTGATGTCAACATTCTTCTTGAATTGCTATCTCAGTTGGACATATAAAAACAGATAATTCAGATATTGGACAATCTTCTGAATAATAGGCATATTCATATTTCTATAAATGGACATTACTCAGACGGATTTGCCCCTTCAAGATCCATACCACAAGGATCACCATTGAGTGGTTTATTGTTCATAAAGTACATTGACCCTCTGATTAAAGAGCTAGATCAGCTTCTAGGGATATATGTGCCCCAGCTTAAGAAAAACATCAAGGTTTCCGCATACATGGATGACATAATTGTGTGTCTTCCATCCCGTAAACATCTGAAGACCCTTCATTCCATAATTACCAATTATACTAAAGTTTATAAATTATCCATCAATCCTCACAAGTCATCATCCTGGTGCATCAACACTGGTAGGAAAATACTATCCAATTTTTTAGTGGAACCTCAGTGTTTTCTGGGGTTTCCTATCTTCAAGTCACAGACTGCTATGTCTGTCTGCCTACAAAAATCCATCATAAGCAATGCTGCTAAGGTGGTTCAGTCGCTGTCAAGAACATACCTGTCCCTACAAAGGAATATTGCTCTGATTAATATGAAGATTATGGTGAGCATAAATTACTACCTGCTAATAATGACAGTTACCAAATCATTCAGCTTACAAATTCAGAGGCTCTATGGTCAGCTCTTATGGAGAGGTCAGACCACTGCAATTAGCATCTGCAGACTTCAGTTTAACAGGAGACAGAACGGTATGGGTCTCCATTCAATACAGACAATCAATTTCCAAAAAGAGCATACACTTTTAGTAAACCTGGGGAAAAAATACCCTCTATCAGATATTATAGAGACTGTAATACCTACTGACAGACCTCCCCCCAGTAAATACACATGGCTTGACACCATTATTAAACAACAATCTCTATACATTGGGACTCAACAACAGAGTTTAATGATAAAATCAACATCTGGCAGGAACATCACCTGCTGAATCCTGAAAATACAGTTATTTATGCTCGCCTATGGTGCAGCAAACATAAAATCACCACAATATTTAAATATCTGCTACTGGAGCCCAAACTTTTGGATTATCTGATCAAGGTGATTATGGGCTCCATGCCAACTAATACATTCTTATACTACAAGTGGTTTCTAAATAAAATAGACCCAATTTGTCATGCCTGTTCTAGAGGAGAGGAGACCTTTAATCATCTGTTAAATATATGTCCAGGCTATAACAGTATTCAAAGTGTCATCTCTCAACACTGCATTATAGCAGTGGATAAAATCCTGGACATCAGGGGTTGTCTCTTCTCTGGAGACTTTACAGTTATCAGGTTATCTATCTTCCTGACATGCACTTTTTGATACACAAGGTGTAGGACAAAGTTCACACAACCAACACCAGACCCCAATGCTATATTTTGCAATAGGCTCAAAGCTCTTCAAAACAAGGACAAGATACTATCCTTTAGATTTTTGTTTAATAATACCTGGAGCCTACTAGTATGGCCCACAGACTCTACATGAATTTTGGACCTGATATATCCACATTGTAGTGCATTGTGGAAGAAGTAGTCTATGTTGCAACATGTCAGATTCTACTAGAGAGGCATTGATTTCACACTACATGTATCCCAGCTGATAAGTTAGCATTATTGGGTCTACCTCAAAAGGGGTGGGCAATACCAACAAAATAGTACGTATTTACTCATATATCAACCTGCTAGTGCAGAGAATCGCTCTGGCATACATCTACCAGACCAATGTCAGCAATGGATGAGCCAACATTAACAAAGTGTATTTATTATTCATCTGTACAATTTTATTATGTCAATAAATATATTTTTAAATAATAAAGTGAATTATTAAACTGATCCATGATGTTTTCTGATATATATTTTCTAATTACAGTGTTTTTTAATATATGTATCAATTTTTTTTTAATCGCAATTTGTATTTAGTTATAAAAACACTCGGACACATAAAATTAATTTTAAAAAAACAATACATAGAATAAAAAGGTATAATACTAACAGTAATAATAATAAATTATTTAAAAATAGTAGTATAAAAATAACTTTATTAATGGACATATAAGATTAAAATTACACTTGTTAATAATAGAAAGTTTTTAACATAATATTTAAATATATGTGAGTGCCTGAATTAATATTTAAACTCTTAAATGTATTTTAAATGTAAATGAATACAATCACAAAATACCCAGGTAAATTTATTATTAATAGTAATAAAAGATTAATTATAATGAGAATTTAAAATTAAATAAAGTTAAATTATTTATTTTGATATTTACATTATAAATATTTGTTTGTAAAATAATATGTATTTTATTTTCATCAATTAATGTAGTAGGATATTTAAAATATTTTAAAATATTATTTTGTAGTTTTTTAGATAATTTCATTACAAATTTCATATGTCATAGTATTGGCCAGGATGCAAACCCACAACCGTCTGCAACAACTACTTGCCAAAGATTGTCGGTTTTATATTGTATCCTGGCTACAATAATATAATTTTTCCACAAAAAGTCAAAAGAGTGAAGAATTTTTTAAAAATGATAAATTCATTAATCATGTGATGCAGTCCTATTGTTTAGACTTCTTTATTAACTCATTACAAGTGAACTGTATTGAACTTAAATTTAAAGTAAGCCATATTGGAATTTTGCAGTACTATAATCATAAAGTAGAGAGCAGATAAATATTTGCCTTAATGGTAAATGTACATTGAAACAGTTCTTAACATAGAATTAAATATCTAACCATGTTTATCATCCTATAATGCACTTTAAATGGAATGATTTTTATAACTTGAATTTAAATATGAAATTTGAAAACTAGTTTGGGAATTCTATCTTTGTTTAAATCATGTTATTCACCTAAGTATTAGATAAATATCAATAAAAATAAATTTTTACTAATAAATTTTATCTTCATCTGGAAAAACACTTTATATTTGATAATTATTGTTAAAATAAATTTATAATACATGAATGTCATGCTTTAAGAATGCAATGGTTTCCAGTCATGGTTAAAAACATGTTGATTTTATGCCACTTCCGACTGTCCAAATCCCATCACTTTTAATGGTACAGTAAAGATTTTACGTGCGTTTGAAAAATTAGAAAAAGTTCCATAAGATGCTGCCCTCTCTTGAATTATTTTACAAGTAAAAAATCAATAAAATGCTATTCAAAACTTTAACAAAAGAATTGGGTGGACCCTCCTGGATTCTCCTTGAATCTTATTGGCTGTTACATTTCGGCAACAAAGAAAATGGCTATAAATCACTGAAAAGTTACAATTTGTTTTTGTTTAATTTTGAAAATGATAAATGAATATTTTAGACCATTTTAAAAATATTTTTTGACAAATTATAAATTATTTTGACAAAATATGCTGAAAAATAAAATTATTTAAAAAAAATAGTTAAGATTTTAACAAAAATTAACAAAATTATTTACTTTTTCTGCAACATAAAACTGTCAAAACAAATCATATCGCCATGAAAACATTTTGATTCATTTTTCGATTTTGTTTTATATTTACCACTCGTAAATATTTCTACAATTATAAAGAGAATTTTATTTTTGAAAAAACTTTCATTCACTTTCATAATCTGACAAATTATTAATATGCTTTTTATAAACAAAACTAAAGTGAATATAATTATAAAAGTTGAATATATTTTGATGATTGAATTTGTATTTTGACACTTCACTTTGTAAAATTGACCAATTAAAACATTAGGCTTTTACCTCACTTGGCCAATAAAATAATCAGCAATAAAGAGGTTAAGAGATTAATAACTATGTTCCACACCTGAGAAATAAAACAACATATTGTAATTCTTTGAAATAATTTTAACTCACTATTAGTAGATTTAAAGTATTATTTATTTTATCCAATACCTAGGAAATAAAATAACTTATTGTGATTTTGGAATATTTTAACTTACCATTATTGGATTGTATTTGAAAGCTCAAACTTTGTTATTAATTGTGCTATTATAAAAATTAAAATGTGTGTCACCCGTCCAGTAGGATTTCTAAATTGTTTAATTCCTTTCAAATATTTTGAAAATCTTGTGCCAGAATAAATATTTTAAATTTTTTAAAAGACTTTAAATTAATTTTAAATTATAAAAATATATTATATTTATTTAATTGTTATATTTAGAATCACCTTGTGCAATGAAAGTTCTCATAAGAAGCAAAATATAAGAAAATAATATAGAGGTAATATATAAAATTTATGATTACAATTTAGTGTAAGTTTGTGTTATTTATTTTTTATACTATGAAGACCAGTTGTATATATTTAAGGTTAATTAATAATTATTCATAGTTAAGTTATAATACTTGACATTTCTATGTTTTAGTGATCTTTTAATTTAACCCTATATTTCTATAATTAAAGATATCTAAAATATATAGTTTAAATGTTTATAAATATTACCCTTTTTATTTATTCACATATATACTCTCAAGACCTTATAAAGATTATATTGTATATTCAATTATACTTGTGATACTGATATTTGTGTAAATATTATTGTTCACTTGAGTTAAACTCCTGACAATATTGTATTCTCATTTTATTCATAATATGAGCTTGATATACTTTGTGTTACATCAGAAACTGGAAGGACACCAGTGTAAACCACAAGAGATCAACCTGTCTTCAAAGAGAAACACGATGTGAAAAGAAAAGTGAAAGAAGCCTGATTCATCACTATGGATTGCAATGTTATCACTCATAAAGACACATGCTTCTCGATATCGAAGAAATGGAGCAATTGATCTTTAACCTTGTATAATTTGCATATTATCACAGAGAGTTATTTCATTCAGAGCTATGAATATGAGACCATGCCTCTTGAAAGCACTCAGCAGAGAAATTTAATAATAAAGTAAACAGTAGCTTTGCAGGTTAAGTGTTAATAGTGCCAATATTGTTTTACTCATATAATTGAGGCACCAAAGTTTTCAAAGCAATTTCATATTAAAACTATACTTTATAAAGAATATTATATATCCTGTTAATGTTTTTGCTCTTATACAAAATAACTAAGTTTATAAATCAGATATCTACAAAAAGTGGATCTTATTATTTAATTAAAGATAATATAAAACATTTTTTTTATTTTGTTCATTATTTATAATTGTTTTTTTAATCAGATCTTGATAATTACCTCCAATAAAGTTGTTTGTTTTATATTACATCAAGATATTACACACATTTAGTTATTAATAAAGTAGGAATTATTTTCTTAAATTAATAATATATTTTATTAACTAGTAAATACTCAACATCTAATATTTTTATAAATAAATATGATCACATAATGTTTAATCATTATATAATATGTAAAAGACATGCTGATTATAAAAAATGTTTATTATTTTTATATGCTTATGCCATTTTGCCTTTAATATGTAGTTGCATAAAACATGAATTAAGTATAATAAAATGCTCTTTGCTATTTAATCATAATAATAATAATAATTTATAATTGTAAAGATTTAACATTTTAAGAATAGTATTTACTATAAATTAATCTTATTACCCTGAATTAAACTTAATATTGAATTTATGCATACAAAAGGTTAGAACAAACCCACTAGCTTAAATATTTAAATGTTATAGGATTTATTTATTCTTGTAAATTCACAGTTATACTTTAAATTGTAATAGATCCCTGAGATATTATTGTGATTAGTTATAAATTCACATCTGTGCAGTGCTTTTTTAAATAATATATTTATCTATTATAAAGATTTTCATAAAGTGAACAACCAGATATTTAATAAAGTTAAACTCAATCTTTTTATGATCACTAGATGGTCAGAGTCATCTTTATCATCTTTTGACAGTTACAATATATGTATTGTCTTCATTAAAAATAAGAATAATCTGTAAAACCCTTCAATGCAAATATTATAAAGTATTATATATAATATGTTATATTAATTTAAATATATCTATATATGTATTAAAATTTGCTAATTATGTGATTGTATATGTTTGGACATTATACTTCTGATGAAAAATGCTGGCCTCTCAAAACCGTTATGAAATATTGTAAAGAAATGGATAAAAATCAATGTATTGAATGGTATTATATGTAAAAAAAATTAAAACTATTTTATATAATTATTTGTAGCCATGACTTATTAAATACCAAATTAAGTTCTAGTTCTGGTTACATTTCTTTTATAAATGCTACATAATATAACATTAATCAGCTCCTCTTCAGATATTCATGTTTCTAATCCAAACCTCTTTATCTATTGCATTCGAATGTAATCCATCCCACATTAGTGATTCATACTTATAATTTATTGTATTTCAAATAATTTTTATTGGCAATTACAATATGTTTCAAACTGTACTACTGTATGAAGAGAGTTTTGCCTATTTTTATGTTTTAAACTGGCTAAATATATTAAAGCAGAATTATTATAAATTCATTAAACCTTAAATTTAATTCTTAACTTTATAATAATAATTTTAAAACACTTAAAACAAAACTAAAAACTGTAAATAAATCAACTTAAAATACCATCCATCTTAAATGAATTTTAACCTAATTAATTACCAATCAGATTATTAGTTATGCTATGGATTTCAATAAATGCATGATGATCTGTCAATGAAATTTGCATTTCAATTTAACATAAAAATGGATAACTATGTTAATGTGATGTTAATCCAACTAAATTTATTTTTTCCTATTTTAACATCTTTTATGCTGATATTTTTATTGGCCAAGTGAGATAAAAGTTTAAACTTTTAATTGGTCAATTCACAAACTCAAGTGTCAATTGACAAACTCAAGTGTCAAAATATATTCATCTTTTAATATTATATTCACTTTAGTTTCGTTTGTAAAAAGTATATTAATAATTTGTCAGATTATGAAAATGAACAAAAGTTTTTTCAAAAATAAATTTTTATTTATAATTATAAAAATATTTGATAGCAGAAAATGTAAAATGAATGCTATTACCAACAAAAACGTTTTGTGACACTTGTGATTTATTTGACAATTTTATGGAGCAAAAAAAGTAAATAATTTTTGTTAAAGTCTTAACTATTTTTCTAAAATAATTTTATTTTTAGCATATTTTATCAAAATAATTTATAATTTGTCAAAAAATACTTTTAAAATGGTCTAAAACATTCGTTTATCATTTTTGAAATGAAACAAAAGAAATCGTAACGCTTAGTTTATTGACAATCCATTTTCTTTGTTGTTGAAATTTAACAGCCAATCAGATTCAAGAAAAGACCATCTACTTCTTTTGTTAAGCCTATAATATTAGTTTTATTGATTTTTTACTTGTAAAATAATTCAAGAGAGGGCAGCATCTTACAGAAATTATTTTAAAACCTTTAAAAAGAATGCAAAATCTTAACCATAGTATTAAAAGTGCCCAATTTAGAGTGATGTCAAACCATCACATTTTTAGCTATGACTAGCAACCAATGCATTTTAATTCAAATTTAGTTTCAATATTTTCAATTTTTAATGATATATGTTTAGTATTATGAACTGAATTTTTAAAATACCTCACTAAGAGCAATAATTTATGCTATTCCTCTCCTCCAAAATCATCTATTGCAAGCATGAGTAATCAATGTAATTCAGATGACCATGCCAACAAGATTCTGTTTATGCTTTGGAATAGAATGATAAACTGGATGTTGATTTAAATTCTTTAGCAATTTTGCATTTTCTTTTAATAACCCTTACAATTAAATTTCCATTTTATTTTAATACATTATTCTTTATTTGCTTTTCATAAATTTCAAATTATTTTTTAGAAATATTTGTTTATTTTAAATACAAGTATATTACAAATTCAGCCTGTATACTGCCCATCCTTCTTTTGTGCATTTAAATAAATAAGGTCTTATACATGAGGAGTCAGATTGATTTAAAAGTCACCAAGAGCATGACAGTAATATTGGCATTAACAAGAGATTTGGGCAATTATCATCAGATTTTCAATTGTATGGATGGCTGAAGAGTTGGAGAATGGAGTAGATTGAAGTCTGTCCATTAAATATAAAGATTTTTTTATTATAATATAAATCAAGCACTGATTATATATGTGTGTGCAAAATAATGAATTGGACCAACTGATGAGCACTGTTTTTGCAAGAAATATGTATATTGGAGATCTTTTATCTTTTTCACATGTGTGTAGTCATGTGTAGTGGTTGGACAAGATAGAGCATATGGTCAAAGGGAGCTTAAAAGTCTGTGTTCAAATCTCTTATACTAAATATTTGTTGACAAAAATCATTTTTAAATAATTAATGCAAATTTATAATTAGAGAAAAAGTAATAAACTGAACCAGAATATCATGGCATAATTGTTGCAATTGCTGTAAAAAAAGTTTTTCAAATGAAAGAAAATTTAACTCCATGTCTGAAATCTGAATGCTAAGATGTCATAAAACTAAAAAATTATGTTTTAAAATTTAATATTCCATGTGTATTTATTAATAAAATGACAAAATAATTGCTGTGATTATTATGTGGTGTAAGTTTTTTATGTAGTGAAAACTTCCTGCTTTATAATAAACTTCTCAACTTGTTTTCTTTAAAAACAACATTTTCAATTAAAATTGGAATTCATTTATAAATATTCTTCTTGAAAAATTAAGTATTTTGCAAATATTTTCCAAAAATAATTATAATTATATAAACAAACTATGAAAAATATCTGTTTTAATTTTCAAAATCTAAACAAAAGAATGATTACTCTCAAAACAATCTCACAAGCACTCTCAGGTTTGAGTACAATTAAACTGTCAATCAGGGGTTTATTTGCATTAATTCTCTGTATAATGCTGACATTTTCAGAATATTTAATTACTATATTAATATATGTTTTCATTTCCAGTTTTATTATCAAATAAATGTCAAGATGGCAATAGGCACTAAATATAGTTGCAAGAGATTGAATTTAAGCCAAAATTACTGAAGTACCATCAGTTAACCATGGTCTTCTGGAATATTCTATCAAAATGCAGATATTAAATCAAATAAGAGTTTATTTTGGTACAGAAATATTATCAAGTAATCTCAAAAATTTAATGTAATAAGTCTTTATATAAAACTTAATAAAATACTTATCTTGTATTTATAAACTTCAGAAATATATTCATCACATGATCAATAGTTTCAGAGTCAAGTGTCACTCAAATACCAAAGCATTTCAAAACATAAAAGTCTAGACTGGTATTTCATCTTCTATTTTTTTTCAACAAGGATCAATTTTGTATTCCTCATCTTCCATTTCTATTGATATATTTATACAGAGCTTAGCATTCTAATAAAAATAATGATAAATGTAACTGCAACATTAAAGAATGTATACCTCAAACAAAGCATTGTATGTCAGTCTGTGAAATTTCTGACCTATATACCATGTTTGGTTCTCTAAAGCTCTCAATCTAGCCATTAGATAATTTACAAATGTATATAATGCACCTGTATAAAACTTTTATTTAAACATACATGTGCAGTGCAAATAATATGCAAATATTGAATTCTTAAAGTTAAGTAAAATAAAATATTTATTTTCTCAACTATATCTTTTTCTCCCTCCAATCTTTATAATAGTTCCTCTTCCTTCTATCATATGTTCAATATTTCAATAAATTATCTATATTATGTGCTCTATCTGACTATGAATTTAATTTATGATGCTGGAAGTGTTTTTCTTGTTTATATAGTGATTTTTGCAGACAAGCATATAATTAGTAAAAATAAAATTTGAATTTTACTTCATTTTATTATTTTGTATTTAATTTCTTTTTAGAATGCTTACATGGAATAAAATAATAAAAATTGACACAAAAAATCACACACATGAAAAGAAATGGACCAATACATTTTTTTATAGAAAAAATAGTAAATCAATGTGTCTGATATGTCTGGAAAATATTTTAGTTAACAAAAATACATTATTAAGAGATACTACATCAGAAAATTCTAACTACAACAAAATTATTGGAGAAGAAATAAATATTAAAATAGAAATCTTGAAAAAGCGCTTCATCAAGTGGCATGCTTTTATGAAAAGTACAAACAAGCCAGAAAATTCTGTGAAAGCAAATTATTTCAAAAAAAATCAAAAGACTCAAAAACATTTCAGAAAGCACAGTCTATAAAAGGATTCATCCTAGCTGCTGTAAGCTGTTTAAAACAAAAAATGAAATTTAAGAATATATGTCACAAATGTTTCAAAACGAAACAGAAAAAGTCATTAAATGTGGAAATCAATAGTAATGATGTTATTTTATTTTTAAGTCACACACAAAAAACCATGGCCTCATTTAAAAGATGAAAGTTGAAATTAGTTTGTCAATTGAAAAGGTGGACCCCTGTTAATGATCAGTGGTAAATTAATTAAATTTTTGATCAAATGTAATTGGCTAATTTTTAAGTCAATAATTTTGGGTTGTCTGTAAATGAGAATATAAAATATCTAAATGGGCCTTGGCAGAAAAAAGGTTCCTTTTTCCTATTCTATGTGATCATATTTAACAACTGTATAAAAGGTAGTAATTGTACTTATATTTTAGTCAGGCCATTAAATTTTAGGCTTCCTTATTTATGCTTATTTATGATAGTTAAATATTTGATAGTACATTTTATTTAATTAATTAAATTTAACTGTCAAATAATTAAAGAATTATTTTTAACAAAGTTGTAAATTACAACTCAATTTTCTGTATTAATGCCCATTTATTTATACAGCAAAAGATGGATGATCTCTTCTCCACAATCAAAACTTTCAATGACACATGGTTTCTCTTTTCAACAACATAATTGACTGCAATAGCAGTTAACACACATGCTATCTCATCCCCTATACAAATCAAGTTATGTTTAAATCACTAAACCCAATAATGCTTTCACCCATTAAAACATTGATACATCTAACTTATATTATCAAAGCAATCTTGACCAATTGTATTCTTACAACAATTTAAAGGCTTGTAATAGAAGAACATCCATTATTAGCAAATCATGTATAACAACATTAGCCTCTTCTCCTTATATCATCTGATTTTTTTGTTCTTATTCAATAATGTAACATACATTTTGAATAAATTAAGTTTTGAAATGAAAAGATGGCTATCTTTTCATTTCAAAACTTAATTTATTCAAAAGGTCATCGCACCTGCCTTGCAAGCAAGTAGTTGGTTGCAGACGGGTGTGGGTTCATGTCCCGGCTGATGCCATGACATATGGAAAAAAAAAGATGGCTATCTTTAAAAGATAAGTAGGTCAGGGGTAACTAGAAGTTAACAAAGAATGTATAGTAGATATAAAATACTCTACATATCTTCACCAACTTATCTTCTTTGAAAGTTAAATTTACTTAATTAATGTTTAATAGAAATAGTGGACTTAATCAGTGAAGAATTTATTAGCTTCATGCTCCTAAATCAAAATGCTTTAGATTTGCCTATATAATTAAGAAAAATAGGTTGGAGATAAGAGGGTCCCTCTTATCTTTATAAAGTCAAATCTCGTGTTATGATTTGTAGAGGTCTCTCTTGCTAAAATTAAGCACTCAAGGCGCATGTACTAAAGCTTTAGCTTTATATAAGTATTACGTGCTGACATTGCGCTTAATAAGAATTAATATTTAATTAATTACATAAAATGTACTATTGAATATTAAGCAATCATATATAATCATCATGATTTGAATGAAGACTAAAATTTCACTGCCGGCTACTGTAACATATTTGTTTAGCGTATGCAATTTTTTTTAATAATAATAACTGTCTATATTTCTGAACCTAAGTTCAACCAATCACTTCTGGATTTTGATTTTCATATGATTTCCAAAACAAACTATTTTTTTTTTAATTTGTAGTCACTTATATAATGTTGGACTTATAGGCAGAAAGTTTGCTTGGATTCATATCCTTAAGTGGTTTAAAATTTCTAAGTCATTAGTAGAGACATAAAATTGACTACTGAATATATATGTGCAATCAAATGTTTCCCGCTGATAAAGGCCATTACTATTAACTATTTTCAGGATTAGTTTATTATCACCATTTGGTATCCATTATTATTCATGCTCGTATTTGACTTTTACTGTAAATATGGAGGTTAGACAACTAGTTTACATATATAATAGTAAATCCATTCACTATAGGATGTATATTTTTTAGCATTGAAGGCATGTATGTAAAAGTAAATATTTAAATACAAGTTTATTGCCTATACTGAACTTAATGTAATTAAAAATAAATTACAAAAAACTAGTTTTTATTTATATATATAACAATAGGTAAAAGTTTATGCTATTAACTATCACTTATTTTTAAAAGTGTGCACAATAGCAATTAGTTTGTAAATCGAAATAATTACCTTTATTGTTTTCAGTATTTGTAACTTTCAAATAAATAATTAGAATGAATTCTAAATAAAATATACCAGTTAAAAATTCATTCTGAATAAATGAATGTATAGAAATGAAATATGTTATAAATAGGCATTGTTTTCATGAATGCTGATGGTAAAGTAAACAGCAGCTAAATCAGTATTGTTTTGTTAACTTCCCTCAAGCCATAAGTTGTTTTTTTAAAGAAAACAAAAGTCTCAATATATAATACAAAAATAATATAGCAATAATTAATAACTAAAAATAGGTAAACAAAGCAATTATCGGTGATGAAAAATAAAATCAAGAAAAAGAAATAGTCTTTTAATAAATTGTTTACAAATGCAGTGATTAAACTCTTTTTAGAATCGCTGCACTTGAAAATAATTAAATTATTTATAGGAAATGTATTAAAACAGCATAATGGATGCTGCTTTAAAATGAATTCTAAACACAAGAATATTTGTAAAAATAAAAAAAAAGATAGATTAAATTATTATTAAGGTGAATGACAAGCAATGCTATTTATGAAGATCAAATCTATATATCACTTGATAGTAATCGTGCATAATAGATAAAATAACCAATGGATAAAAAATTATATATACAAAACTCTATATACATACATAGAACTTTAATAAGTATTAGCTCTGATGAAATGTCAGCTGTGCTTTTTAATTATTTCACTATCATAGAATTCTTGTCTTGTATTTGAAGCGGAAAGTTTCTGATTACCTGCATAATCACAGTGAAGAAATTAAGCATACCAAAGTCTTTTTCCAAAGAAATAGAAGTGCATATAGTACCATTACTACAGTTTTTAACTACATAATTGGAATTTTCTATTAAAGTCATATGCAAATATATATAAATAAAACCAGGATGTAAAATATTTTTCTAGATTATCTCCTTTGACTTTTATATAACTTTAAATGATTTTTTTTCTTTTCTGATACCATTACAAATAGTAATTGCTGGAAGCTTAAGAAAAGTTGTCTTTTATCTGCTTCCATATCTTTGAATTCTGAATTTGTTGATTAATAAAAAAGGTTTTTGTTCATCCTGTCACTTCAAGATTCAGTGTAAGGTTGTACCGATATTGAAAAGAAATAATTTTGACTAACATCCATACCTTTATTAGAGCTCTTGACTATGTATTTCTTCCTGTACCTGCCATTTATTGTTTTATTAACTTTCTGCAAAAAAATTAAATGTATATATTGTTACCATTTCTTTTTTTTTCTTTCCACTTTTTTACTATCATACAATCCATTATTTGTTTATTTCTAACAATTTACACTTAATTTGTAAGATGCCTAATATCAAGCAAGATCATCTTGAATTTGAAGTAAATTTCAAATTTATATTAAATTTATATTTGAAGTAATGAATAAAAACTAAACAATTAAATATATGAAAGTAGGAAAAATAAACGTTAATTTAAAAGTCTCACTGTTTTCTGTATAAATCTTTCAAAAGCAGGTTCATTATTATCCAGTGATGGAAGAAAAAATTTCAAAAACTTTTAGTTTGGATAGTTATTAATTTGGGGTAAACACAAATTTAAATATCTTAATAGTTTTTAAAGTAGAAAGATGCCCTTCGACATTCAGATATAACACAATGAAATAAATCACTGCAATTCAATTAGTTCTGTCTTAATGCTTCATTTTATTTTATTTATTATATAAAAATGATAATTGGATTCCTTATTGATAAAACAAAGTACTAGACTATTTTTAATTTAGAAAACTTCATAAATTTATAAAAATACAATATATGATTATAAGATCAATAAATATGTTCATCAGCTTGATGAATATAATATTGCAAAGCCTATTATTGTAAACCAAATTTTTATTCTTTAACTATAAACACAGTAATTTTAACCCCAATTTTCCTTTTTATTTTTTTAACAAAAGCCATTGAGAATTAGTAAACAACAAGAGATAGTTTTAGTAGAGTGGAAGTCATTAATCATAATCTTTGCTTAAGACAATACAATCAATAATGACTAATGTTTAAAATGCTTTTTAGAATGTTTTATTATAAATAAAAGTATATGTTTAATTAGCATGTTCACAATGGGTTTGAAATAAGAATTTCAGCTTAGTTCTCTGACTGCTGTGGAAATGGGAGATTGTGATTGGTGGATTTCTCATTAGGGTGATAGAACTAATTAAATAGGAATTAGTGATATACAAAAGTAAGTATAATAAATCTATTTTATTTCTGAATTTAAGTAAGTGAAATGTAAAACCTTTACTCAATAGAAAACTCTTCAAAATCTAAACAAAATACAATACAGTGTGTAAAATAGGAAACAGAAATAATATTAAAGTTAGATATTTTTTATTCTAAATGAAGTTGAAATATTTAATTTTATTAAATGCAAATTCTAACAGATCTGAACAGAAGATAGTATTAAGAGATAAGGAGCTGTCCAGGTTTAACTTTAGTAAAACTCAACATACAAAGAAAAAAAAATTAATAGAATGATATAGGACTATTAAGTTTGTTTTTTTTGGAAAGTCTGATCAATCAATAAAAGAAGAATGATTATTATTGGATTTGCTGTAAAATTTAATTGAATATTTTCTATTCATGGAATTTTTTGATATATTAGTAAAAGACTAATCGTAATAAAACTTAATTTATGCAACAGTACTCCAGCTTATTTTATTTACATGGTTTAAATTCAGAGATTCAGATGAAATAAATTATTTTTTTCTGGATGGTATTATTACATCAATAACATTAAAAAAATTAAATTATTCTATTTGGAGATTTTAATATATGTGTTAGTGCAAACAGTAAACTTTGATTAAAAGTTGTCACAAATAGTGGTATTAATTGTGTACACTCAAATATTGTGCTGTTAATAATTTTTGCACCACAGATAAATTAACTAGCCTAAACATTTTATTAGATATGAAAATATCTATAAAAACATGGAATCATTTATGTCTAAAAGCATTCAATAGATTATTTTATAGTTAGAAGTGAGATTCCAGGAAATTATATTAAATGGGAACTTGAGAGCATCAACTGTTATACAGATCATAAACTATTATGTTCTAAATTCAAACATTGTAACTCTAAATAAAAGATTTTATTCCATTCACATTAGCAATAAAATTAATGTTAAAAGAATCTACTATTCACACTAAATTTTAATACCTATTAAACAGAAAAAATGCTAATTTTAACTTGTAAGATTGTCATAGAATTCTTTAATCAATATGTTATGAATGCAAGTTTTTTTTAATAATGATTCTATTATAAGAGATTTGATTAAAAGTAAGCATGTTATTTTTTTATTTGACACAATCATAAATTGAATGTAGAACTTCATAATAAATATAGATTTAAAAGCAGAAGTTCAATGATTGATAAGGCATAAAAGTGATTCATGGATTGTAACTACAAAGGAGATGTAGACATATTCTGGTCATGAGCAACTGATTTTGGTCACTAGATTTTTTTGATGCATTGAAAGTAATATACACACATAGAAAATGATATAAGAATACTGTTAAGTTCACTGACAGCTCTCTTTTATATAATGACAATAATATTCTAAACAGGTGAAAAATATTTTAACTTTTAAATAATGATATAAAAACTGAGATGATGAATTTTGATATATTTATTTTATTTACTCATTTAAATTTGGGCAAAGATATTCAGATGAGTGAAGACAAAACAGCTCATTGTATTTTTTAAAAAAGTCAAAAATTGCACATTCTGGTCAAATACCTGGAGATGATCAGGGTGATGTGTTAGATTCAAAAATATAGATTCATGAAATTATGCCCCTAATCTCAAAAATGATATTATAGTTCCAATTTTTAAAAATAAAAGAGATTAAAAAAATTATAGTAATTACTAGGAAAGGCTATTGTTTACCCATTATGGCAAAGGTACTTTTAATATTTGTGCTGAGTAAGAAGTTTATAGTTATCGATAGATGATGTCAAGACTCAATATAGTTTTAGAAATTCAAAAATACTGCAGATATGTTTTTTTGCTGCCAAAAATGCAAGAGAAGTTAATGAAGTGATTGTTAAACAGTTTTTACTGATTTAGTCAAGGCATTTGACCTAATTAATTATTTGTTTATCAAAATTATATTAATCCATTATTTATATGGTGGAATGAGAAGATTTAAAATAAAAACGGGTATTAAACAAAAATATATTCTAGCTCAATTTTATTCACAATTTTTTATAATAGTTGCTTTTAGATCTGTTTATAGGTGTCTTCATAAATTAGGCATAAGGTATAATATAAATTTGCTGAAATTTTTGAGTCAATAAAAACAAAATATCTGCTTGAGTTTTGTATTTATAGGGTAATATTCTCACCCATTTAAAAGTCAATCTACAGATTTAATGTTTTGGATGCAACATGAGGACTAGTAGAAATATCTTCAGCAACTTATAATTTTTAATTTAGAATAAAACAACCATTATTTTATCTAATTTATTGTAAAAAGTGTGACTTGAATTTTCTATTGATGCAAATATAAAATGCTTTATAAAATTCTAAAAATATGATGACATGATTATATATCCAATCAGTATTTTAGATTGCCTATTTTAAAACATGTCTTTATTTGATTGAACATGTAAAATGAATTAACAATGCAACACTTTTTAAAAACCTATTTTATAGTGGACTTGAGCATGCTTTCTTGTGAGAGGTTATCATACAAGATTATCTAAAAGATGATAATTTTTTTATTGGAAAGGTATTGCTAACAATCAAATGCAATGAAGAGCTATAATTAGACAAGTTGCTGAAATTTTCTGAAAAATGGTTTGTCACAAAAAAAGCTGAAACACAGATTTGTAAAATATCAAACAGAATATTGACTAATGTGTTTTATATGTGAATGTATTTCTAATTTATTTGTATATTCAACATAAAACTTGTTCATAGAGTATTTTCTTGTCTTTTTAACTTTTTAATATAGTTGTTTTGGATTTAGTATTTATAAAAGGCATTGCACATTATACTGAATTAGCATCTGATTCATTGACAAGTGATGATTATTATTGAAGTTACTAAGAAAGTACACTGATAGAGCTTTTGATCGGTTACTTTAAAATGTTGTCATCAGAAATTTGATTTGTTGTTAGTTAAATACAATTATCAAGTACATTCATAATAATTATATGCATTAAAAGAAGTACTTTTTGTGCAGAGCAAAAAGTCCAAAAATATTTTCTACTCTGTTTTTAATACATTTTTGGTGCACAGCAGTATCTTCAAAAAGAAAAAATAAACTGCTCGATACACTATAGTAAATATTATATTGTCTATTTTAACTGATTTGTTAATAAATCAAATTTTATTCATTTAAACACTGTTGTATTTTCTACACAAATCTGAATATGTGCTATTAATCAATTATATCTCTTCTTACAAGTGTTAGTGGAGATTTTTCTCTACGTAAAAAAACATTTATATTAATTAAATAAAATTATCATAACTTAATTACAAAGTTTAATTTATATTACATTTACATTAATCCTCTTAATTATAAATAAATTTACTTATAATACGATTTTTGTCAAATAACTTGTACACAGAAACTTCTGATTTTATCTAAGGAGAATCCATTTTACATGCCATGTTATAATGGTAGTACAATATAAGTTAAATAATTTATAAAGAAAAAAATTACGTATTTTAATCGAGAAAAGGGTCATGGAGATTGAAAAAACAAAATTGCATAACAATTTAAAAATAATATATTTTGACACACTATCAAAATGACAATACTCAAACATGCACCTAACACATCAATTAAGATGGGGGTTTTGACTCTGAAGTTTGTTGCTGTAAACTGCAATATTTAAACTTGTATGTGCACAAAATTATAGAAGAATGTAGGTTAATTAACTCATTCCTTTATGAGTTGTTTAAATAGGTCTTAGAGTTGAAGTCATATATTACTTTTACAGCTAAATTGTGTATAGGTAATCAAAATATAAGTGTGTAATATTAAATATTTCGCATTCATAGTGATATAGGTGAAAAAAATTAGTCACTCTAATTTTAAATTGAAGAGCAATTCCTCAATAATAAATGAAAAACTTATTTTTTTATTTATTACTAACATATACTTATAATACAATTTATTATTAGCTAAAATATATCAAAGCCAAAGTATGGAAAAATAGAATATAGTGAAATTATTTTTTTGTTATTGTAAAAGAAAATATTATAAGTAGTAATACTTAATTTAATCTACGATCTTATAAGGCAGACAGTACAAATTTAAAAAAGCCTCATTAATTCCAAGTTATATGTTCATTTTATAAATTAAATTTGGAATCAATAAAAGTTAAAACAAGAGATCAATTGATTTAAGACATTAGTTAACAAGTAATCACAATTTTTTCAAAACAAAACATATAATGTTGCTTTTGATTTTAGAGAACACATTGTTGTGTGAGAAAATAGTGCATATACAAAGGTCAAGAAACAATTTTTAAAAAAAGAACACATTGAGCATTTAATTTTTTAGATAATTAGTAATAGTGACATAAATAAAACAAGAGCTAATATCAAGTCTACCGATGAAACAAAGCTAAATCAGTTGTAAAATATATTTATCATATACAATTGTTGCCATGATAAATTTATTCACTACATTTATATCTTCTAAGAATATATGCTAAATCTAAACATCAGTTGTTACACCAGACAAGCATAGGAATATCATATACTCTGTATGTATGTATCTGACATGATAAAGTGTGACCCTGAGCAGAAAGGCTGTGGATAATCTAGAATTCGGAAAAATTATATATATATTTGCTTCTGCAAAGAAACAACATTTATAAAAAGAATTACCAATCTTGAAGGATTTTTTTTCCAAGAGAGATTGCTTTGTTTTGAGACTATCAAAAAAATATTTTCTCAAAAGTGTATGATGTGTGGAGATGCTAAAAGATGATACTAAACTCTAATATAATGATAAAAACTTGATTTAAATTACACTTATGGAAATCTTCAACAATTATTGTTGACTAATATTTTATTATAACACAATATTTGATAAGAATAAAGGTAATTATGAATAAAATTAATGAATAAATGAAAATGTTATATCTATCAGCATAAAAACGTCATACTATTTTATTTAGATTTCTAGTTTTAAGCAATCATACTATATGAATTGAGGATGATAGAAGTGTTTTTAGTCATGTTCAAATACCCACTAATATTTTGTGAGAAGTGAAGATTTTGAAAGTCCTGAAAATTTTATAATTAATGTGTGAAATTTTATATTTATTGTCATTGATGGTATATGCATCTATTAGACAAGAATATATCATCATGTCCCCATCCATTTTATAATAATTTTACACATTAGGTAATAAACGTTATATAATTAAAAATAATATAAAACATCTATTAATGATGATAGTCAAAACATGAAGGTCAGATAATGATTACATACAGTCAATATCTAAGATTTGGTGCATTTGTTTATTTAATAACTGAGATATTATTTTTTAACTGAAAATATGGTGATGATGAATGATTATCTGAAGTGTTTCAAGGCTCTTGGTTTTTATCATTTGAATAAATCAAAGAGAGGGTGCATTAGCTAACTATTTGAACTAACCGTGATATATAGCACAATGTCTGTAAAACTTATATGACTACGAATATCTTAAACATATAATGCAAAATAAGCATCCACCATTTCATTTGATTATGGTCATCTAAATAAATATTTAGCAGCTGTTCGCTTCCCGGTTAGCGCTTTGACATATGAAATATATATATATATATATTACCTCTCCCCCTCTTTGATTTATTATAATATTGAAATTAAGATTGCTTATACTTTGAAAAATCATTCATTATTACATATGTCAACACCAACTCAGTTATATTTTCGTTAACCATCAACATAAATGTTTAACGATATATATAAAAAAATGCATCGAGCTGTTATTATTGACGAATGTAATTATTGTCTAACTATATATTTTGATTATCATCATCATTCCACGGCATTTTTATTTTTTTTACAAAATATAGTATCTTTATAAAATAGTAGAGAAAGAATTAATATAAAATTAAATTATAGAAAATATTCAAAAATAAATAAATAAATAAAAACAGAAATACATTCATAAAATTAAAACTTAACAAAAAGAAAATTGTCAATTTTTTATTAATTTGTTTATTTATCTCAGTTCTTAATAAAAGCCAATCATCTAATTGAAATATTAGACAGCTATATAAATGATTTCTATTTATATATCTATATTTTCCATATATACATTAACTAAAAGCTAATTTGTTAAAGCATCAAATCACTGATACTAATATTTAATGAAACAGTTGAGCATTCACCATAACATTAGTGAAGTTCGAAACTAATTTTTAAATAATAATATAGCAGTAATTCGTCTTGCGTTGGTGGTCGAGAGGTCAGCGTGACTGCCTTGCACTTGCAGGCAGTTGCCCGGGTTGCGGGTTCGCGCCCGGCCGATGCTATGACACTTAAAAAAAAAATATAGCAGTAATTCAAAACAATTTACCATTAAAAACGTTATCATTATTTATTAATTTGATAATTATTTTTTATTATATACTTATTACTTTATTTGGACGGTGTATATAAAATTTTGCATATACAAAACCAATTTGCATTGCCCCCCCCCCAAATATTTGGGAAGCATTACTTCATAGATATGAATATTATTGTAATAGAAAGAAATTAAAATTGTATGTCTTGTAGACATCTTCGATGTGTACTTTTCAATTCAGTAAAATGGAAAGAGGAAAAGTGTCTGTGTGTGTGTGTGTGTTGAAGCCAATATTTGCACTGGGGCTGTTAATGGCTAAAACTGTCTTCTCAAGTTGCCCACCTAACTTAAAAATAAACAGTAATGTACTTGTCATCTTTCAAACACAGAAGTGTCGTTTAATGTTAAAAAAAAGTCCGACCATTTTAATAAAAGTCAGAAGCTAATGGAAGGAAATAATAGAAGCAAACTAAAGTTTGTTCAAATCTTGAAGTTTTAGTCGAGTTTGCTCTGCCAATTAGAATAATAAGCTTCATCTATTTTTTTATACACATTTAATAAACAAAAATGAAATGTTTAGATTTTTAGAAAGTCTTTTTCCTATTTATTTTAAAATTTACTCTCAAAAATTCTTCGAAAATCTGTTTGTTTGTTTTTCTTTTTTTTTCAGATGCATGTTAATTTACTGACTAACAAATAAAACTCATATAACTGAAAGACAGTGTTACCCTCATTAATAAATAAAAAAAAATCATCTAACAACTTACTAATACTGAATCAATGGAAGGACAGTAATTTTATTTTTATAATTTTCTGTTATACAAATTGAATTAATACTTTTAAAAATTGTGGTCAACACTAATAGATGTATGTTAGGCAGTAATAAAGCCAAATTTTTTTTTAAATATCTTTTTTATAGATATTTTTATTAACAGTCTTGTATTACATTAGCTGAGACAATAATAAAATTATTTTTAGTGGAATTACAAAGACAAAATATTAAAACTAATTAATAAAAAAAAAATCTATATATTTAATTTTTTTCCCCACTAAAGATTTAGGCGTCTGTAGATAAATTAATGTTTTAACATAAAAAAAATTTTGAGAATTATTTTTTTAATTTTTTTGTCTTAAGCAAAATGTTATTGCTATTTATACAAATATGAAAATTATTCATAAAGAATTGGTATATGTGTGTCCATTTAAAAAAATATATTTATTTAAAACAAAAATCTCAGAATTATGTTTAATATATAGGGTATATGAGCACAGACTTTCACACAACCCACCACTGTCTACTCTATCTCATAATACTGATGCACCTGGACACATATATGTCGAAAAGATAAATAATCACCAATATACGTATTTCATGCTAAACTAGCAATCATCAGTTGGTTCAGATTATCATCTCTACACATATATACAATAAGTGCTCAGGTATATATTAAGATAGCCAATCTTCATACTTTAATGGACAGGCTTCAATCTACTCCACACTCCAACTCTTCAACCATCCATTCAATTGAAAATCTGATGATGGAATGCTCAAAGGTCACCCTGAGGCTGAGATTCTTGTCACACATGACCTAAAGTCAATCTGATCCCTCCTGTACAGCACATAATCCATTTAATACATATAAAAGGGATGGGCATTATGTTTAGTAAGTTGACAGCAAGATTAAAATTTATATTGATTACTCAAACTTATTATAAATGGCATTGAATTAAAAAGTTGTTTTTGTTTTACTTTTTTTTTTGCTTTATTTCATGTAGTCACAAAAATGACCTTTCAGATGTAAATATGTCTGCCATTCTTATTAACATGAGTTTTAATTTGGTCTGGGTGAAACTTGAAAATTTTTATTAGAGTTCATTGTAATAAATAGTTCATTGCCAACTCAACTAACTATCCAACATTAGCAATTATAAACTTGCAGATAACACAAGGCTGGAAAATTACTCAATCCTAAGCATGTCAGGTTGGAGAAAAATATCCACCTCATTTCTTATTTTGTCTAACGTCTATTGAAGAGGTCTTTGTCCTGTAATTAATCATTATAAAAATTACTTTATTCTCATGTATTAAATAAGCAGCAAAAAATCTTGCAACATTTTTATAAATATTTTTACTTTCCATTTAGTTGATATCCTGATAATTAGGCTATTTAGATATGTGTTGAATCATTTAGTTTCCACTAAGTTTCATCATGGATATTAACTAGTAAACATTGGTATTTTCCATATTTTGCTGACAATTTTAATCACATATTTTATATACTTTGTATTTTATATATTTGATATACAATTTAAATTAATTATTTTTGTTGTTTTAATAAATCCGTATCAAATACAAGTGAAATCTAATAATAGACAGATGTTTGATAGTAGAAATTAATGGAAATTACCTATAATATTTTTTTATTTTATCAAATATTATTTAATGTTTATATTTTCATATTATTTATAACTTTAACTTTCTTTAAAAATGTATCTTTTAAATAAATAGAAAAACTCATCACAGTCATACACTTTGCAAATGACATCAGGATTGAGTTTAAAGTATGAGATAAAACAACTGGTTGATCCAAACATATGATTTAAGAGATCTTTGATAAACTAATAATAGCAAGGGGTGAAAGTTGTATTTAATTTACTTATAAAAGTGATACCATTTACTCTTTCTTATCTGTTTCAGCAAAATAGATAAAAACCAATGTTATATTAAAAATAACAAAAAAGAATATCTTGTGATTTTTTATAATCAAAAATAATTATCCTAAATATATCAACAACTTTATTCCTACAAGTTTGTGTATGATGATTTGAAAAAATGACAGTTTCTACAAAAAGCTTGTGTAGTTAGAGATTCTAGAAGGCAGTGCATTTAAATCCCCGTTCCTTATACCAGTATCTGTCTTTTTCCTTTATCATTAAATCATGGTGCAGAACAGCTCATTTTATCATATTATTTTGTAAGATAAAAAATTAGGATATTTGACATTATTAACAACATTTCTAATTAGAGGGGAAAAAATTGATCTAGCAGATTGACTTGAATTCAAATTCTTAGAGATTTTCATTTTTCAGTTTGAATAATAAAATGAAGTTAAAAACAGTTGTTGGATGCATTACTGTGTTATTCGATTTGCATTCCAAGCCGCAATAATGAAGGCAAAATCAGAAATCAATCTGGGAATGAGGCTTTAAATGCACTACTACCTGCTAATGAAAAATTAATTTATCTTACTATAGATGGCAGTGAACTCTTTTTATTTGATCACATATGTGTAACCTAAAAATTAATGATAATCACTTTTAATATTATTTTCTTTCTTTGTTGCATTTATTTAGGTGATATTAAACTTTGAATAAATTCGTTTTTATTATCTTTTGCTCATATATTATGTGAGTAAACAAATAACAAATTTACATTATTTTTGTTTTTATATTATGTTAATAAACAAATAAAAAAAACTATATTTAATAATAATTAGTTTGTGTTATCTTTGCTATTACATTAGTTAATAAACAAATAATAACATGTTAAAAAAATGCTATTCTTATTTTTTTTTAAATGAAACAATTATCACATTTTGTATATAATTATGTCATTCAAAGTATCTATAGCTATTAAAATATATGAAAGTTGATGTAATGTTAAAGTTGTATAGCTATATAAATATGCTGTTCTTCATTCAAAATATTAGAACTGAAACTCTAAATCATTACTATGGATAATATAAAAAAATTAAAGGTAGCTTTTAAATGTATTTGTGAAATCCACTGCTATTCATTGATTGAGTCTAATAATTTATTTGGCCTTACCATTTGGTATCATTGAAAAAATAAAGTAGTAATTAGTTTAGTGAGAAATCATGTGACGTTTGAGCAGCATAAGTTGAGTTGTAATCTGAAAACCTAAGCTCTTAAGCCACCAATCCAAAAGTGCAATTGTTTATTGATTACTCATCTTAAAAATAATGTGGAGGATTGTTTATAAAATTAAAAAAGATTTTTATTATATTTCATTACAGTTATATTTTGACTATCACTCAACATAAAATATTTCATGTAATACTTAATTTGAAATATGGCATTTTTATTCCAAAATATGCTGCTCATAAATTAATTTTAGACATACATAGCTGGACAAATATCTGACTTGAATTAAATCAGAATTATGAAAATTTAAGGATATCTTAAGCAAGATATTAATATTATGTTGTGTAAACTTTTTTTAGCTCTCAATTATTCTGATAATAAAATCCAATTAAATAGGTTTATTTGTAGACACTGACTGCAGCACCATCTGTTATTTATGCAATGTTTACATAAATGCTATATTCAAAGATTTACATTAATAGTTTGCAATAAGAATATATATATATAAATTGCAAAATCTATTTTTGCATACTTAAACTATTGGTCTATGATGGAAGTTTTTCAAATTTTGATGGTGTGCATATAACATGTGATTTCAAATTCATGTAGAGCTTAGAGATTCTTTCAGATAATTGAGAGTTGCTTAACTAGACCTAAGATGTTTTCAAATAATTGGATCTAAATAATTTCATTAGTTACCAAATATTGGTCAGAAAATGCAATATATAATGTCACTACATATTTTGTGCTCAAAAGTATAGATTATTTGCTATTCAAGATGTTTATAAAAACAAGAGATGGGCAGTAGTACAATGTAACTGTAATTGTTATTAAAAATATATTTGAGAGAGTATGTGTTAAGTTCACTTCATTAAGCAAATTGATATAATTAAATAATAAATTAATGCTGATCAAATATTGTCATTGTAATGTAAGTAATAATTTTTCAGATCTTGCTATTTTTTAATGCTATTTTTTATACATCTCAGTATTCAGTATTACAGTATGAAACAAAACCATTATTCGATCAATATGCATTTTACATTGTTATGATTCACTCATTTAACAGATAAAACTCACCCATTCCCACAGATAGATATGTGTATAGATATAGAGGTAGAATACATTAAATTGATCTAAGTTAAGCATTGTTAAGTAGTTGGCCGTTATGAAAAGAATTGAAAATATTTTTCTGTTAATAAAAATAAAGAAAAATTGAATAAGGTTAAATTTAATACTTTTATTGCAATGTCTGAAAATATGAAAAACGACATATATGAAAACAAATCTATTTTATAAAGGTAGAAAAATTCTCCTATAAATACAGAATTAAATTAAATATATTCAATAACATAGTATTAGAGAACAAGAAAAACGGCAGGCAACATTAATAAAAATATTTGTTAGAATTGGAAACACAACTCGGTTTATGAAGATAGATGGCTCTGCTGTAATTAAGAATTTAATTAAGAAGCTGGATAAATGAAAAGCAGACAGGAAGAAAAAGATTAACTTAACCCCTTTTTTCTTTTTCTTTTAAAAGAAGAAATTATTTGTCATCTAGTGTGATTAGAAATGAGAAGATTTATTAAGATGTCATTTACAATGTAGCATTTTGTAAAAGAGAAAAACACCTAACTGATTTGTGGAAATAGGAAAAATATGATAGTCATATGATAGGCAAAAAAATTAAAACTTTCGTAGGATTGGTATTGCAATTTTTTTTTAAAAAAAAAACAACAAAGATAGATGAAAACACATTTAAAAGATTATACAAAAGGTAAAAAAATGAATGAAAAAATAAAGCAAGTTCTTGATATGGAGATGCAAAGCAATTAATATAAAAAATAATTTAATGGTGCCATTGCTTGGGAGTTCATAAGAAATTCAAGCCTCACTTTGAACTATAGAATCTATCTATACATTACTGAATTAAACCATACAGAGTTTGTAAAATTATTATGCATAAAAATGTTAAAAAAATTATATATGTTAACAAAAAAAGATGAAATAAATGGCTAAAAACCCTACTTATATTAAATGCCCCCATTAAACTGTCCTACAAGTATTAAAAAATATTGAAAAAGTAAACATTTCTGAGTAAACTAATCAAATGTTGATTAGTAAACATTTTCAGTTTTCTCTATTTACTTTGTGAGTAATATTCTTATTAATGAACTATATTTCATGTCTGGAATAGGAATTGTCTATCTATGTGAAACACTTCCTAGTTATTTAGAATATATAATAATTTTGATGAAATCAAACTAATTATTCTTCATATTTAATCTACTAATGATGTATTAAGTGCAAAATTATATATCTGTATTCCAAAAATAGTCTAATATCTTTGAAAAATAGGTCATTTTGAATCTGTCTTGTAGTCAACAACAATGTGGTAATTTTGTCATTCTTTATGAATATATCATTTAAAGTGAAAGAACAAATCTCTAAATGTATTTTCCAAAACCAAATATTTTTTATATAAATAAAAAAAAATTAAATTAGAAATATATACTCAACAACTATACACATGTAAATCAGGAATTCACTGCTTGTAAAAGTAAATGATAATAGCTCTGTCATATTATATTGTAGTTTTGGTTTTATCATCAGCACATTAACATTATTAGATTAACATAAGACATTTTCTTGAAACTAATAATAATTAAGAAGATAGCCATTTATTAACTAACAGCGTATGGCTAACTAGATATGATTTCATAGCTAGTTTTGATGATATTGTTTTTAATGTTTTATCTGTGGATATAACTATTTCATAAATTGGCTAAAAAACTAAAATCAAAGAGGATGAATGAGCATTTACATATAAAAAAACTGATTGAAATAATTTTTTTTTCTACACCATTGGCAATAAAAATTATGGCCTCAACAACTTTTCTGCTTTTGGCAGTTATTGAAAGATAATGCAAAATGTAACAGTACACACATAAAAATAAGATAACAATTAATTGATTATGATCCTGTTCTCTGCTAATCACATAATAGAGAGAAAGCATAATGAATCTAATCCAAATTGCATTTAAATATTGAATGAAATAGGCAGTAGCAAAGATAGTTATTTTAACATCATCTCTAACAATCTGATTATAGGAATGAAGTTGTCCAATTAAAACTATTAGATATTTTACATCAAAAATTTAACATAATCAAGAAAGTATTATCTCAAAAAAGTAAAGTCAGGCTATAAAAATACTTTCTAAACTTAAATTTAAACATGATAGCAATTCATTGCTACTTACAAAAGCCAACTAAATATATTAAAAGAAATTTAAATAAAATGATATAAATAGTTTAGAATAAAACTGTGTGTGAAATTTGGGGCATAAGTTTGTTTTTTGTACTATGTTGTGTGTGCAATTTGTATTGAATATTCAATTTGATGTTTCTGAGCTATTTTCTAATGTTAACTCTTTATATATTATTGTATTTCTAAAATCTTACACTTTTCATGTTTTCATTGTTATGGGAATATTTTTATTATATATAATAAGTAAATTCATTTGGTCCTAGAATGGATTCTGGCATCCGCAGGTTTGGTGCTTAAACTTCTTATGAAACTCCTGATCAATATAGCCATATGCCTTTAAAAAAAAAATGATAAAGTTTACAGAGACAATAAATTCTTATAAAGTGTACATCTAGTTCTGTTTATCGCAAATACTATAACGCAGTATATTCTCTTTTTAGATGCATTCATTACTTTTTATTTAAGTATTTGTAATTATTGGAGTTTTTTTAAATCTGATAACATTTGATTGAGGAAAAAAATGTGTTGATATGCTCAGAAAACAATAACTATAAAATGTTTTTTTAAAGAAGTCATTTAATATGTTTATTTTATTTTTGCTCTTTTATTTTCTACACTTTCTTCTGGCATTTCCGTTTAGAGCACAAATAATATAAAAAGTGCATCTAAAGTGAATATTTGTCACAGTCTTAGTGCATTGAACTTCACCAAATTGTTACGATGTTTTTAATTGATAGATATCTAATGTTATTATAAGTTTATTGCAGTAAATCTAATAAAAATATTTTTTGGAGACATTAATGCAAAGACATTGATTTTACAAGATCGATGAATGCAGTCATTTTGTTTTTTTTATTGAAATGCAGTTTTGAGAAATAGTTCAATATAATCTTTAGGCTTTTACATAGTCTTATAGGTTATTAGATTGCATAAACGATTTATTTATCAATTAATTATGTGGAATATTATTAATCAAAATAATAAAATAAGTATCATCTTCAAAAACAGAATTATTAAAAACTGATTTTTTATTACAAAAAAAAATCTGAAAAACAAAATGTAAACGCAATTTTGAATTCCATTAGAACTGAAGACTTCTTGAATTATTAATATTATAGTAAAACCTAGATCAATCATTTTTAAGAGATTATAGAAAATTAAGCAATATGTAAAAAAGAAAATAATAGTAATGAAATCAATTAAAAATATAAACAAAAAGAATTCAATAATTATTTATTGAAATATATATATATATATATATAAAGCCTAATTCAGATTTTATAATTCATAAGATTCCATTTCTATTATTTTCAAGATAATTTAGATTTTAGATTTCACAAGATTTCATTCCTATTATTTTCATATATATATATATATATATATGTGTGTGTGTGTGTGTGTGTGACAAATGAAAAGGGAAAATTTGGTTTAGTATGTGAAAATGAATTTAAAAGAATTGTTCAGGATGAGAAATATATTAATAGCCCTGATGAGTGTTGGAATAGAATTAAAAAAGCATTCTTGAAAACAGCAAAAAATGAAATAGGTATTATTCATGCAAGGAAAGCTAAACGACCTTGGATAACTGAAAGTATATTGAAAAATATGGAAGTGTAGAGATGATGGAAGAATGAAAATACTGAGGAAGGGCAAAAAGCATATAGGAAATTTAATAATGAACTAAGAAAAGAAACAGATTTAGCAAAAGAAAAATGGAACAATAATGTAAAGAGATAGAAATGCTTCAGTGGGTGAAAAGATATGATCTGGTGCTTGATAGAATATAAAATATCACTTGGTAGAAAAAGACATGAGTAGCAAGTGAGATTGCAGTTAAGAATGGAAAGAGATTAACTGATAGCAATGATATATTAAAAAGATGGAAAGAATACAGTTAGTGTCTATTTAGAAAAAAAATTCAATTAATTATGAATTTGAAAATGAATAAGATATTGAAGCAGATGATAAATTATGAACATATTGCCAGATAACGTAATAAAGTCAAGTACACAATGAAAGATGGTAAGGCTGTTGGATTTGATACAATACCTATAGAATTTTTGAAAGAAATGGGTTAATTTACTATGAAGGAAATAGTTGGACATTGCAATTTGATATATAATAGTGGAGTTTGGCCTGAAGATATTAAGAACTATAATGATTCCAATTGCTAAAAAAAAGAAAGTTGCTAAATGTGAAGAGTATAGAACAATAAGTTTATCACCTCATGCTTCTAAAGTTTTATTGAGAATTTTAGTTCAAAAAAGGTATGGGAAGATAGATTATTATATTGGTGAAGAACAGTTTGGTTTTTGGAAAGGGAAAAACACAAGAGAAGCTATTGGTATTGTTAGGACAATTGCAAAAAGATATATTGAAAAAGCTAAAGAAATTGGTATATGTTTTGAGGATTTATAAAAGGCATTTGATAGAGTAGTCTGAAATAAAAAAAACTTATGACCATATTAAGAGATAAAGAAGTATTTTGGAAAGAAAGATGATTGATTTGTACTATGTATAATGGTCAAAGGATAAGAATTAGATTTGGGAGTAATGTGACTGATGAAGTGAATATAGATAAGTGGAGTTTGGCAAGGGTGTTGTATGTCACCTATTCTGTTTAATAGTTATTTAGTAGATGTGCTAAATAATTATTTGGACTGTGGAGGAGCAAATGTTGGAGGGAGAGTAATAAAGGATATATGACTTGCAGATGATATGGTTCTTATTACTGAGGAGGAAATAGGTCTTCAGAATATGTTGAATAAATTGGAAGAAGGATTTATGGCATATTGAATGAAGATTAATATTGAAAAGATTAATTGTTTGTGGATAGAGAGAGATGAAAAAAGACTGCAAATTGGAAACCATGATGATATGGTTCAACAGGTGAATGGATTTAGATATTTTGGTAGTTGGTTGAATGAGGATGGAAGAAGTGAAGATGAAGTTAAAAGAAATAGCATTGGCAAAAAAGACATTCATGATGAGAAAGAAGATATTGTGTAGATCTTTGGAAAGAGAATTAAGGAAGAGATTAAATAAATGTTGTGAGACATGGACATTGAGTAATAGAATTAAAAAACAATTGGAAGTCTTTGAGATGTGGACATAGAGATGAATGGTAAAAATTAATTGGATGAGTAAAATAGCAAATGAAGAAGTTTTTAAAAGAGTGAATGAGAAAAGAAGATTAATTGAAAATATCAGAGAGACAATGAAAAACCGGATTGGACATATATCAAAAAGAAACTATAGTTTAATGAAAGATATTTTGGAAAGAATGGTGAATGAAAATAAAAAAGAAAGGATGGAAGAGATTGACATTATTGGATATATATACTGTGCTGGACGAAAGATTTTAGTTTCATATATCCTGACCATGAGGGCGCCACTAGTCCGAAAATCGGAAATAGACATTTATTTTTATGGGTGGGCAAGATTTACGAACATGAATGTGCCAGACTAACCCAGGGAGAGCAAAAGCTAATGATTGTGGTTCAGGCAATTGAGAAAACACTGAGACAAATGTCAACCAAAATATTTATAAGAACTTTTTAAATTTATTAAACATAATAATAAAATAAACATGAAACTTGATCTACATTTACTTAGCAGATCTTAACATTGAGTGTATGCGAGCAGTACTATGTTAAATACCCAGGCAGACAGGTTCATTTCTTATCTATAACACAATAATGGCTTATATCTTCTTGCTAGTGGATCACCCAACCAATTCCCTTTTCCCTATAGACATTTAGTAAGATGGATGTTTGTGGAGAATAACAGGACAGTGCAGAAGAGCTTTTCTTAGTCCAGAAAAGAAATGTCAGAACCAAGAATGTCATAATTCTGCAAAACACTTATGGACAAGTACATTAAAACGAGCCAAGGTTAGTCTCACACAAGAAAGAAACATGAACTACGTAATCTGAATTATAGCAAATAAATATCTACCAAAAAATAAATAAATCATATACCCTATAAATTGCTAGCCAAAGCCAAGTTTGATTTAGTTTAATGCTGAAGCAAACAAACAAACAAAAATATAAAAAAACTACTAAGGTCGGTCTAAGCATTTAACAAGGGTTGATCATAAAACTGAGAAATTATTAAGCATATAAAATATCATTCGCCCTACACTCTCGAACAGTAACATTTTAAAATTGAAAATCTTACTACTAAGATTGTAATGTAAAATAAACAAAAATACATTAATATTTAAATTGATAAATTACACATCATAAGCATAATTTCTTTTTAAGATTAAGCTGAGATTTGCGAGAGACTTAATTAGAGATTTAGCCCTGATTTTGATATGGAAAGGTAAGTTACCTTGAGATAATATTAATTTCTGTTGTTCACACAAAGTTCAGTTTATAGAGTCCTCTACAATGGCTGTCATTTACTACAGGTTCAGAAGTCTGGAGGCATTATCGGGATCCACTCTGGACTTGACAGTTAGGTCATGATTGAAATCACAATTTGGAGCTCCGGAGGTTTATCTTTGGAAAGGCTCAGCCCATCATGTTGTGGAAATTCTTCGTGGTGTATATTACAGGCATGGCATCTGAATGACTGCTATTATCATGGCAAATAGAGTTATTGTCGGTCAACAGAAATTCAGCTTGGTGATTCCCGTGGTACCAATATCAAAAGAAAAAATTAGTCACTTTCACAATGCAACAGTTCAATAACAGCTAAAATCTGGATCAATCCTCAATAACAAGAAGCTGAATAAGCTGAGCAATAAAAAAAAAAAAAACTGAATGACCAGAATAGTCTCTTTGAATCCTCCTCTCTAAAAAAAAAAAAAATTACCCAGCTACTTATGTCCTTTGTTATCTCCCACGCAATCTTTTTTTGCAACTTTCAACCAAGGTAAATCTCTATCTCCTGCTCAATCTTAATTAGAAAAACAATGTCTTACGGGGCTTTATCTTACAAAAATGATTTTTTTTATATATAAAAAAAAAAAAATACAAAATTAAATCTCAGCTTTAAAATACATCAACATTAATTAGTTTTTTTTTTAGTTTAAATAAAATGCATATAAGAGCACTAATTAAACTTTGTTTGCTTTTAATTATTTTAAAAGAAAACAAGCGTCATAAAAAAAATATTTTTTACTAAAATCAACTGAGAATTAAAAATATAAGATTTCAAAATAAATAAGTATGTGTGTTATTGAACATATAAAACTTGTTTTTTTCTTTTTTCTAATTTACATGATAGAACCCTTGAATTGGATAAAGTATCCAGTCCAATATATATATATATATATATGTGTGTGTGTGTGTGTGTGTTATAATGGTAAGAATTGGACTTATGGAGCCCTTTCAATTGGGGATGTAAATTATGTAATATACAAATAAATCTGTTAAATTGTTTATAATTCACCCTGATTTTGTAACCATTTCTAATTTAAGAATACATAAAATTCAGAATGCTTACCCACTACATACTCCTGCTTCATCTTCTTACTCTCGTTACATTAACCCTACAGAAATCACACCATTACTATAAATCATGAGACTAATTTTAATGCTCCAGTTGGTAATAATAAAAGAGTGCATTAAAAAATTATGTTACAAATCCAACATAATTTCTGACATTCCAAGATATTCTTTATAACCAAAATAAATGACTAAATGAGAAAGAGATTAAAATCAACATGGAAAATAATAACAATGTAATTTCTATTACAAAACACATGAACAAAATACACAAATTAAATTTATAATTAAACAAATAAGTAAATAAATGATAAAATAAATACCTAAATGTGTACAATATTCTATACTCTTCTTTACTTATATTGAAATTTGTCATTTACATTCTCATCTTCTAAAAAAATTATATTTCTATATCACTTTGGCAAAATAAATTGATAAATAAATATATGAAAAATTATTTATATATGTAATGAATAAATCTAGATCCCAATACTAAAACTCATACAGACATGTAAAACGAACTTTACAAATATTTGCAATACAACGACTACAACATTTGGATTCCAATTGTTGTTATATGTGTTTGTTTATCATCAATAATCTATATTGGTTTATTAAATATTCCAGTTATAAACTTGAGCAGAGATTTTATATAACAATTTAAAATCACATGGGATGAATATATCCCTCATATATTTTGTAGTATACTTATTCTGTTATGCCATTTAACTTTGTTTTTTTAAAGTGGAAAATAATCTTTATTTTATCAAAAATATATAACTATCTAAAATATTTTCTTTATATCTATCTTCAACCTAGCATATATCAGCAATATTATTGTGGTTAGTCTTATCATCATCATCTTAAATGAAATACTTGTTTTTCTCAACTTACAATGCATATATAATAATAGTTTTGCTTAACATACATATAAAAATGGAGGAATTGTTCTTCTAATACAAATAAATAGCATGATCGTAAAGTCATGACAAGCAAATATTTTTATAAATATATATAGAACTAAAATTAAAATATCTGTTCAGTTCCAAAAGTAGTCTATTTTATGTTTTTCAAAAAGAAATTATTATTACAAAGACTATAATAATATAAAGTCTAAAATTATCAAGTTTTGTATGCTTATTTTTAATTTTTTGTTTTAAACCCTTACATATATTCAAATATGTGTGTAAGTAATTTCGAGAATAATATTTTTTCCTGCCAATAGTATTTTTTTAAAAAAACGGATTAGTAATAACTAAGAAAATATGAAATATCATTATTGAATGCTTTGATCTTTTTATCAATATTAATTTGGAATAAATGAATTAATAATAAAACAATATTAAGCTATGAATCACTTTTATTTGTCATAAAATGTACTATAAAAATTGTTTAGTCCATTTTCTTACAATATGATGTGTTCTACTTTTCAGGCCCAATTTTTATCCTATAGTGGAGATCTTCATGGAATTGTTGTTTCATTAAAGTATTATATTTGAGTTGGTCTCTAATATTTCATGCATAGTATAATAAATATAAAATGAAGTATTAGGCCAAAAACAGTCATAACGTTAAGCTTAAACATTGCTTCAGTTCCACATAATCTGGCCGATGAAAAAGAGATAAATCTCTCCCTTTTATTCCTTTTGTTCAGCAATTTATTTTTGCATAAGTTAAAAATTGGAAAAAACTTTTCTGTTACATTCAGTTTATGAGTGTAGAATATTCTAGCAATAATTCTCTTTTGCCTTTTCTATATATTACACTCTTAAACTCTAGCACTTTTTTTTACTTTCCAAGATAGCATTCTATTAAATAAAATTAAATATTGCAAATAAAATAAATAAAAATTCTATCCATTATTTTTTTCTTTTTTTTTAAATAATAATAATTAATCAATACGATTTAGTTTTTTTTATTTGTTTATTTATCATCCAAATTTATCACTTTTATTATGAGTATGTTTATGAGTATTCTTGTTAACATCTATTCCACATTCATACATATATTCCCACTTTTCTTATAACGGGTTATCTATCCATAGTCAAGATAAAGTTGTATTTGATTACTTTAAACAACTATTATTTATCTAAATAACAGAATTATATGAAATAATCTTTTCAAAAAATAAAAACTAACTAAACAATCTGATATTTATTTTGTTTTCTTTCATTATATATATATTATTTTTTCCTTAATAAATTGTCATTTTAAAGTAACTGCTTTAATATATATATATATATGACTACAGACAGAAAATCGTTAATTAAACAAAGACCCTTTGATTCCTCTAAGATTTTATTAAAGGAGCTATACAAATCAAATTTTGAATATCCACTTCATGTGTTCTTGATAATAAAATTGTAATACGTTTATTATTCATAAGATAAAAGATGAACTCCTCAATAATATACTAAAGACAGTGAGTATAGTTTAGGTTAATTTTATTTCTGAATTTAAAACAAATAAACACTATGGCATTTATATTCAGTTACCTGATAGCTTCTTAACTAAAATGATAGTTGATATTTTTTGAGGACAGGACGGATGTGTGTGGATGATTTTTTTTTTTATAAATATTATAGTTATGAAAGACAAAACTAAATTAGGCTCTTATTTTCAAAAAGTTGTAAAGTCATCAGTTAAGGCAGTGGTTCAATGATCAAAAAGAGGGAGTATTATAAATCTCCTGATTGAGGAACCTGGCTGCCATTTAATGATTACTTTTTATTAACTACCTACAATTGTAGATTATTTTCAAGTGAAAATACATTGCATATAGTAAAAGAGCAACTGCCTAATATTAAATAGGTCATTGTGAACTTTATAAAGTTTAAAATATGAAGATATAGTTTTTTATTAGAAGAGCACAAATATTGAAAGCACAAATGGACTGGGATTTATTGTAATAAAAAGCACATAGGCAGCAGTGTGGAATTTGTCGTTTATGAAACATAGTGGCAATAATAGTTATTCCACTTAATGGAGAATATCAAATGCAAACAATTCCAGTTTACTGCTGATAAATGTTGCCATCATGATGAAGAATTAGAAGAATTGTATACACTTGTACAAAATGTTTTTAATCTCATTTTACAACATTTTTAAATGGTCATGGGTTATAGTAAATGATGAAAGGTTGAAAGGATTGTAGATAAATTTGGCAATGGTAAAAAAAGTGAGAGAAAACACACATTTCTGCTCTTCACAAAAAATAACGAAGTATATATTATGAATTCTTTCTTTGAAAAATGAGAAATGCAAGTGGACATAAAAGCTTTCAAATAAAAATACATTAGAATTAGATTACATTTTGACTATCAGGAATATATATATATATATATATATATATATATATATATATATATATATATATATATATATATATATATATATATATATATATATATATATATATTAACACAAGAAATCATCATTGATTAGTAAGATATAACGTAAATGTTAATATCAAACTAGAAGGTTGAAAATAGTTGAGAAAGATAGAATTGACATTTAATATTTCCAACTTTTATAAGCATTGCAATACAATTTATATAGATTTTCCAATCATTTTAAATATTAAGACTTTAAGGCTTTTTCAATCTTGTCTGATATAAATAAAAATGTAGTTAAGCCTGTTAAGAACTGAAAAAAAAATGATTTGCATATAAAAGCAGCAATCACCAGTAAAATTTCAACTAACCCCAAGAATATGTATAAAGAAAAGAAGAAATATGAAATATCTAATGTGATCCATAAGTAGAAATTGAATATCTAGAATTTAGTATAAAATATATAACTGTGAATTGGTAATAAAAGTAATAAAAGTTCCAAAGATATAACACAATATATTACAAGAAAATTGTTTCAGCAATACAAGAAAACAAGAAACTATCAATAGAAGTGTTCTGCCAATAATGACACTGTAATAAAGAATGATAAAATGAAGTAATCTCTACAATAGCTATATTTTCTAAATTGCTAAGAATTTTAAATAAAGACATGAAAAATGCAATAAATCTAGAATGAAGAGAAAAGCTCTGGGAAATTATGGAATTATTATTGATATTTTAAAATTAACCAAGTGCAAAATAGAAAAATTATTGGCAAACTTTTAAAGGATAAAGATGTAATAGCTGATTTGTAAAATAAACTAATAATAATGTTTTTTAAGAAAAATGATAAAGAATATATTAAAAATTACAGAGTTATTAATCATCTATTGGTTCTTATGAAATCTTTATTAAGTTAATTATATCTATAGCAAAATTTGGAGCTTTACTCGGTCAAAAGAACAAGCTCACATTAAAAGTGGTTTTGCATAGTGATCACATTCAAGTATTAGGAAAAAATGTATGCTAACTAAAGCATTTAATTTTATAAGCCTTTTCTTGTGATCAAAGCTTTAAATTATTAAAATATAGATCTTGGATATTAGATTCCACAATGACAATAAAAAAAAATAAATGTATTAATAATGTAGTGCAGGGATCTCCAAAAATAGTAATTTGACAAAAAATATTTTAAAACATGATTTTTTTATTCTACAGAACAGGTTTTTTCATACCTGCACTTATAAATGTAATAAATAGAGGGCTTGAACTCAGACCTTCACACAACCCTCAACCATCCATGCTATCTCATACCACTGATACACATGATCACATACATGTCAAAAAGATAAATAATCACCAATATATGTATTTCATGCTAAACCAGCACTCGTTAGTTGGTCCAGATAATCATCTCCATTTAGTGAATTAAAGTGAGAAACTTAAAGAATAAAAAATAAAAGTACATGGGATGCCTTTAAGTCATCTAGATTTTAAAAAACAATGTGGTTGCTTGTTCAAACAATGCTTCAGAATATCAGGAAATGTTGCAAGCCTTATCAAATGAAAATATAAAAATATGACTAAAGATAAATGCTAAAAAGCTTAAAATATTGTACAATGAATTTCTTTAGAAATAAATAAAAACTGATAATAATAAATTAGAAGAAGTTAAAAATTACAAAGATCTTCATCAAGTTGTTAATGTATAAGAAATCATAATGGATGAAATTAATATATAGAATTAAACTTCAGATGGAGTGCTTTTATAAAAATAACTTAGTATTAAAAGAAGATATATAATTGTAATTAATAATTTCTTTCTTTTCTACTTTATACAATGCAACAATTCCCACTGTTTTGCAGTCTTCTTCAGAGCTTCAAAATATTTAAATATATATGATCACATAGAAATAAAATATTTTTTAATTATATCTATATATATAAATTAATATTTTAAATACAATTTTTGCGAATATTTATATATCATATAATTGTCTTTCAAAAGATGTTATTCAACAAAGTAAAAAAAGTTATATTATCTCTTTTATCTACTTATTATTGGTGATTGTTATGAATACAAATAACATAATGTTTTGAAAACAAGCAAAAGTTCACAATCGAATGAGTTGGTTTTCACCTGAGGTATTTCATTTCATATCTAAAAATTAATTAAGATGTCCCTGAAATTAAACTTCAGATGCTTTTAAATATAAAAAAATAGTGATGATAATAATAAATTAGTAAAGTGTGCTGCAAGTTTAGAGTGAAATAAAATCTTAAAAATCATATATATATATATATATATATATATATATATATATATATATATAAGACACTTATTATATATATATATATATATATATAATAAGTGCACTTCTCATGCAACTATACAGAATGACTAATGTCAACATGGGTAGGATGACAATCTTGGCACTAACATGGGCTTTGAACATTCCATCATCAGATTTTCAATAAATGGATGGCTGAAGAGTTGTGAGTTGGAGAAGTTTGAAGCCTGTCCATTAAAGTTTGAAGATTGGCTATCTTAATATAAAGCTGAGCACTGATTATATATATTTGTGGAGATGGTAATCTGGACCAACTGATCAGTGCTGGTTTAGTGTGAAATATATATATTGGTGATTATTTATCTTTTCAACATGTGTGGGATTAGATGTGTCAGCAATATGAGATGGCATGGGGAGTCATGGGTTGTGTGAATGTCTGAGTTCGAATCCTTATATTATACAGAAGATTATTATTTTTATAAATTAAATACAGTTTAGCACTTTCGAGAAATATATGAACGCCATAAGATCTCGAAAGTGCTAAGTCATATTTAATTTAAAGAAATAACAAGCTTTTCTGTAGTTACTTATAAGAGCACTAAGTACATTTTTTACATTTCGTATAGAAGTATAGCAGTTGACATCATTATTATATATATATATAATGGAATAAAATATTAATTATTACTTGACTGCATGTAAATATTTATACTGTAATGGAAATCTATGCATATTACTTTACATTGGTAAAAGATCACTCAAAGAATTATATACATTTAAATTATCACTCAAAGAATTTCATACATTTAAATCAACTTTTCTTTGGCAAATTATTTTCATTACTATGGAAGCCATTATCATACCTGAATTTCTATCGTTATGTCCTTATTCTCAGATCATATAATTAAATTATTAATGAATAGATGACCCTATTTTAATATATAACATAACCAGCTGTAAAAAATATATGTGAGAATGTAAAAATCCAAATAAATTATTTCAATAAATAATTTTTAAAAAAAATGGAACAGAAATAAATAATATAATTAAACAAATAAAATTAAATTATACATATGAATTTTAAAAATTACAAATCTTCTGACATTAGCATTAAATATACAAAATCTATGGACTTTAATATTAATCATAATTATCTCTTAATATTAAGCAAAAAGGACTAATTTGATTCATATATATGTACACATATACATATTTCTCCCTTCTCTTCTTTAAGTAGTAATAATAACTTTTAAAATGAGTAATATGTATGTATTTATATAGCATGCTTTGGTCGTTAAAGAAAATTATTAAAAAGGAAACAAAAATAAGCATAAAGATATATATAAAATAATGCCAAGAAAAAAAATATTCCAAACTGATTAAAAATTATATTTCAAAAGTATACTCATAAAACTTTATATTATCATTAAAATATATTTTTAACATATGGTCTTTTAAAAATTACATATTTATTAAACTCTCATTTCTATCATATTATATAATAGAGTAGTAGAAATGTTGTACACAATTGATAACTTTACGTATTTCAAACTATTCTTGTGTTTTTATTGCAATATTATTATATTTAACACCCTATTTAAAAATCTCTTATATGTTTACATAGTTTTAAATTTTTCAGCTTTTTCTGATTTCTTCAGCTTATAGTCTAGTTATTTTCTTCATAGTATCTTGATATTGAAATAACTCAGAAGATATCATTTCATTACATAGCTAAATAATTTATACTTATTTAAAAGGTTTAACAATTATTTTGGAATTGAAAATGGCATTTTCAAGATCTGAATCAAGTATATAAATATAACTAAAATACTGGTTGTAATGTAACAGACTTTTGCAAGATGTTACAAATACTTTTCTTAATAAAAATAAGAAAATCTCATATTTCCCATAACATACTAGAAAAAATCTTTTTTGCCTGTTTATTTAAAATGATTTAGCAGACAAAGTAGATAGATTATCTATAAGAGCAATGTGAGCTAACATGCTATGATTAAAATACTATTCTTATCATGGCTGTATTTTTTGCCACTTAATTTTTCTGTGTGTGTGTATATGACCTTTTACTACATTTTTGTGGCAAAAAAATAATGATTAGTAAAGATAGCAATAATCTCTGAAAAATAAAACATAATACTATATTAAGAAACAATAATGAACTCTATGATATATATTTTTCATCTTTGTCACATATTCTTTTTTCTTTTTACTACCTTCAAATTATTTTATCATTTATTTAGCCCGGACAACACCATGTTTAATCATTAATGTTATCCACTCTCTTAACTAGTTAAAGCAAACTTAATTAGTTGTTTTTTAAAAGACTAATTTTAATCAAGTGCTTATCAATTTAATTCAGTTCTAATCATATCTTTTTTTAATTAATACAGAATTACTCATATATGTTATAATTTAAGATAAAAGTTAATTATATCTTTTTTTATAAATTCAAACAAATTTACTTATATATTTTTATGATTAAACAAAATTAATTAGATTTTATTTTAATTAAAACAAATTTAATTATAAATTTGCCAACAAAATTTAACATACATAAATTTTAATATATTATTTTATATTTAGTATTTAACATATTTTACAAAATTGAGAATTATAACTTTTCATATGTCATAACTTACAAATGATCTTCCCAGTATATCTCTCTCTCTTAAAATACAATTAATAACATCTATTTATAAATTATTTTTTAAGGCATGTTAAGTAACCATATGGACTCACATATTTGTTAAAGTGTTTTCTTTTTTGTAAACATAAAACACAGGAATAATTTATCTAAATAATACATTTTGCCCTAAAATAATAATAATAATAATAATAATAATAATAATAATAATAATAATAATAATAATAATAATAATAATAATAATAATAATAATAATAATAATAATAATAATAATAATAATAATAATAATAATAATAATAATAATAATAATAATAATAATAATAATAATAATAATAATAATAATAATAATAATAATAATAATAATAATAATAATAATAATAATAATAATAATAATAATAATATGTGGTCCTGCTGTATCTTTATTTAGATAAATTAGATAAACGTTTCCAACAAAAATATATAAAAAATACTGAATTGCCAAAAAACAGTTGCTTAAAATATCAGCTGACGATAATTAATATTCACACCTATCAGGGAAAACGGATTTTTTACTCACAAAGTAAATGATTTATTGCTTATAATTTTTTGTTTTCCTAAGCGCTATTCAGACGCTATATATTGTCAATATGGCGTCCACATCAGAATCCAAGATAAAGTTTGGCGTGAATCAGACTTCATGAATATATAGCAACATTAGAGCACAGACAACATATGCGAACATAGCTGAATTAAATTTGCAAAATGCAAAACAAATCCCAAGATTTAGAAGGGCCAATCAGGATGACCTGAATGAAGTGAATGATATAAATATGAATGAATATGATGCTGATGTGCCTTTGCAAAATGTTGGGTTAAAAGAAGAAGTGGAAGAGATAAATTGCAGATTTAATGAGACCATACCGAAAAAATTATTCATCTCATTTAATAGATTTTTTTCAAATAAGTCAATCATCTTAGCAGCAACAGATAGAAATCTCTCTCTCTCTACAAGTTTCCAAAGAAAATACTATATAAAGAGTTATCTAACAACAAAATGTGCAGCTCAGTTTCAACCATAGGAGAGCATACCAAATCAAGATATCTGGTGGTAGAATTCATTAATGAAACGCAATGTGCAGATTTTCAATAAAAAATTAAGACTTTGGAAAATTATGCTCTCATGATTGTAGATAAAGAAATGCAAAACTATCACACTGGCATTATTAAAAATTCCTATTTTGGGTATAATATACATGATTTCACAAAATTAATGAAACCCTTTGGGCAACTGATATACATGAAGCCAATATATTGCACAGACATGCCTACTAGTTTATTCAAACAGTTTTTATTTCAAGATCAAAATGAATGAAGGCATAAGACCTGAAGACATCCCAAGCATAATAATGGATCAGGAAGCAATCCTGACTATACAAATTAAAGACTTAGGCCACAATGTTTTGTGTGTGGCAGTAGAGAACACCTGGCAATAGACTGGGGAAGAAAGCACAACAGCAATCACCAGTCAGCAGCTAAAACACAGCAAATATTAATTAAAGAATACACAACAGAGCAACTGGAAGATCAAGCAAACGCAGACAAGAAGATAGAAAATCCCAAACACCCAGAGACTGGCCAAGAAATAGATGGCATGCAAAAAAATAAAAAAAATGGGCAGAAATGACAGATAAAAAATATACAAAGGAAGAAACACAAAATCAGCCAAGGCCAGATAAGAGAAAATACACCAAACATGAAGAGTGTGATCAAGAGATGGATGATATGCAAAAAAATTATAAATAAATAGATGATATACAAAGAAATAAGAAGCAAAGTATGCTGAAAGTTGCTGATTAGTCAGTACTATCACAGCTTCTTGAGAGAGACAAACTAACCTATGAAAAAGAAGTCCAATTAATTGAAGTCAGACCAAAACAGATAAAGCCTCATCAAAAAAACAATCAAAAAAAGGAAATCAAGATAACAATCAAATACTGGAATATGAGACTGGAATAGAAGATACACCTGATGAACACCAAAGATAAAAAAAATAGATATAGACAGTATGCAAAAAAATAATAAAAAATGTGGAGAAATAAACCAACCAGATGAAGAAGATATAATTGAAGCCACAGAAAATAAAACAACCACAGACAAGAAAGTAAAACACACCAAACACATTGAGGATAAGAGAATTGTAGCAAAGGTAAGCAATATGAAATGTGACCAACAAAATCAGTCAAAGAGTGCAAATAAAGATAACATGCAAATAATGGCACTTGAGACTGAAACTGAAGATATGATTCATGTAGATAGAAGATGCAAAATTTCAACCAAAGTCATACCATGCCCAACAATTATTAATAAAACATCTGCTGAAGTGATGGAGGCTATTACTCTGGATCTGCCTACCCAAATATAAATGCACACTGAATACAGGCGCAAACAAGGGTGTCAACCAAAACAAGATATAAAAAGGTGAAAATTGAACAAGAGAATCCTCACAGTGAGCAGGAAATATATAATAGGGCTGTAGCAGTGGATGAAGAGAGTGGCCTGGTGTTTCATGATGCAGTGGAAATCGAGAAAGAAAAGTAGGAAGACATGAGTTCCTAAACTCAAAAAAAAAAAGTATTAATGAAACTTAAAATTGCTGTTTTAAATGTCAGAGGACTAAATGCAATCAATAAAAATTTCAAAGTCAGAAATTGGATAAATCAAATCAGAGCACATATAACAGGATTATTAGAAACAAAAGATATATGCAGGTGCGGCAATAAATCCAGCTATCTACCTGAGGGGCCAGGGCTTCTCTGCATGTTCCAGAGATTCATCCTCTCCACCTGCAGGAACTGGAATAGTAATTGCTCAAGATTGTTCTTTTGAAAATTTCAAAATACTTTACAATGATTCAAACCTTCTAATAATAACACTGACTCAAAAAATATTTGCAATGAATATAGTGCTTGTATATATGCCAGTAGAAAAATAAAAGATAGAACCTATAATTTATAATATAAATTCAATTCTTGCCATGAATGCAAGCCCCACTGTTCTGGTTGGGGACTGCAACTCATCTTATGAAGAATTTATACAGAAATCACTACATAAAATAGCCATACCATTGATTAGTGGACAAGGTTTTCTGCTAGAAGGGGCTGTCTCCTTTCATAATGGTCGTTTTGCAACATTAATAGATGTTGTCTTTTACTCACCATCGCTGCATCACCTCATGGAAGTAAAATTGGTCCAGACCACATTTTCTGATCATTCTGCCCAGTTAATCACGATCAATCTAAAAAAATTGCAAGTAGTTAATCACAACCTAACCAAAACAATAAGAGTACTTATCCCAGCAAATGCAACAGAATTCCTCTTTTCAGAGATATATATTCTGTTGCAGAAGGTTAAAGGGATGAGCCCCGATCCTATACAGCAATATCTGACTTTTATACATATCTTGTCTTTCAATGTAGATCCTGTAACAAGAAATCAACCACCACCATCAAGGCTTCTGCAATATGCTGATCAGCTACATCAGAGACAAATGATGATGACTCCAACACACAACACCCAAATGCACATAAGAAAGCTGAATGATGCTTATAACAAGGCCTGTGAATCACTGAAAGAATATCTGAAGATGAAGAAAAGTAGGCTTTGCATGGCACAAAAGTACGCATGGACCCGCAAGTTTATCAAGTGGGCTTTGGGTTATGTATCAGACCTAAAAGTGCCAATGGCCATACAGACTGAGGATGGTATGTTCACTGGCCATAACATGATTATGCCATTGTTCAAATATTTTCAAGATAAGTTAAGTGCGGAGCCTCACTTTTTTTTCCAGCCAAAAATGTTTGGAGAGATTGAGGGTCAATTACCAGTTAGTGAAAATGATATAATAGAGAAAATGAGAACTATCAGCAATGCTTGTCACCCAGGTGCCATGGGATACCACTGTTCATTTTTAAGCATTTAAGTTTTTTACAGCTAAATATCTCAAGGATTTAGCAAACCATTTTGCTCAAGAAATTAAACCAACTACAGGGATATATCCTATGGCAATAGTGTCATATAATAATAAAACAAAAGGCATACCAATGCCAAATGAGCTTAGGTCAACATCTATGGTGCCACTTCCTATTAAAATATTGGAAAAAATTATAAAAGATAAGATTGAGCCCTATATTTTACCAACCATCAGTGAATCACAATTTGCAAAAAAGATATCATCAACAGTGCAAGTAGCATTGTTATTCAAGACCATGATGATAGCCACTAGGGTGAGGAAGAAATACAGCACAGTAGCGGTGCAGGTAGACATTGCTTCAGCTTTTGATTAAGTGAGAATCCTTGTGTTACTGGATATGCTCAAGCAGACTAAAATACCCAAAGGACTGCTATATTTGACTGCAAACTTGATACTGAGCAGAGAACTGTATTTTAATATGAATGACTGAAATTCACCCTCATTCATCCCAATGCAATCACTATCCCAAGGGTCTCCTCTGAGTGCATTAATGTTTATTTATTATATCAATCCTCTTATTGAAAAAATCAATAGCACATTCATTGGAGTTCAAATACCTGATACAATACAGAAGATTGCATGTCTCGCATACATGGATGATATCACAGTCTTCTTGACATCAAAAAAGCAAATACCACAGCTTCAGGCAGTGCTTGAACAATTCTCAAAACAATATGGAATGAGCATAAACCCAGAAAAGTCTGTGGCCTGGATGCTACTCACTGGAAATCCATGTGGGCTAATGTATTGAGCAAAACCTGCTCTATTCCTAGACTTTCTTTTTTTTCTAGGAGCCATTGGAATGAGATGTCAAATCCAAGCCAAGCTCAAAGAGGAAGTCAAAAGCATAGATGAATCACTCTCAAAGGCATATTTGTCTATATATGCAAAGGTGCAACTGATTAACAAGCTTATAATAACCAAGATAACATATTACATGCCTATAATTGAATTTTCAAAAAAATTTATGGCATGCAAGCTCATCTGGGGGGAGAAGACAGTGGCAATTTCAATGGCAAAACTGAATTGCCCTCTTATAGCAAATGGACTGGGATTGCATAGCTTACAAACATTTCAAACCTTCAAAACCAGGAATGCTATAATTGCTATACTCACTCAATTTCCTAAATTAAGACACTTAGAGCAGATAACACCTACAGATAGGCCTCCTCCAAAAGATTGTTTTTTGGCAATCACCATCTACCAATGTAGGAGAGAAAGAACAATTCCAGATCAATTGGACCAAAAGTATAAATATTGGGAAATATATAAATTTATACATTAAAATAATTATAATGAGGAAATCCCATCAATACTAGAAATAGGAAACAAATATCTGACCAAGCAATACAAAAAATGGCAACTAGAACCTAAGTTCCTAGATTTTATAATCAAGATGAATTTGAATGCTTTACCTACTAAATATTTTTTACTTCACAGAAGAATGTACAGGTCAGTTGATCCATTCTGTGGCCTTTGCCGTATGGCTGAGGAGACTTTATAGCATATAATTTTCAATTGCAAGGCCTTGGAGCAGACTAGATGCATTCTGTAGAGCAGATACAGAAAAAAAATACAACAATTCAAATTATGTCAACTTACAAAGGCAGGCCTCTACCAGTCATAAGGGCCTCAATGTTATCTTATATGCACTTTGGTGCACTAGGTATGTGTTCGTATTGGGTAATAACCCCAGAAGGCATACAGCCATATTTGAGAATAAGTTGAATTTTTTCAAGTTAGAGACAAGCAGATCACCTGTCCGGATATTTATACAGCTACTTGGTCCCTGCTCAGACAAACAGCAAAGTTATAAAGCATGGTCTAGATAATGCTCCTATTGGACAATAATGTGATTAATTAACATTTCTAAAGTGGATAGAATCATGTAAAATTACCCATATAGATATTTACCTTTAAAGAAATGAATATTGTAGCACTTGAAACTGAACTGACAATAATAAGATTCAACATGTATCTTGCTATGGCATTGTAATACTATGTAACTAAAAGGGTCAATAAAGTTTACTATTGTTGAAACTTAATAATAATAATAATAATAATAATAATAATAATAATAATAATAATAATAACAACAACAACAACAATAATAATAACAATAATAATAATAATAACAACAACAACAATAATAATAATAATAATAATAATAATCATCTTAATCATCATATTTCACCAATAAACTTTATTTATTCTTTGGGTTACATAGAATTACATAACTTTGATTGCTAGGGTTACAGGATCATGTTGCACAAGTTATTATATGGTTTATTTTAAAGGTTACATTTATGAGGATGCAACATTTTTTTTCCAAATTCAGCTACTAGTTTTGGATACAGAAATAGAGTCAAGTGTAATCCTTAAAGTCTTTAAAAAACAGTTAAATATAAATTATATTTTCATACATAGAGAGATATGGCTGAAGATTGTAAAATCCAGTGTCATATTGAAAGTTATATACAGTCACTAAATTAATCTTGATTATTGTTCTTGTATTTATTAATCTGGCAATACAACAGGGAGGTAACTTATCCATGTGGTATGAAATCAAGTTACAGCTGCTGTATGAAGAACAAAGTCAATTCAGAGTAAGAACTACATATGGATGAGCAGCTACTGGATAATCATATATGAGGAGTAAATTCTGTAGTCTTGTGGTGGATGGTCCTGAACACAGTTAGTGTAGGTAAGCTATATGGAGAATAACAAATGATTCCATTGACAGCTATTCAATGTGTTGCACTAAGACTTTTTATAGATTCAATGATTGTTTTAGTAGGGGTGGGATACATCCTAGGCCTTGATTTGTTAGAGCTTATTGATAAATGTAGCTGGATGTCCTCTGGTGTTGTTGCCAATAGTGAATATGCAGTGAGAGTACCAGAAGGCATATAGAATGAAGTTACATGCTGTAGGGTATGCATCTCCTGATAAGGCTGAATTGGCTGTTGTATAAATAAAACTGGCAATCAATTATGTGATAATCCTTATTTGAGTGAGTGCTTGACATTGCTGTAAGATTATTGTTGAGTTTTCACTGCAACATAACATAAGGTGCAGAATGGATTTATATTTTTGTATAAATGGTGATACTGAAGAAAATGATATGTCAGTAATTCATGTAAGTTAAGACAAATTAGAAAATGGAAAAATTTAGTCTCCAGGAACCATCATTTGAAGAAGTGGAATAGCTGGTGGTCATAGAACTTAAGCATAAAAAAAAAATTTTTTTGTTTGCTTCTGAGTATGCTATGGCATATGTTTGCCAAAAGGTGTATTTATTAGTCATGAAAAAAGTTGATTGGTTGGATGAAGATAGGATCACTTGTAAAATGTGGTGAAAAAATAAAACTGAAAGAGGGGGATGGTTTTTAGTAGCGATTAATCAGAGTACTGGAAACTTTTGAACAGAACAATTGATATAATTGAATTTATGGCTTTTTTGATATAGAACACTTGAATATTGTTGAGGTTTAGCTCATTATTAATGGGTGGGCAGCTAAATCTCTAGGTTAAAATTGAAACCATCTTCCTACCCCATACTAGCTTATTTCAGATAGAAGATATGGCAGAAATAAATGATTTTGAAAATTTAAGAATATGCAAAATAATAAGTAATTTTAATCATTATCAGTACATTAAATAGATGAATTTTAGCATAAAGGGAGAGATAAGTTTTGCAGAGAAAATTGATGATCCATGAGGCATAGTCTTGAATCTTATTCAAGGCAGTGCTGCTAAAGCTTCTCATGCTAAAAATAATATATCTTAGATTCCATTAAATAACATATGATATTCATCATGTTTACATAAATAAAATTATTATAAATATTTAAACTTTATATAAGCTTTTACATAATAATATATCAAATATTTTGCATTTGTAAAAAAAAAAAAAACATCATTCTCATAGTAGAAAAAATTATATTAGAAAGGAAAGTCCAGAGTGAAACTCATTATTGAATGGCAGCTATAAATTAAGATAAATAGTAAATAATTTTTGTTTTTCATTTAAAATATAATATGTAATATTTGTACTTGGTTTAGATTTAAATTTAAACCAGTTTATATATGATTTGAGATTATTTGTATACATTAATACTGCTTATTTAGTTTCTTTTTAAAGGGTAAAGTTGTAAGAATTATCTATAACATTTTTTAATTATTTATTTATTTTAAAATTATATTATTTCTAATAGTTTACATATAAATGATATAAAATTTGATATATATATATCAGTATAAATGATATAAAATTTGATATATATATATCAGTATTTTTCAACAAATACATTTTTTTATTTTTTAATGAAATCAAGAACAAGAAATATATTATTAATTAGTTAAAAATCTATTGCAGAATAAAAACATTTCAGCTAACTACTCATGGAAAACATTTTTTAAAAAAAAAAAACATCATTATATAGATTTGCTAATTTCTAGATGGTGAGGATTTGGGTTGACTGCAATGGATGACCTAAAAAAGGATTTTTTTAAAATAAAAGGATTTTTTTTCAATATCTATCCAACTCATGGTAAGAAAGATATGCTATCAAATATGACATGATGTTGTTTATATATATATATATATATATAAAGGGAAGTATAGGGGATTTGAACTCAGATTTTCAAGTACCTTTCAACTATCCACACTATCTCATATAACTGATATATAAGGGAGTAAATCACCATTTCTCAGGCTATGAATTAAAAGCATTCTAAATGTTGAAAAAAGGATCAAGAATAAAATATTTTTGGATGTTTATAAGCATACCTTTATCAATATTGTTAATAATTCAGAGTGTAATTAATATACCATCCAGAAGAAATATGAGACATAATAATTAATAAACTAAATTATACTAGGTTATAGACAGAATTGCTCTTTTAATCACCTCTATTTCCGGTCTTTTTATTAGACTGAGACTTATAAAATGATATATTCCAGCTAGCTAGAATTTTAATTTCCTCGTTGAATTATCAATAATGTTGACAGATATACTTATAAACATCAGAAGTCCAACAGTAAATGATTTTATTCTATTCTTGATTTTTAGTTCAACACTTAGAGTGCATTTAATTCATAACCTGAGCAATCATGACTTATTCCCTTTGTTTACATTTTTATTGAGCTATATTTAATTTAATATTTATAAAATTTCATTTAATTATTATAATCAAGGTGTTAAAAGAAAGATTCTACCTCAAGCCTTCAATAATTAATCATTCATTTAATAAATATTAAGTGCCATATTCTACCTGGATAATATATTACTTTCTCTCTGAATTACTAACAATGTTGACAAAGGTATGTTTATAAACATTAGAACTTCAATAATATATGGATCCATTTATTCTTGATCTTTTGTTCAACATGTAGAGTGCTTTTAATTTATAGCCTGGGTGAGAGTGATTTACTCCTTTTATTTACATATATACATTGAGCTATGTTAAGTTTAACATTTGTATATATGAATGGAATTGAGCTAAGATGGAAAATTCAAGAAACTTGAATATAGATATATCAAACATTGCAAGTAGGGGAAATTTAATCATTAATAATACTTGAAAATATCATTTAATTTTGTTTTTTTTTTCATATATTTATATCAAACACAATTATTGTTAAAATCATCTCTATTATAGACTATAAGATAGGAAAAAAAATATAAAAAACAGTTTTGAAGACAACTAATTAGGTGCAAATTTAGTATTTTGGGGATTTTATTCGCAAGCCTTCTGCCATCCATTGATTACTCTTGATGCACTGAGTGGCAATATGTATAGAGAGTTTTCTCTGTTTAAGTTATAAGTGTACCATTTAAAAATAGATGGTCCAAAGATATTGGCATTTAAAATATTTAAAAGCTAAAAGAAAAAGTAAATTTAAAGATCCTTTAAATTAATGCATTTTAAATTTTTTTAGTTAGTGTAATTTATTTCTTTTTAGAAATGTACAATGAGAGTTGATTTTTTTGATTTGAATTATTTATCTGTAGTTTAATAAAAGTTGAAATTGGAAAGAATAAAAGAAAGGCACGCAGATTACTAATCCAAAAAAACAAAAAGAATTCCAAAAGTTATGAAGATTACAATCATTAAACCTTTAGGATATTGATTAAAGATGGCAAAAATAATTTACTAAAAAAAAAGAACTTTGTAACAGGAAGTTAAAAATAAATGTATAAAATGATAAACCTAAGTGTCATGATAATAATAACATGTGCAGAAGTTTCAAAACTGGATCGCGATATAAAAAGAAGAGGACAGCTTTGATCTAGGTTTTTTTTTTTATTTTCTGGTTATGTATTATTAGAGTGGATGTTTCTGTGAGAGTGACCTGTTGCAATGAAATGCATCTGCACAGGAACACTATTCACTTGCTGAATGAAGTTGTCATGCAAGAATGGAAATGAAGCCTTATGAGCAGCATCTTTTGCAACAAAGAGACCATTGCGACTGAGCTTCTCGCTTCAGCTACAGAATGGAACAGATTCTGCAGGAGAAATCAATTAAATGTCAAGGAACACAGGATCCCAAGTTAAGATTATTTACTCACAATTTGTGACTTTAATTATTGGCCAATTAATGTTAACACCATGAATGATAATACTGATAGTGACTGATTTTCAACGTTTCAAGGAACTAACTAGAAGAATTTAAATGGAACAAGAACTTTTATCTGATTAATAATATTTGGATTAGTATATGTTTTTTCTTTTCCAATTTTTTCTTTACTAATTCTTGTATAAATATTTTAATAGGTTTTAATAAAATATTTAGTATTAATTTAGCACTCTCTCTGTACATTCTTAATTTGAATATTAGATATTGTGAATGTTTAAAGAAATTATCTTTGCCATTCTATTTAATAATTATTGACTAAGCTCCAGAAATAATATTCTCTAAAAAAATAAATAAAGTTACGGGAATCATAAACCCAATCTTTTAGTTACTTGCATCAATATTATGGATACGAGGAAGTTAGGAGTCTATTGACTTTGGCACCCTCTTATAAATTAAAACTAACTTTGCTGGAAATCCTGGTAGTAATAGTTAGTAGGCCAGTTAATCAGAAAATATAGCTATGTTTTTAGAAATATGAACAAGATATTTTCTTCTCCATAGTTTGATTAACTTTCACTTTATAGTGTGTAAAAGAAGGCCAACCAGAAACTATTAAAACATGAAGAATGTTACATAAGCAAGCATAAGAAATGGTGATCATGTGATGTTTATTATTTAAAACTTCCTAAAAAAGTGCTATTTTCAAAATCAAATAAATTTGTAATATAAATTTTACTTTAAATTGAATAAATAATCAACTTATTTCTTAGTCTTCATTTTAATTTAAAATAAAACCAACCATTATATTTTCTTACATCTTCAGTTTTATAATCCCTCTCTCAATTATTTACTAAACGCTAGGGAAAATTAACTCAATATTGTCAACCAAATTATTTCATATTAACTTTGATTTCCTAGTTAAAAGCACTTTTTATTAATATCTGATCTTCTGATACTTTACTGAATTTCATTTCACTAAAAAATGACATATTTTTCTTTTATTATAGCCAATATTCATTTATTTTAAATATTAAAAATAATTTTTCCTGTATGTATTATAATATCATTTAATGTCTTATAATGTTCAGCTCTCAATACACATTCTTATTTTATAATATAATATTCATCAGAAATTTTTTTTTTTTTTAAAGTCAGTTATGGCAGTTCTAAGCTTGATTAATATTTACAATAGACAGCAGAGGGATATTGGTATTAGTGTAAATAGAGGTACTATTTTTAAGACGTGCATTATTAAAATTTTACTGTGGCTAATTTATATATTATAGTTCCAAATATTTATTACATTTCATACCTGACTTAAATACATATAATAAATTTATAATGAATGTATTGGCTATTATTTATCATTAACATATACTTTTATAAAGGAAAATGATAAACTTTTTTGATTGTTGTTTATATCAATGCAGTGTCTTCTACTATTCGGTTTATTTTGCAAATGTAAAATGAATTTATCTACATTTGCTTCCTCTGTTTTTATAAAGATAGCAGACGTGACAAATGATATGAATTGAAGAAAACTCTCAATCATATGCAAATGTAAATACAGCTTTATTCAATAGTAATAATCAATAGATTCCACAAGGTGGTTAATTTTTATGCAATATATATGTTTGTGATAGCTTTTAAATACATCATTGCAGTGGCAAGACTTTTTTAGAAATCCTCAGTACTTCACTATCGTTCCTGTTATGATATATTATTCTGGTAACATTTTTGTCCAGTAATATTTATTTAAAGTTTCTGTTTATGATGTCATGGCAACCAAGAATCCTGATATGACCTTTTCTTTCCATTTTAGAACATATTATACAGTTTACTTTGCCACAGTGATCTCCCCCCACCTCCATCAATTACAATATTATACCTCTCTCACATCATTTGTAAGTAATACAGTTTTATATTTAAAAATACATTTATTTTATATATTTGTGTTTATTTTTAAAAAATATTAAAAATATAACATTAAACTTGAAGCAAATGTATTGCATTATTTGTAACTTTTTTTTTTTTTTTTTCAAAATACAGCAGTAAAAGTTGTTATATTTGTGGGGGTGTTTTTTTTTTAAATTAAAATATAATGTTAAACTTACAATTTCCCATTTGTAGATAAAGGTCCAACTTCATCTACAGTTCAACATTTAGTTTTATTTTTTTTTAAGTGTCATAGCATTGGCCGGGACGCAAACCCGCAACCCGGGCAACTGCTTGCTAGTGCAAGGCAGTCGCGCTGACCTCTCGACCACCAATTAAAAAAATAACAGAAATCTAAAACTTTGTTATGACTTGCCATTTAAAAAAATGTTTCAGATTTTTTTTTTCATATTTCTTCCTTTTTTCATAACGTGGAATATGATAAGTGCAAAGCACTGTAGTATGTCAGAAGGGGGAAGGATGACTTTGATGATAAGTAATGTTATACCAAAAATGCACAACTCACAAATACCTGTTTTATTTAGTATTGTAATATTTTTCTTCCTTTTTCCATAATGAATATATGTCTCCATTTTTTTTTTAGATTTGAACTTTCATATTACTCTCAGTAACATATTATTCTAAGTTTGCAATATGTTTGAAATAATGCCTCCATGGGATCTACAGATAACTTTTATCGATTAAGTTTGTTCACACATTCCTTGGAGGCATTATTTTAAACATATTGAAAACTTAGAGTAATAAGCCATGGGAGTAATACGTCACAGCAGAAGTAATACCTAAGTACCAAATCCATTACAGAAAAAAGTAAAGATGAAGATTGTAATTAGTTAATAACAGTTTACTTCATATGTACTTATTTACTTTCTAGCTAATATAGTTAACAACCTACTTATTGAACAATGACTGTTTAGTTTTTAAAAGTTTAATTAATATAAATGTTGAAATTATGGAGGGACACAAAAAATTCCTTATTATTTCATACGGATATGAACCGAAATCGTAAGCATAGCTGGTAGATGTATTAGCCACTAAGCCATAAAGCAAAGTAATATATATATACATATATAGTGTTGACGGCTTTTCTTTTCTTTTTAAATTAGTTTAATTAATATATATGTATATGATCTCATAAAAGTGAAATGATTATTTCAGAAGGAAAAAAACGAGTTTTTCCAGCAAATGATACATATTTCTATTTAATATTAAGAAACATTAGTAATTCTATCTAAAAATAGATTTTTGTAAAATTAAATCCGGTTTCTATTTCATAATTTGGATAGTGCTAATGAATCATGACTAATATTATTTCAGTCATTTATTTTAAAAAAAGTCTTTTTCCCCCCTTTATGCAAATTTCTAACAGCTAAAGCAAAAAAAAAAAAAAATCAATGATGAGGAATTACTTGAATTTTTCAAACAAGGCAATACCCCTGACTCCTAAGAAATGATTAAAATATAGCAAATCACCAGTCAGTAGATGACAAAAACATATTTCTTCACACAGTCGTATGAATGGCATTTCTTCTCATAAAACAATAATGAACTAATTCTATTCTCATTCTAGTGGAAACGCACAAAGGGCTTTTGGAAATCAAAATTTGAAAAAAAAATGTAAAAAGAAAAGAGACCAAGGCTGCAAGAAACCGACTAATCATTTATAATAACTTATTAAAAAGCAATTATCAGTCATAGAAACAGAGCTGTAAAAGATAATAATACTGTCTTTTGCAAGAAGCTGTCATGTGAGAAAGGTATAAATGTAAAAATAATTCATTGTATAAGACTGTACCTGTGTCTGTGTCTTTTTGCCCTGAAGTTCATTTAATATATATGATCACAAGTTGTTGGGGGGTTTTTTTTTTTTGCTGTCTTTCCTAACAATCACTCATTCCCTGCCCAATTTAATAGAGTGTTGATAATGGCTGGCCTAAGAATTCAAAGCCCTTAGATCACTGTTCAATTGATAAAAGTATAATTAAAAAAGCTGTTGATTATTTGACTGAAATAATCGATTGGTTATTGCTTAGAAAGTCATGTGTCATTCCAGCATTAAAACACTGGAATGAGCTTTAATAGAAGAGCCATATCTCTATTACGACGATAAACTACAGAGTATCACTTGTATGTACCTATTATACTTAGGTTTTCATTTTTATGCTCAAACCAATCTAAATAACTGGCATGTATTTTTTTTTGCTAAGAGCAGTTTCCCATCAATACCCGCCCGTTTTATTTTTATAAACACCCATGACTAATCTTTTCCATAAAAATTTCAAAAACTCTCATCTTTTTTAATTTTATTTTTCAATTTATATATATAATAATTTATACTATACTCACTTAAATTATATGTAATAAAGTTGTGCATATATATATATATACATATATTCACACATACAGTATATGTGTTTATGTAAATATGCTTTACAAAATATATGATGTTTTATAATAAATAACATGTCCAATCTTTAGAAGAGCTTAATGCACTTTCAGTGCTGAATACCATAATCATAGTTATTTTCACTAAATATGAAGACAGCTATGTAACATAAGTTATTAATATGCAAACAACCCGATTTACATATTCTAATAGTTTGAAAATTGGATGTTGTTTCATCTTTTATCAATGATATTGTTGTTCACGATAAACCATACAATTTTGAGTTTTCTTTTCTTGTCATCTCACTCCATCCCAATCAAGTTAACCCTTCAAAAGTCAAAGTGGGGTCCATGTTCTCTTTGTATATATACATATAGGTAACAAATAATGTAGCAATTTATATATATATGTAATATTGTGAAAGAAAACTACTCTTTGAATATGTGCTATGAAATTGGCATGTACTCTCCAGAAGGTCCATTTATACTTAGAGTTTACTTTTAAATAAACTAATATTTACTGATTATGTCTAAATTAGTGCTTGAACTTATTATGAGCCTGAGATATTACTTGCACAAGTTCAGTTGTATATCACAGGGAAGAAATAGTTTCTCATTTTTAGCTACCTGTGACACTGAAACTTATTAATTTGTATATATATAATAATTAATAATATAACAATTTATACATAAATGTATATATAATTTTGTGAAATGAAACTACTTTTCACACATGTGGTCTGAAATTGACAACTAGGTTTCCATCAATAAATATTTTAAAAGCATATATGATATAGCTATGCTTAAAGCTTATTTATTAAATAAACCAATATTTATAGCCTATGCTTAAATTCAGGCTTGAACTTATTATGAGCCTGATTTTTAAATTGGTGTACTACTTGCACAAATTTCAGTTTATATATAGTATATGTGAAAAAAAGTTTTCTTTCACTATATTATGCATATTTAAATCACCATATTATTAATTGTTACATATATATAAACTAATTAATATATGTATATAAATGATCAAGATTCAATGTTGTAGATAGTTAAAAATAAAAAAACTTTTTTTTCTCTGTGATATGTAAAATGTACTTGTACAAATACTATGCTTATTTAAAAATCAGGCTCCTAATGATTTCAAACTTTAATTTAGGCATTATCAATAAATGTTGTTTTGTTTAAAAAATAACCTATCTTTTTAAAACATTTGTTGACAGGAGAGTGCAAGTAAATTTCATAGCAAATATGTGAAGAGTAGTTTCCTTCCATAATATTACAAATCTAGATTTATGTATGTTGAATTATATATTTTTGTGGATATTTTTATATTGATGAAGAATAGAAATTATGAGATGATATCCATGAAAGTAGAAATAACTTTACCTTTTGATGTTGTTAGAAAACCATCAATTTCTAATTGTCAATTCTCCTGAGACTAAACATGTTTCTCCATTAACCTATAATAGCTCTTTTGTCAATAATGTTATTGAAGTAAAAATTATCTATCACTTCAAATCCAAGTTCTTATAAAGATTAAATGCAGAAAGCTATTTTTATTGGTATAAAAATTCAGAAGATTAACATCTTCCTTGATATCGTGCAAATAATAATTTATTTTCTCCAGGAATATGTATGTGTTAAATTATATATTTTCATGAATTTTTATATTGATAATAGAGAAAACTTGTTACCCTCAAGAGGATTATCAATTAGTAATTGATGATTTTCTAATAATATCAAAAAATAAAGTTTAAGTCTGGTTACATGGATATAATCATTTAATTTCCATTTTTTATCAATATATGTATATAATAAATATATGTATGTATATTTTTGTAATATATATGGCTAATTATTTTATATAACTGCCAACCATTGATTTATGAAATTATAAAATATTTAGTCTGTAAATCAGAGTTTGTTTATTTATCCTAATTTGCAATCATTTTTAATAATTTATGAGCACCATGAAAATCAGGATATTTACCCATTGCAAATCCATGTTAAACCTGCCTACTCTTATTATACTAGCCCTTATGCTAGAAAAATATGCACAAAGATCATTAGACAAATGTTAGTATTTATACTGGGTAATAGAAAAGAGCACATGATGAAAAATAATATAAATCCATCAAAATAGTTAGTACTCAGATATATTTATCAAACACAAAGTAAAATAAATGAGTAAGAATGAGAATAACTAAGCAATTAACTATAATATAAGAATTTATTACAAAAGTATGCATAAATAAAATATAAAACAAAATTAATTAATGATTAACAAAAAGAAGAAAACCTGGTGTAAGCATTGGCAACCTAAACTTTCATTTGATCTGTCTTGAATATTTTTCCTTAACTCAAATACTTTTGATGGATAAAAGAATATCTATTATACAAATAAATATCTCTAACCATTAAAAGTATTTTTACTACTATATCTTTAGCCAAAAAATAAAATATAAAATTGCTTGCGTAAAAAGAGAGTATAATCTATATCATTTTTCAAAATCATATATACCTGCAAGACTTATAATGTCTGTAAAATAATAATATATATTATATCACAGCTTGCATTACAATTATTCATCATGAGGTTTGATACCTATATCATACATGATCTTGTTAAAATTTATTTCAAGTATAAAATTGTGGAGAAATTTTCATAATGAGTATAAATTTTTATAATGATTCTTATCAAATTACACATAATGAAATTAATTCTTCACAATTCTATAAAATATCTGTCTCAATCACACTATTAAATTGAATAATACCTCTGCAATGTCATGATTAAACATACTTTCTTCATGATAGTTTTATGTAAAATTTTTAAAAAAATATTTATATTTATCTTCTATGTAGAATATAAAACAGTAAGATTATTTATGTTCACAAAATTATTATAATTAGTACATACCACAGTTATCAAAAAGTAAGATATCCAATTCTCTAGCATTATATACTATTTGAAATAACACATCTCTTTATTTACCTTATATAAAAAAATTCTAAGAGTTGATTTTCTTATATAAAATGTTCTATATAATATTAAATATATTCTATAGTAGCAATCTCTACATAGAATAGTGTGATCCAGTCCAAGTCATAGTAATTACTGAATGTTAGAAGAATTGTGCATAAATTCCTTACCTAGGGTTTACTCATCTAATATGGCCAGCCTAGTTTCTAGTTTGTGTTTTATCACTGAGGAGCCTTGGATCTTCAGCAACTAACTTTTAACTATTTAGTTAACTATAAAGTTATGGAGCCCAAAATGAAAACACAATAATATTTTCAATTTCAACAAATTTGTTTGTATAATCAAAAAGATCTGAACCTAATTTCAGTATCTAGACATTTTCATACCTTTTTTTAATAACCATAGTCACCATTATCCTATGGGAAGAATTGATATTAACCACTGAAATATCACATGATCATCATTTTTTTGTTTGCACAAGCAGTTAAAACAGTAGCAAATGTTCCATAAAATATTATTGTTTTTATTTGAGCTCCTAGCTTTATAGTTAACCAAATAGATAAAAGGTGGCTGTTGGATTGTTGCTTTATGTCTAAAGTTTAAGTACAGTGCTTTCAGATCCAAAGCTCCTCACTGATGAAAGACCCAAGCTAGTCTAGAGATATTGGATGATTAAGTACTAGATATGGATTTTATCCACAAAACTTTCAGCATCCACTACTGTATGAAGAGTCTTCTTTTGGTTTAAGAGTTTGGGTAAAGATAAAAATTTGTGAGCATATGATCTTTTAGTGAATTAATACCGATCCTGACTCATAATATGAATGTGATTATGGTTATTAAAAAACAAAGATACCAAAATATATAAATACCAACCTGTCTGACTATACTGTTATTTTTATTTTGTGTTCACAGTTTTATAGCATAGATAAAAGGTGGCAGTTAGAGAGTTGCATTAGATCTAAATATCTAAGTGCAGAGCTTTTAGTTCCAAGACTCTTTACTTATGAAAGCCACTAGAAACTAGTCTGTGATTACTGGATGGATAGGCACTAGATAGAAATTTTATATAAAAACTTTCTAGCATCCATTGATTTCTATGGTTTGCACTGGGTGACACTATTATATAAAAAGTTTGTTACTATTCTAAGCTCTTGTATAAGCATATGAATTAATGATCATACAATGTTTTAGTGCTTAATATGCTCTAAAGTAACTATCAAAATAAATAATAAAATGATAGGTAACTATATTTTTTAAGCCAATAAACATCTCATGATTACTATTTCTTATACTTGATTATAACTGTTGTTAAAACAGGCAAAACTCACTATACGTATTACCACACACTGCAGGCTAGAGTAATCAATGGATGCCAGAAGGCTTGTGCATAAAATCCCCATCTAGTGCTTACTGGATGCTGGAGGGTTGCATTAGATACTAAGATCTAGGTGAAGTGCTTTCAGATCCAAGGCTCCTCACTAACAAAGACCAGAAGCCAGAAAGTAGTCTGGAGATATTGGATGAGTAGACACTAGATGAGGATTTTATGCACAAGCCTTCTGGCATCCATTGATAACTCTAGCTTGCAATGTGTGGCAATATGTATAGTGAGTTTTGCCTGTTTAACAAGTTATAAGCAAGCATAAGAATGGTGATCATGTGATGTTTATTGCCTAATAAGGTAGTGGTGGCTATGGTTATTAAAGAACCAAAGACACCAAAATGTATGGGTACTGAACTGATTTCAGACCTATATGACTATATAAGCTAATGAGCTTGGATTAAAAATATTAAGGTATTTTCAATTTAGAACTCATCAAGGTGCAGTGCTTTCAGATTAAGGTATTTTCAATTTAGAACTCATCAAGGTGCAGTGCTTTCAGATTCAAGGCTTCTCACTGACAAAGGCCACAAGCCAGAAACTAGTCTGGGGGCATTGAATGAGTAGGCACTAGATGGGGATTTAATGCACAAGCCTTCTGCCATCCATTGATTACTCTATCTTGCAGTGTGTGGCAATATGTATAATAAGCTTTGCCTGTTTTAACTATATTTCTGTTATTAATTTGGGGAAAAAATATTTCTCCAACTTTATTAAAGAATATTTATATTAATCTTGGAGTAGTAATAATAATGTTTTGCTATCTCATTTTGATATATATATATATATATATATATATATGTGTGTGTGTGCATGTGTGTGTGTAATATACAAATCAATATATATATATATCAAAATACAGTACAATTTACATAAATTATATTCTTTTAGAAGTACTTTCGACTATACACTTTGATTATTCAATGTTATATAGTTGATAAAGACTACAAAGCGTATAGTTGAAAGTACTTCTAAAAGAATATAATTTATGTAAATTGTACTGTATTTTGATATATATATATATATTGATTTGTATATTACATATATTGTGAAACGAATACAGATATCAAACTTTATTATATATATATATCACCAAAACTACCCCAAATCTAAAATTAAACCAGACCAGCATAAAAATAATATTAAAACACAACTTAAGGTTTCACTGCCTTAAGTTGTGTTTTAATATTATTTTTATGCTGGTCTGGTTTAATTTTAGATTTGGGGTAGTTTTGATTTTATATTGACTAGTTTAGCTTTATGCTTGTAATATATATATATATGTGTGTGTGTGTGTGTGTGTTTGATTGATCCACAGTAAAATATTTATACCTTTTTATTTTTATTTTTAAAAACATAAATAATACTTAAGTATAGTGTCACCAAATGTTTATGCCCATATATAACTATCTATGTTAAATTTTACATATAGCATATAATGTGTGTATATATGTAATCAATCAAAGTATTTTTTAAGAATTTATTTTTGAAATGTTATTTTTAGCATTTTTTTTTTAATTAATAAGCACTACTGAATATGAAACGCTATTCCCAAAATATAATAAATTTAATATTTCATTAGAAATAAATAAAATATAAATAGTAACATAGTGTTACCATTTATTTGCTTTACATTATTTTTTAAGTACATTTCTTTTGTCCAATTTTTTAACGTCAATGTCTTCTTTCTTTAGGACCTTTGGGATGCAAAAATAATATTTCACATGGCATTGTTTTGCTAGTCAAAAGAATTACTTTGATTTGTACTTCCCATTATTTATGCATTTATCAATATCAGAATAAATAATAAATTGAATATTAATCAAGAAATGTTCAATTTTTCCATTAATTATTAATTCCAACTATTATATGCAATGTGAGGAAATAATATTCCCCTTTTTGTTCTTTGTTTTTAGCAACACATTTTAATTCAGAATGTTTCAATAAAAACTTTTTTTTATTGTTAGAATATTGTAAAAACAAACTTTATAATTTTTTTTTAATAACTAAATTCTATATTATTATTTTCTTTGTGTTCTTTACATAGGATGTTTCTATTTAAAAATAGCTGACTATTGTAAATAAATAAATTTTATATATTATTTTTTAAAGTACATCTAATGTGATTTGCAAAAATATGTATTTACTTTTCTTTATTAGTGAAACTTGTTGTTGATATTACTATTAGTATTATTATCAATTTATTTTTAATAATATAATAATATGTTAGTTTTAGTATGATATGATTACATTTATTCAACATTTATGTGTGCCTTTATAATCTTCTCATAATGTTCATGGTTAATATAAAGATTGTAATTTAGTATTTTAAAAACTACTATTTACTAGATCTGTAACAATGCTTTCCAAATTGATTATGTTAAAAAAAACCTATATGAATAGATTATGTATTTTGCTTTCTTTTACTTTATTATTATTTTTCTCTTCCTTATTAGATTGTCTTTTTGAATTGCCTGCATCAGTATATATATATATATTATAATGGTCAATCTAAGAGGAGATAGTAATAGAAGATAACCATCAACTTTACATCATAATGCATTTCACTGTTATGACTATATTCTATTACTGCTGACAAAATCAGAAAGAAACATGAATATTTCTTCATATATTAATAATTGATCTTCCTTCATGTAGATGGCACAAACAATATCTATTAAAAATTAATCAGACAATGAAACTTTAATGTATAATTTCGAAATTACTATACAGAAAAAGAATCAGAATTAAAACCTATTCTTTTTTTATGTTGCACTTCAAGTATACAATAGTCAAATATGTTTAAAAATACATATATACAAGCAACAAAGATTACAAATTATAAAATTATTATATAAAAGCCTTTTTCGGAAAATTGTGTTTTTTTGCCCTTTTCAATATGTCTCCATGATTTAAAGCACATACACGACATCTATATCAACACATGAGAGAAGATAGATAAACAAATGGACATTTGACATGACCTATTATGTGATTTTTTTCCCCTCAATTCTACTACAAAATTATTCTGTTATATGTATTGAATGGATATATATCCACATATATTAATTAATTAACTATCCATTCTTTATCCATTAACCACTTATTATTTAACTTAATGGATGTTTTGTATATATTCATACAATTGTTTTTATTATACATGATGTAGTTTGTTTCATATATTTTACGTCTATTAACATTTTTAATATAATCAAGAACACTTATATTATCAATACAATTTATTTTATGTCCATACTGCAAATAACGAACATATAACGCAGATCTATCATCTTTCCTAGCAATAGCATCATTGTGTTCTTTAGCTCTTTCTCCCAATTGCTTTGACGTCTGGCCATAGTAAATCATATTACAAAAATTACATCTAATTTTATAAACCATTCCTCTCTTATATTTTATATCATCTTTCATTCTACAATTAGTTATCAATTTATCCAAATTTTTGCTATTAGCCCATTCCATGTTAATGTTTTTATCTATATAATTTTTACTTTTTTTATTTAATATATTATATACACTAGGCAAATATGAAATATTGCTATGTTACAGAAGGATAAATTTAAACAAACATATATGGGATATGGATATGCAGCACATAGTATTGACAATATATTTCCACAACATGGAGTAAATAGCATGAATAATTATAGATGTAGGACTAATAAACAAAAGAAGTGGATAAAAATTTCATATTTGCCTAGTGTATATAATATATTAAATAAAAAAAGTAAAAATTATATAGATAAAAACATTAATGTGGGATGGGCTAATAGCAAAAATGGTTGGATAAATTGATAACTAATTGTAGAATGAAAGATGATATAAAATATAAGAAAGGAATGGTTTATAAAATTAGATGTAATTTGGGGGTTGTAATATGAGTGTTTACTATGGCCAGACATCAAAGCAATTGATTTGAGAAAATTAGTGTTTCTAAGTATTTTAGAACCACATCCATGATGCTATTTGCTAGGAAGATGATAGCCATCTGTGTTATATGTTTATTATTTGCAGTATGGACATAAAATAAATTGTGTTGATAATATAAGTGTTCTTGATTATATTAAAAATGTTAATAGACGTAAAATATATGAAACAAATTACATCATGTATAATAAAAACAACTGTATGAATATATACAAAACATCCATTAAGTTAAATAATAAGTGGTTAATGGATAAAGAATGGATAGTTAATTAATTAATTAATATATGTGGATATATATCCATTCAATATATATAACAGAGTAATTTTGTAGTAGAAATGAGGGGAAAAAATCTCATGTGTTGATACAGATGTTGCTGTATGTGCTTTAAATCATGGAGACATTTTGAAAAGGGCAAAAAAACATAATTTGCTGAAAAAGGCTTTTATATAATAATTTTATAATTTGTAATCTTTGTTGCTTGTATATATGTATTTTTAAACATATTTGACTAATGTATAATTAACACATAAATCAAGTAATATATTTCAATAATTCCACAATTAAAAAGGTAGTTTGTTTACCTAAGTCAGTAGCACCAAAGTTAAGATAAATAAACTGTTAAGTAGAAGGAGATCTTACAATGTGTCCTAAAGAATTATAAAACCCAAATATTTCAATTTTTTATTTAATTATAAATGCACTATTTTATAAGAACTATCTTTAGCTATTTGGTAATGATGACTTCGCTTGCAATTGTATGTGATCATGTGTATCAGTGGTATGAGATAGTAAGGATAGTTGAAGGGTGCTTGATAGTCTGAGTTCAAATCTCCTATATTTATCATTGTCGTGAATAAGTTTATTTTATATCCTAATAGTATTATTTGTTAATTCCTTGATTTCTATAATACTGTTATATAAATATATTACACGGACATAAATGCACACACTATCATCCAGTTCATTAATCACTTCATACATATTTAAATAAGATTTAGATCACCTAGAATGCATGTTGTCATGAGCCATACATGCAGAACAACTTATTATATGTTTTATATGATGTAATATTATCTTTACTGTCATCAATAAGATTACAATGTTATCATATGCTCAATTCTGTATCAAATGGCAAGAATGAAATCTGCATGAGAAAACATTTTTATATAAATCACAACATTTAAAATATATTCTGATAGATATAACTTTTATTCTTATCACCAATTGGTCACAAAGCAATGTATACTATTTATTAATACATTTGTCTGCAATATATACCCATAAAATATCATTATGAGAGCACACTGTAATATGCAATGAACTAATCATATGTCAGGATTTTTCTGTAATGTATAGAATACATTACTACTATAAACATTTTGTGTGTATTATTATTTAGCATAGGCAAAGGAATACCACATCTGTATCTATATATTCTAGACAAAAAAATATAACAATTTTCAAAAAACCATTATTGCAAACTTTCAATAAGTTAAAATATTTATATCTGTCTCTAATATGGATATATATAAAAATAATATAAAATGTATGCATTTTTAAGCTTGTCATCTCAATAAAGAAACCAGATACATCAAACATCACATGATCACCATCTCTATACTAGCACATAATTTGTTGTAAACAAAGGCAAAACTCCCCATACAGTAGTGCCACCCTGTGCCAAACAGAGTAATCAATGTATGCCAGAAGGCTTGTGCATAAAATCCCTATCTAGTGCATACTCATACAATATCCCCAGACTAGTTTCTGACTTGTGGCCATCATCAGTGAGGAGCCTTGGAGTGCACCTAGATCTTAGGATCTAATGCAACCCTCCAGCAGCCACCTTTTAACTCTACTTTACTACAAAACTATGAGAATGAAATTGAAAACATTGTTAATATCTTCAATCTAAGCTCAATAGCTTATATAGTCATGTGGGTCTGAACTCAATTCAGCACCCATACATTTTGGTGTCTTTGGCTCTTAAACAACCATAGCCACCACTATCCTATTAGGCAGAATTGGTGTTAAACCATCAAACATCACATGATCACCATCTCTATACTAGCCCATACTTTGTTGTAAACAAAGGCAAAACTCCCCATACAGTAGTGTCATCCTGTGCCAAACAGAGTAATCAATGGATGCCAGAAGGCTTGTGCATAAAATCTCTATCTAGTGCCTACTCATCCAATATCCCCAGACTAGGGATTTTATGCACAAGCCTTCTGGCATACATTGATTACTCTGTTTGGCACAGGTTGGCACTACTGTATGGGGAGTTTTGCCTTTGTTTAAACCAGATACATCCATATATTTAAACAACTTAAATCATATCAGGATTACAGTTTGACACTGTGTTAGTAAAAAAAATTCTACATTATTTACATTAAAGTATAACATCTTATAACATTAACATTTAATAACTTACAATTTTTCACAAGTGTTAATACGTAATAAAATAGTTCACTTGGCAGTATTACATTTAAAACCATTATGTTGCCTTTCTTATATACTTTCTCCTGAACTGAATATAATCAATTTAACAGACAACTCCTAAATTAAAAATTTATTTCCATCAGATTGACTTTCATTCAAAATTGAACCTTTTCAAGATGGTACTATTATTCAAAAAATGTCACATGATTTACATATCATCTAGAACACCCTCTATTGGCCAATCTCAACTCTAAAAATGTTTTCATACTTTCCAATTTTTATTTAATACTCATTTTCCTCCCAACTTTATTCAACTTTGTACTAAATTCATACATTTTATTTTTATTTTTTTTGTATATACTTTGTTTTATATACTTTCCTTTCTTCATAATTTTTACAATATTTGATTACCTCAATACCCTTCTTCAAATTTTATAACATGCCCTGTTTCTAAGGACCATTTTGCTATTTTTTTAGAAACTGGGTGTATTATGAAATGTGAAGAAAGTATTGAGTTGATCAAATATTGCAGAAATTATAAAGAAAGGAAACTTATGAGACAATGTGTATAGAAAAACATAAAGAAAAATGTATGAATTGAGTCAAGGTTCAATAATATTGGGAGGAAAATGGGTATTAAATAAAAATTGGAATTAAAATATTTTTTAGGGTTGGGATTGGCCCATAGAGGGTGTTCTAGATGATATGTAAATCATGTGACATTTTTTATAACATCTTGAAAAGGTTCAATTTTGAATGAAAGTCAATTTTATGGAAATAAATTTTTAATTTAGGAGTTATCTATTAAATTGATTATATTCAGTTCAGGAGAAAGATAATAAAATAGATATGTAAGTAAAGTGAATAATGTGATATACTCTCAGTTCAAGTTGCTTATGATTTGGCCTATATAATTGCATGTAGTACAAAAGATAACATTGCCATACTTATCTTTTCAAAATCTTTATCTTGTGACTTGGATTGAGAGTTTACTAATATATACCATCACTAATTGAATATTAATTGTGATTTTTAATATAAAATACTTTGAATTTTAAATTTGAATTTTGATAATTTCAATACTTTATTTTTTTAATAGTGGTAGTGGATATTTATGGAATCAAGTTGCATATTGAAGAAAAGAATTAAAGAGGACTTGTTTTTATTAAAAAGAGTTCAAAATATGAAACAAAATTGTAAAGATAATAATAATGTATGAGCTTCTGTTTGTTATGACCATAATAAATCATGTATATATAGTTTTAATTTTAATTATAATAATGTCAAAATATTGCAAATTAAGAGAAATAACAATAGAAGAAAAATAAAGGAAGCTATACTAATATAAAATACAAGAAGGACTTAATCAATAGACAGGCATCAAATGTTAAGATCATGGAATTATGGGAAGGTTAACATTTCAAAGTATTAGTTGACAAAAACTACAAGGATAGTTGAAAGCACTCCTAAGTGATGATTATATTTTTTGTACTTTTCAAAATTATTGCTACTCTATTTACTAATATTTAATTATAAGTTTCTGTATATTGCTTTGAATAAATATTGTGAATTGAGAGAAATAACAAAAGAAGGAAAATAAAGGAAGCTATACTAATATATAAATACAAGAAAGATTTAATCAATAGACAGACATCAAATATTAAGATCATGGAATTATGAGAAAGTTAACCTTTCAAAGTATTAGTTGACAAAGTCTACAAGGATAGTTGAAAGTGCTCCTAAGTGACGATTATATTTTTTGTACTTTTCAAAATTTTTGATTACTCTATTTACTAATATGTAATTATAAGTTTCTGTATATTGCTTTGAAGAAATATAGACATTGATTTATAATATATATCATGTTGTTATAGAAAAAGTTCATTATTGTTTTAAAATAGTATATTACACAATAGAAATGACTTATGTTGATATAACATCCAACTTCAAATTTAAACAATTTCATAGTCATAAACATAAAGTATTCTTTAATTATTTATTTCAAAGTTCTTTGTACCAGATTTGATTGCAGCTCTTTTTTTTTTAATTTTATATATAAAATTGAATGCCTAAAATCCCCTTTAAATGAAATCATTTATTTTCTTTATAATGTTGCTGCAGATACTATATATTCTATGATACTTTACAAAATATTTGTGAATAATTTAAATCTTGGCCATCATTCATTAAGAAGAGTCCTACTGAGCTAGCCAGTCATAATCTTAGGATTGAAAATGAAGCTAATTGTATTCTACACATTTTAGCTACAGTGATTTCAGAATGCTGTAGGCTATTGTATTCCTTATAGCAATTTATTTTAGAGCACTGCCAATTAGGAAATTCTTCAGACATGCAGCCTTAAATTATATTCTTTTTAAAATGATATCAATCCTAATATATGGATTATCCCTAATATATGGGTTATGTGCATTCAGAAATTAACATGTCTTTTTAAGTGTTTTAATGTAAGTTTTAAAACATTAATATTTTTTATTATTATTATTAATTATTATTATTATTGCAATTATTATTTCAATTTTTCACCTTTTTCTAGGGTTTATGAAAGATGTATTTACAGTAATATTATTGTAAATATGATTAAGATGTTATCTAATTATCAACTTGGTTTTCAACCTGGTAAATCTATTGAAATTAAGTTAATGGAGATATCTGAACACATTGCTCATGTCTTATCTGAAGAGAAGCAATTAGATGTTGTATATTGTTGATATGACTCAGGCATTTGATAAAGTTACACATATTAGACTTTTATATAATCTTAGAGCATTGGGAGTTAGTCCTCATTTAATTGAATGGTTTACCAATTACTTGAGGGGTTGTAAATCTTAGGTGTATATTTATAGAATCAATTCTCATCTTTTTAATAATATATTAGATGTTTCTCAGGGTTGAATATTAACACTTTCACTCTTTAATGTTTTTATGTATGATCAAATTATAAAAAATAGTATGGATACTTACTTGTGCTGATGATTGTAAATTATTCAAAAGAATTATTATTTATAATGATCACATTAAGGTTCAAATGTATATAGATTGTATTAAGGTTTGGTGTAAGTATAAAATATGGAGATTAATATTCATAAATCATGCATTGTTTCCTATACTAATAAAACTGAAAAATCTGTTTATCAGCATAAAATTGAGAATGTTGTTATTATATATAAAATGATTGTATCTTATTTAGGAATTATATTTTGTAATAATTTTACTTTTAATGCACATATTAAGTATATTATTAATAAAGCATACAGAAAAAAGGGTGTATTTTAAGCTATGGGAGAAATTTATTTACTTCCATTAAATAGAGGTTTTTTTTTCTCTTGTTCTTTTTATATGGAATTTGAATTTGCTTAATATTCTGTCTAGAATACATAATGTTGAAAAAAAATTCAATAAATTAATAATGGGAGAATATCAAAATGTTAAAACGTATTGAAAGAAACAACAATGTTGAAAGATGTGATATTCTTGAAAAAGTTAATTGGTGGAAAAATTGATGTCAATGACTGTATACCAAAAATAAAATTGAAAATACATAATTGTCTGCTAAGAGAAATGCATACTTTCGGAGTTAATAAATGTAAAAATACTTTCTTCAGCAGGTCAGTTATTAATAGATTGCAAAGAGTATATAATCTAAATTTTAATAATATTGATGTTTTTGTGATCAGTTTATTATGAATGTTAGAAAAGAACTAAACTTATAATTGGAAACATATATTTATATATAATCTTATGTATATAATTTGTTGTTGTTTTTTACTTTTTTTTTGTTTGTTTGTTTATTGTATATTTTTGTTAAAGTGTAAATGTTGAAATGCACATAATAAATAGATATTATTATTATTATCATCATCAGCATCATCAGCATTATCATTATTATTATTAATATTGTTATTATTGTTATTATTATTATTATTATTATTATTATTATTATTATTATTATTATTATTATTATTATCATTATTATTATTATTATTATTATTATTATTATTATTATTATTATTATTATTATTATTATTATATATTTCAACAATACACTTTATTGCACAATAAGTAGATTACATATGGTATCACCAGAAAAAATACACTTATAAAATAGATTTACAGATTGTACATGAGTTGATTTGTGTAGTTACAATCAAATGAATAGTCTTTGTTCATAATTTTTGCCATCTGAAGCTTCATTATAACCTTGATCTTTGCTTGATCAGGGACCAAGTGGCTGCATATATGTCTGGGGGTGTGATCAATTTGTCCCTATTTTGTATCTGCATTAGCTTGTTTTGAAATGTTGAAGGGTGTCATCTAGCATTTTTCCCAATTAGAAATTTGCACCTGATGCACCACAGAGTATACAGTAGAAATGTTGCTGCTCTTATGGTGGGTATTGATTTGCCTTTATAAGCTTCCATTAATTGTTCAATCCTGGTGGTGGTGAGGTGGTGGTGGTAGTGATGGTGGTGGTAGTAGTAGTAGTAGTAGTAGTAGTAGTAGTAGTAGTAGTAGTAGTAGTAGTAGTAGTAGTAGTAGTAGTAGCAGCAGCAGCAGTAGCAGTAGTAACAGTAATAGTAGTAGTAGTAGCAGTAGCAGTAGTAGTAGTAGTAGTAGTAGTAGTAGTAGTAGTAATAGTAGTATTGTTGGTGTTATTATTATTTTTATTATTATTAACTTTTTAATAATTAAAGCAAAATATTTTTAAAAATCCTGCAATATATATTAGCATATTAAGCACACACATACTTGCATATATAGCTATACTCAGCATAATACATGCTGATTTATTAATGTTATAAGTTGTTTGTTTCCTAGATATATGTTTCTTTTACAATTATATACAACTAGTTTAATTTTCTTTTGCTTTTCCTAGCTTGTATCTAAAGAATAAATGCTCTGTGTTGTATTATACCTCTATCTATGGCTATAATCATGTGAAATGATTATATCATTTTATATTCCCACAGAGTCAACAAAAAAGGTAATAAATATAAAATAATAAGTGACAAATAATCAAAACATTTTTTAGCATCTATATATATAAATAAATTGTAATAATAGTCTTTTTTAATAATAATTTTTTTATCCTTGCAACCTTTTATCTGAATTGCTTCCATGTTACTCACATCATTTTTTAGACATTGTTGGAAGGAACTTTTCAACAAAGTTCTCCCTAGCCTCACATGTATTTAGAACTATGTATATCTTCTTTATTTGAGTCTCATATACATATTTCTTATCTATATTAAGCAGGTAATGTAGTTTTGATTGATTTTTCTCTATGATGTATTATTTTTCTTTATTTTGCCTTTGATTGTTGCATTACTATTTTTATACAGTTCTAATACAACCATCTATTCTCAGATAAAACAACTATTTAGGTTTTATTTATACTTTTCCACATCCTTGTAGCCATTTTCTTTTCTTGTCTTTTTAATCTTTATAGCACAGAATTTTTCTATTACGGATGCTAAAGAGCTTAACTATTTCTTTCATAATTTATCTTGAATCTTGGCATATTTTATAACACTTTTTTTAAATTAATTTTCTTTCTAGGTTCTGTTTTACCATCAATGTCAATATTATCTTTGTTACAGAATTCACTTTTTAAATTAACTGTATCTTTATCTTTTGATTCATCTTTATAATTGTTTATTATATCTTTATTGGAAACTGTCAATGGTATACTTCTATGTGTTATAGTGTTACAAAATAAGTATGTGTGTATATATATGTACATCTGTAGATACTAATATTGTAAATAAACTATTTTCTGCTATAAATTGTTACTACATAGTATTTGCATAATTACTTTTATTATATTCACTCTAGAAATTTACATGATTATCATTCCCTTAACTTTAAATAAGTTTATGCTAATTAATTATATATTCAGTAGTCATACAGAAAGAGTAAAAAAATGCCGTTAAGGGTATATTTGTGCAAAATCTCTGCAAAATAGATGCAGGAATACAATTCGTATAGATTGAAGTTGTGCATGTTTAGAAGTATTACTCACACATAATAGAAAATGTTCAAACATACAGATACTACCATTCTATAGGATAATTTTTTGTTTCATTTTACCTATATATATATATATATATATATAATTTTATGTTTCATTTTACCTATATATATATATATATATATATAATTTTATTATGAATAAAATAAATTCATATTTAATTTTACTTGTGTTGTTTGTTATAGATGTCATTTGACTGATGTATTAGTATACTCCCAGGATGCAGAGCAGATTACAGCAGTCAATAAAAAAAACCAGTGCAAAAAATAGCATAATGTTGTGGCCAACAAAAGAACTTGTGAAAACAATAGATTATTGGCATAGAATTATAAGCAACAACAGATGACTGCAGGCAGTTAGTACAAGGGTGCCATTTATGAACAAAAGTTTTGTGACATTTGTGTATAAAATAAACAAACAGTCAATACACTGGCCTTACATAATAATATTAAAAAAAATGATGTTGACAATGCAAAAAATTATTGTTTGTACATAAAGCATTTTAAAAAGTATATGCTCATTAACAAGATAGAAGATGATAACCTAAAGGTAACAAGACTGATGTGACTTATGAGCAAAAATATTTTGCAAATAACAAAGAGCCTTTGTAAACGAAAGCTTCCAGTTGAAGTAGCCTACCCAGAACTTAATGAAAAGTTAATCAAACACTTTCAACCTGTACTTGTGTTTCAAAAATAGAAAACAGCAATGAATGATAAATATCAAGAATATAACAGGGTACCACAAGAGTTCAAAAAATTGTGTGAATTTAAGGCTGAATTAGATGATGTGATCTTCAGTCAATTACTATTGGGAATTATTCAACAATATGTTATGTTAATTTCTCCTTGGTAAATCAGCATTGACATACAAACAGGCAGTTGATAAATGTGTAACTGATGAATTAGTCATGGGAAAGGTTGCAGAATTCAATAAAATAGAGATACCTATTCACATTCAAAATGACAGTGAATAAAGCAGACATTGAATTCATTAATTGTCAAAGTCATATGAAAGTTTTATATGTTATTGTTGCAGTAAAAAGAATCATTTAAAGAAAATCTAGAAATTCAAAAAAGAAATATTATTATACATGTAGAAAAACTGAATAATTATCATGTGTTTGTCATGCAAAAAAAAAAAATAGTAAAAAGAAATTACATGTGGATTTCAAATCACTTGGAAGAGAAAATAAGAAAAAACCCTAAATTAAAAAAATAATTGCTGCAGATAATAAACATATTTTGTAGAATGTAAGGATTCTCAAACAAAAAATCAATATAAAAATTGACAGTAGTTTAGGGTTGTATTTAATTTCACAAAAATTATAGAAGTGGAAAATAGTGTTACCATTGAGAAAGCAGAATACAGATGTGAATGGAAATGGAATTGAATACATGGGAAAGCAACGGAACCAGTCAATCTGAAGGTAAAAAAAAATTACTACCCCAATCCATTGTGAAACAAGATCTTACTCTCAGCTTAGGGAGAAAATGGTTTGGACAGCAGAGAGTCCAAATTTATATAGTCAAAAATAAAGCTATGGTTCAAATTCAGAGTCAAAAATTTACAACTATATAAGTCAATACCATCAGAGTTTAAAACCAACCCTGTTGAGATAGATGTAGAAAGTATGTAAGATTTATTTTACCTTAAGATCAAAAGTGAACGAAGTAATTTAGGAGTGGTACTAACTCCAATAGAAGAATAATCATTGATTTACTCAGATTGCTTTTTATTATAAAACCAGATGGACCTGTCTGCTTATACAGAGATTACCAAATAACACTAAATAAATACATAAATAAAGGCACTTATCCAGTGTCAAGTGTTCGAGAAATAATAGTGTCATTGAAGAATGCCAAATTTGTACTAAACTCAATTTGAAATCTGCATTCTATTAAAATCCCATTCCTAGTAGAACAGCAGAGTTATTGACAATATGTACTTATCTGAGGTTATTCAAGTACAATAAATTACCTTATAAAATGACAATTGCACTAAATCTATTTCAGGCTAAAACAGACAGTTTCTTTCAAGGTATGGAAGATGTTATTCCTTATCTTAACAACATACTATTTATGGTAGACCCAGAAGGTGAATTATCTACATGTGTTATAAAAGTCTGTATGCATCTGGATAAAATTGTGCAAGGTTAAATGTTCTTAAGTGTATTTGGGTCACTATGGAAATTATGATCTTAATACATTCAATCAATACTAACAGAAAGTACCCTTGCCTGAATAAGGTGAGAGAAGTAAAAAAAATATCACTAAATTGAAGGATATTGAAGTCATGCATATATTTCTAGGTTTTACTAAATTTTTATGAGAGTTTTTGGAAGTGGAAAGCACATTTTACCATGCCATTAAACTAATTACTAAAGAAAAAACAAGGTGAAAATATAATGAAGAACATAAGAATGCTTCCAATAGAAGAAAGGAACTGCTTGCTTTTGAAAATTTACTTGTTCCTAACATAATAACCAGGAAGTCATTATTACTACTAACATCTCAAATTAAGGTATAGAAGAAGTTGTATTACATTACTGCTATGAGGGTAAATGCTATGCCTCCTGAAAATTGACAGCTGCAAAAAAAAATTATAGTAGTCAACTGGATAGAGAAGCTCTGGTATTAATACATTCTACAAAAATATCAATTTATTCATGAATGCAAGTTCAAAATTTATACTGATAATCATACACTAATGGGTATATATGATAATGTGAGGAAAAGTCCACAACACACCAGAGACTAATTCATTGGATTAATATATTAACCAAGTATGATTTTGAGCTAATTTTTAAATTCAATAAAGCAATTAGTCACATGGATGCACTATCAAGATAAGGTTTAAATGTGAGTTTAGAAATAAAATTACAGAGATTAATTACACAGATTGAATGAAAAACATTGCACAGGATATATCACAATAGTTGCTGAATAGACCAAATAGTATACAGGTTACCAAGTTTTACAAAAATGGATAAAACATGATTGGTCAAATGAATGAACAGATTGTGGGTTCAAACCTATTTGCAATAAGCATAGGTGTCTATTTATCTGTAAAAAGTGTGTATTAATGACTTACCAAGTACTCATATTGAAGCCGTAAATATGGTTTCACATATTTGTGCTTCACCTGTTGCTAACTATATAACTACTAACACGATTTGAACCCAACTCACATGTAATTAGCACCAGTAATTAACGATTAGTGATAGCATATATATATGAATCTAAATGGATTTTTACTAAATTTTAAATATTTATGGTGAATTAATTATAAAAAGGGATATTTGTGTTATAAATATCAAGAAAATTTTAATTTTTTTAAGCTCATTTAATTCGTGTATACATATATATGATAAATAAATAATTTTATATATATTGTAAATAAAAAAAATTTATTAATAATTTATATAAAATAAAATTGACATTTAAGAATCACACAAAGTAATCATTAAATCGTGTAATTTTGGCTAGTCATTGTATCATTCTAAAAATGTATAAAATGTTATAAATACCAAAGATTTTATAATTAAATTTAATTGGCTAACTGATCGGTCTTTCCATACTATATATGGAAATGTAGGTCAATTTAGTTAAATTTCACTTGGTTATTGAGCGGTCTTTCCATACCATATTTGGAAATGTAGGTTAATCTAAGATATAGCCAAGTATATTGAGTTTGAAACAATGGCTGTCCAGAATTTGATCAGATTAAAATCTAAACAAAAATGTAATGGAAACAAAAGAATATGTCTTGTTTCTAGATATGTATGAAATAAATAAAATATTTTGCCTCAAGGTAGCATTCTTTAAATAGTTGCATTAAGTATAAATAGCTAAATTTTTGGGCCATCTATATACTTATTCTAAGTCTTATCTCTGAGTGTTATCATACTTCATGTCTGTTTAATTGGTGTAATAAGTAATGTTGGTGTAAAAGAAATGACTGTTTGCTCATCTTCCACTTATGAGGCCAAAGCCTGAAACATCTGGGCCAAATTTAGTAAATTTTTCAAAGAAGATGCTTGCCTGTAATTGCACTTTAAATCTATACTGACGCCTGCTTCCATCCAAACCAGTCTCTGCTCATAATCCTCCGATTATCTGTGTTGACTCAACAAGTTGTCAAGATAAAACGTCTACATTGCCATCAACTAGTGAACTCTTAATTAATCTACCTTTTATTTAAAGTTATACTGTAATCCTTTTTTTATTATATTTTATTCTTAAAACCCATTTTGTATAATGCTCAATAATGTTTATACAATTTATTCTAATGCTGTATTAAGTTCTTTTAAAAAAAAAGTTCTTAAATTTTGGTGCGGCAATTTAGATTGAATTTTATTTTCTCTTTGTTTGAATTTTGATTTACTCTGTTTGAATTTTGATTTACTCTTAATATGCCAAGTCGGTATCCAACGCATTGAATAAGTATAAACTTCACTGCTCATAGTTTCTTCTGTTAAATAATTGGAGAGTAAATTTTCTTTAAGGTTAATTATTATAAACTTGCTTGGTTTTATACCGATTATTTTATATAATGATGTTTACTTTTAAATGACAAGTAACACTTTAATGTCTGTACTTAGCTGCCCTCACTAATTATAAAGTAAATCTTTATCTAATCATTGAAATTCATTTTGCCAATTTATTTAATTAAATCTCGCCAGAAGTGAGTTTAATATTTAATGAATCATCTGCCTATGCGTGATCTATAATTTTATTTTGTAGTTATGTCAAATTATACATGCATTGATCACTTATAGAAATGTAAGGAGATATTTTAGGGTGTGGGAGAAAGCAAATTCTTCCCATTTTAGTTTTAGACTCTGACCCATTGTACGTTTTATTAGTCATTAGTTAATTGCCTGGGAATGGTTTGTAATTAGATATTCCATTATGCCAGAAAGCATATTATTTTCAGGTATTAATTAATTTATCATGGTCGTTAGTGACACAAACTATCTATGCTATGGCTGTTATAAAGGTATCATTGCAATTGTTTAATTTATTAATTTTCTTGTTTTGCCATGCATCTTGGGATCTTTGGAATGCTAGTACCCACTCCTCATTATTCCCTTAAAGTAAATACTATTCCTACTGGGATCAATTACAGACACTTTTAATGTATAAGTGTATGGGAAAATATGGATAAACTATCCCAACATGCTAGCTTGTGCCACTATTCTTCAGAGATATATTCTTGGCCGTCGTGCAGACATATTTTCACTTTTGTGCCAGTATTCTTCAGACATATGACCTTGGCCATTGTGCAAGCATACTCTCTTGTGCAAATATGACGAAGCCATCCAAGAGCATCTTATGTGACTGCAGTCTTGTATGCGATTATAAATTATAATGTAATATGCCTTATTATTATTGATTTATTTATAAACCTGCAATGCTCTCTGTCAGCCATAATTGCATGTTGCTCACCACCCATTCTATTTAATTCTCTAAGTCAGATTATGTAATTACAGCTTTTTTTAGGCTGAACCATCTTACTCCCACACATTTGAGTGATCTCTCAAACCTAGGAAAAATGTGACCACACACGCTCTTAAAATCACACATCATAAACTCTTACTGATATGTATAATGTTATAATAAAATCCATTAGTGTGAATTTGTAATATTTTAAATGAGGATTAAACTACAATGTATTATTGATTATCAAATTAATTTATTCTATAACCTTTGCATATTAATCACCCAATCAATTATTTATATATTAACTGCACAAACCAATTTTATATATTAATCACACAAATCAAATTTATATATTAACAGCACAAATCAAATTTATATATTAACCACACTGTAATATATAAACCAAATTATGTATGTTTATTTGTTTAACTTGTAATAGTATTATATCGACATTCTACACATATATTTTGTTTCACTTATAATCATTAAACTACTATTTAATCATTTAATAAATTTAAATCATATCATTTCTTTGTATTATAGTATTTGTCATTTATTGCCTGAATCTCTAGTATTAATTATTTGATTGAGTTATATTGTTTCCTAATTGAATGAGATTTTCTTTTGATTATTAATTAAGCCCCTTTTGTTTAATGTTGCCTTGAATATTATTACAGTTCTGATTATTAATTCATATTAAGCAATAGTCTGTACCATTTTTTAATTGTTATATTCCAGGTAAATTATTACTTAATCATTTGAATCTATTATTGATTTCCAAGTCTCTGTGCTCACCCTGTTCTCATTGCTGGGACTGGAATCAATAGAAAACTTATGCTTATGGTATCCTCAAAAACATTGCTCATATAGGTATAGACCCTAGAACCCAGGCAAACAGGTTAACATTTAGTATTGTTCCTGCCTTATGTATTTTGCACATGCTAAATTGATGTACTTTTGTTTGGATTCTAGGTCTTGTTGAATGAAGATACAATTTTGACTGATACAATATATGCAAAAGATAAAAAGTCTTGAACTTGTTACATAAAGGACCCCCAGTAATTGTAAGTATAAAATAATTAGCTCAGCCCTAGATATGGTTGCCAAACTAAGTGATATTGTATAGATAGTAAAACATTTGTGGAAACTGTCAGTGCATGGCAGAGATGCCACCAAAGAGATTAGACACCTGGTGTAAAGCAACTACAAATATTGCTGAGACTCCAGTTAGATTACGCTGATTCATTTAATGTCTCTTTGGTACTTATAAATGTTTACTCAAAATGGCCAAAATACAAATGTGTCATGATTATAAGTATGAATAATACTGTGAAAGCTTTGAAGAAAATTATCATGTATTGTGGTTATCCTGAGATTATAGTCTCTGACAATGGAGCTGACTTCACATTTGAATCACTTGGGAAATCATCTAAAATCTAATGACCTAGTGGAATATTAATAAATGTGCTAAATAAGTCTTTATATAATGGTATTAATGAAACTCTAATTGATGCTATGTTCTATCAACATTTCATTCCTTGTAAATCAATTTAAAAGCCCTTGGTTAAGATGTTAATGTGTAGGAAATGCCAAATATAATTATCAGTGCTTATAGTCCATCAAGGTAAATTTATTTGGATGATGAAAAATATAAAATTGATGATGCTGTAGGTTACATGCCATGCCTAAAAAAAAATGGTTTCCACTAGTGTTATTTCAAATAATAATCATTGGAGAAATATTTCTAGATTTATACTAAATTTTATGTTAGATCAAAATCTCAGCATTTTATATATTAGTTAAACAGACATATTATTGCATAGACTAAGCTTGAAGAAACCAGTATTTTACTTACAATATGGTTATGGTATGTTATTGATAAATATAATCACATTATTTATAGGCAAAGTGAAAAAATAAACAAAGAAATTATTTTTTACAAATGCAAAATAAGAATTATATATGTTCTTGGTAATATAAAAATAATTTTCACTTTAAAGATAATAATGTTAAATGACATGACAGAAATATTGAGTAGAATATTTGGAAGTTATATTCATCCCACGTAATTTATAAGAAGTATTATAAGTATGATAATAGCCTGAAATATCCATAGAGAATTTTTTCTCATTCATAAGTAAAATATTTAACAAATCAATATCAATTATAAATGATAAGCAAACATATAAGTAATTGGAATACATAGTCAAAATGATGTATGTTATTGTTCTGAAAATATTTTAAGTTTGTTCTACAGATGTGTATGAAATTTCGTAGTGAGAAATATATTTACTCACAGCTCATATAAATATTTTTTAATATATTTATTTATTTATTTTAAAAGAATATAGAAGCAAATTTTAAATAAAAAAAAAATATAAATAAAAATTTCAAGATAAATTAAATGAAAGTTTAGAATATTAATCATATAAGGCAGGGTGTCCAACAAGTCTATCATGATCCACCAGTCGATCGCAAAGCCATTTTTGGTCGATCACGAGGCCAATCTGGAAAGAGCTGTCAGGTAACAAATAAAACAAATTAAGTCAAGATTTTTCAAGTTTTGTAGTTATTTTTGTTTTTGTTCTAATTTTTTTTTCAATTCTAGATGGGTAAAGTCCACTAAGCCGTGTCATTATTGAAAATAATATTTTTAATCTTGATTTAATGTAAGTAATTTGAATTAATAAATATTGTTAATAATTACTCATGTTGCTTTAATTTCCCTGGACATGGTTTTTTTGGTCTGTTAAATAATAGTTATTTTTTCTTAGGTAGTATATAAAAATAGTATGTATTTTATACCTCATTCCACTTAGACTATGCCTATGACAAGTTGATTGCCTGTGAAAACAAATCAATTGCATCACATTTTTAAAATAAAAAGTAGATCTTATGAACACAAAAGTTGGCCACCCCTGATATAAGGTAATTAGTTATTTTTTCATTGTTTATTTACTTATTTAATTAATCGTTAATTTACTAATAGTATATTTGTATGTGTTTTGTAATGGATTATGTCTTTGTTTTTTTTTTTTGCATTGTAGTTGTTATTCTCATTCTCACTCATTCATTAGCATCAAAACATCATATGATCAATATTTCATATGCTTACCCAATCTGTTAATAACAGTAATAAACTCTCTATAAGGTAATAGCATGAAGTGCAAGCCTTCCTAATTAGTGGCTGCAAGAATGTTTGTACATTAAATCCCTATCCAGTGCCTACTCATCTAATATCCCTAAACTGAGCCTTGATTTTGAGAGCACTGCATCTAGATCTTAGGATTTAATGTAACTCTCCAGCATCCACCTTTTATCTATTTAGTTAACTATAAAGCTAGTTTTTATCATGAGCTTCTAGCTTTATAATTAACTAAATAGATAAAAGATATTTGCTGGAGGGTTATATTGGATTTTAAGATCTAGGTTCAGTGCTCCCAAATCCAAGGATCTGCACTGATGAAAGCCACATGTTAGAAACTAATCTGAGATTATTGGATAAATAGGCACTTGATAGGGGTTTCATGTATAAATCTTCCTGCATCCATTGATTATGATGTCTTGCACTTAGTACCATTACTGTATAGAAAGTTTGTTACTGTCATTTATTTTATTTTGGATTTGATGCATATCTGATAATGCCAGACATTATGATGACTTATTGTACAATTTCTTTACATACTCTTTTATTATTTCAGACATAACTATCAATATTGGTCTCGTGGCTTTTATTTCTAGATGCATGTTTAATTTAATGAAGGTAAAGGGAGACAGATGAGTATGCTTTAGTTAAACATTCGATTTAAATGAAGTTTATAGTTTAGAAATGATTGCAAATGGGATTAATAATTAATATCTCTTTTATAGATTTTGTGTTCCACTGTTTATGTTTTTTTAATAAATCCCATGATGTTTTTTTTCTTTGTACGTATTTGTTCTGTTATAAAATATGGCTTGATCATCTCACATCTCTACAAAAGTTTGCTTTCCCAAATACAGGCATCGATAAAATGTACTAGCACAGACGTTTTCTTGTTTATCCCATTACATATATATATATATAAAACACTTAATTACCAAAAGTTTTCACATGCACAGCATTTATAAATCACCTAGATTTATGCAAAATTAAATTATTTTTTAAAATAATATATATATAAATGCAAAAATATTAACTTTTAAGTTGGAAAACATCAACAAATACAAAAATAAATATTGTAACTGAAAATAATTATAAACTATTATAATTGAAAGAAACCTAATAGGTAGTTAAAATTTCTGTTACAGAAAACTAATTATTTGAAAGTTTTACCAAAACGTAAAGATGGAAAGGTCAAATTTTAACAATTAGATTTTAAATATAAATGTTTAACTATGAGTTTAAAGCAAAAGAAATGAACGATTATTAACCTTTCAACAATATAATTTATTACAGAAGCAAAATACATTAAAGGAAGATACACATCAGCCTAGATTATAAATAAATAATTTCAGTATTAGTATTAATTATTTAACATAGAATATTTTTCTAATACCTGCAGTAATAAATACATTAAATGAAACCTGACATTGTTAAAATTAATAAGATGAACTATTTCCGTCCACGAAATTAAGAGACAATAATTTTTCAGTATTACATTTTGAAAATATTAATGGACAAAGTGATAATGTAAAACAAATGCTTTAATGCTATTAATTAAATATAACCATTTAGAAAAATAAACAATAAAACCATTGTATTATCATCTTTTTCCTATATAATGGAGCATATTGGAAAATTATAATTTTTAAAAAACATTGGAAAATATAAGAAGAATATTATTCACTGCAGTAGTTAATATAGAAAAAAATCGTTGACTGACATTTGTTTTGATCGAACTTGTTGCCTCAAAGTATAATCTTTCAAGACTTGGAATATTTTCACAATCACCATTACTTGTACTGTGTTCATAAAATAAGCGTTTACTTTTATAGGTACTTACACTCTTAACAAAGATTGTGCCTGGTTTTCATTAATTTTTGGTCTGAAAAATGGTCCAAAGAAAAGAAATCAAACAATGCATTGTAGTAAAAACAATATTGTAACAAGCATAAAACATTATAAAGCAACATAATGGATAATACAAAAGGGCACATTAATGTTCAAAGCTGTTTGCGAAGTAAAAAAGCTAAAAAGTAACATATATTCACAGAGATCTATGATGAAGTTTAACTCAACTGGTTCTGGTTATAATGAAGGGCTCTTTAAATCTTCGATTAATACAAAGAAATGTATGGAGAATATAGACCCCTGTACATTGTTTCAAATTCTAAAAACAGCTCTTATGCAGGTAGCTACAAAAAAACAGGGCTATAGTAAGAATGTATACTTATGGTTAAAGAAAATGTGAATTTAATTTTAGGTTTTGTAAAGCTATAATGTATCAGTGTATTAATATATTCTCATGTGACTGGGTAGTGAAATAAGTTAGTGTGAGAGTGGGACAGTAAAAATTACAGAAATATTATTAATTAAGTTGATAGTCTTTAGTCTAATAAATAAGAAAAATTATTAATGTTTCATGCTTTCTTAACATGAGTTTCTAGTTCACTTATGCATTTGTCTTGATTTTTGCCCTATTGTATAGCATTATAGAAGAAGGAAAGTTAGAATGTTAAGTCTGAATAAGAAAAAAAATGAATTAATGCCCATCATCAAGAAAGTACATTTTTCCTTGCTCATAGACTTATCTGGTGTATCCCAAAATTACACAAAGTAGCCAATCTGTTAGGGAGTAATAATGAAGAAAGAAAGATACTAATGTCAACCAGCCTGAAATGATGATTGAAGAAAAGTAAGTAGTTTATCGTTAATGATGAGCCAGAAATATTGTTTGGCAAACCTGAAGACAGATCAACCAAATAATAAAATATAATGAATTGTCCCAGGATGCATGATATATATATATGAAAGTAAAAATTTCTGATTATCCAATCATAAGTGCTTATATAAATAACCTTGATAAGATTGTATTATTATTATTATACGTATCAGATGTAATATAGTCATAAGTTTTTAAATTATAAGTTCAATATTTCACATAATTTTGACATTATTATACTGTGTTATTATTGCTACTTTTTCCAAAAAAAGAAGTGTACATTTATATATACATCTTTTGAAGAATTGTAATACTATATATATATATATATGTTTTAAATGATCAAATTTTATTAAAATTTCAATTTTGTTTTAAACTGATTATTTTTAATTTTATCTACGTGTATATATATATATATATATATTTGTTATAGAATTTATTTTTATTATTTGATTATGCCTTAAGTTGAGGGAAGGGGTGATATTTCCAATTTAAATTGAAATATGAAATGCAAAATATTATAAACCATAATACTAATTGCCTGTTTGATGGTATTTATATTTTTCATTGTGAAAGTAGTAAATTTAATTACACAATGTGAATAATATTGACATATTTATAATTTTGTTGCTACCTATAATAGACTATTGCTACGTTTTAAATTTGGCCTCTGCACTCAATTCTCATGCTTTCATTGCATTGATTGAGTAATTGACTTAAGTTCAAAAATTAAGTCATGTAACGTTGTATTTCAATCTAGTATGTCTGAAAACTACTGCTTGTTGCAGAATAGGATTATTAACCCTTAAAGAATAAGAATTTTAACCTGATTATTATAAGGCAGTGCTTGAAAGAATCCTGGTTAAATGTATCACTCCAAAACAATTGAAAGATGCTCAGGGAATTCAAATCATATAAAACATCACTAGATAATATATATTATAACCTACACTCCCAACACCGCTCATATACATTACATGAGCAAAATGCCCAGGCGCCAGTTCTATTAATGAATAGAACAATATAACAAGATATATGATACAAATTATTATTGAGACTCTTCACTTAAGTCTATGTTCAGCTCAGCTCAGTGGGAGGCTATAGGAAGTTCATAAGATATATAATTATAAATAAATGAAAGAAGAAATATTACAAAACATTAAATATAATGTAAATCCTTTTTATTAATTAATTGCGTGATAAAAAATCACAATGTTTATTTGTACAATCTATTAAAATATTCTTTCAACTTAATTTCTTCCTTCATCCAAGTACAACATATATCAGCTTGCTATAATTATATTACTAAACAATTCTATGACTTGGCATATCATAATCTAAACATCTACTTTAATGCCAATCAAGAAATAAACAATAAGATCTCAGGGAATTTAACAAACACAGTTGAATTAAATAAATACATTGGCCCATAAATTATAATTCCAAAGTATGATAAAATGTAATGAAACAAATTGACTAAAATATTTTACTGTGTTTCAATAATAAGATAATGATGGAAATAGGGTATTTTAATCTCATATCATCATCTAACAAATATACTAACTTGGCAACCTTTCTAATACATTTATCCAGTGGCAAATGTTCCTTATAATGTTTGGATTAAGAAAACAACATTGTCAGACACCAGAAAATTTTATATTATAACTATAATATAATATATCTATTTTATAATAGATTTATGAAATGTGGAGATATGGAAATTGAAACACGAATGTACACAAGAATAACTCAAGACACAGTTTTTAAAATTTTAAATAACTAAAACAAATCATTTATTACAATAAAAAAAATTTAGTTTAACATGATATTTTTACAATAGTACTACTTGTCTTACAGATTTCAAATTATCCAATAAACTTTGAGCATCAGCCCGGGTTGATCCCCACCATGTTTCACTATTCACTATTCAGACCCCTTGAAAGCAAATTAACAATAAAATTCTAATATTCTGACTTCGAATATTCACTTTGCTTAAATGTTTCATTTAAGCATAATTAAGCATGACATTGACTAAATAATATATTATATTATTGGCACACTAAATATTTTGAGAGGATATTACTATTGACTAATAAAATAAATCAAATTAACTATATTTGGCCATCAATAAAGCAACTTTCTCTAACTAATTAAATAACTATTTCAATTACATATACCCTTTATGGATAGCAAATAAAAATCATATTCATTCTGATGATTTGATGATTTACAATTCTGTATTAAACAAGCATATATTTATATAGCGCAATGTTTATAATTGTAATTCACTAAATATCAGCCTTTTACAGCTACTGTACATGCACTTTTTTAGTGCCTGTACAAGATATAGCATTTAAGAAAGAATAAAATGAATCCACCTATTCTTTCCAAACCCAAATGTTTATATATGGGCAAATCTTAAGTACTGGCAAATAAAGTGTGAAGATAGATCATTCACTTTGTGGGATGAAAAATGATCTCCCCAAAAGCTTTGTTTTCCATGAGAGGAAGACTTTAAATATAATGTTCGGGTATGTTTATAGCCCAAGTGATCGATTCTCATAGATAGGACGATCAAGAATTTATCTAGCATTTAGTATGCTTCATTCGTTTAAATCCCAGGAGAGGATTGTATTTGGTGTGTGTTTGTATGCCCAAGTCAGAGGCAAGAAACCACCAAAATATTTTAATGTAGTAGATTACTCTACAGACCTTCGTGGTTATTCCATATTCCTCATGTGAAAATAAAGATAGCTCCACCATGGAAGGTGTTGATTATTGTGCTTAATTTTGAAAGTTCGGGCAAGATAAAGGTTATATTGGAGGTGTTAGTTCCTCAAGATCCACTTTAGTATAAATAGTGCGTTAGTAACTAGGGTCAATATCTGTATTGTGCTGCTAAATATTGCTAGTATTTGACAAGTAAATCAATGGAGAAAGTAATTAAAATTGCGTAATTTAAAACGCTTATTTACTGAAAGAATATTCAAATGCAATATTTAATTCTGGTTAGTAATTAAATAATACTCATATTTAAAATTATACGTATGAATAAAATTTGTATCATAACTTAAGTTAGCATTAAGTTAAATGTAAGATGGTAAGTGTAACTTCTGATAGCTGGCCTATAATTAGAATAGGTTATCCCATTAAAGACCATAAATAAAGTAAATGTATTAGAAATAAATTTAATATTTTGCGTATTGCATATGATGGGATTAATCATTTAAAAAAAAAAAAAATAGTTAGTCAATAATTTTGAATAAAAGCTTCTACAAGGTTACCAAAATTTAATAAACAATGTATTGGTAATGAAATGTATTTTTAGTTAATCAATCCATATGATTGCATACAGGAGAAGTAGTAACCTCTAGTCCATAACCAAAAGAGTATACAGATTAGTGTCAGTTATATTTTATATTTTTGTATTACTATGGGATTATTGAATAAATGTTCATATTTTTTTTTTTTTTTGATAATAATAAATTATAGTCTTGTTAAAATTTGTTGTAGATTCATTTTTTTTTTGTTTTTATATGCTAAATATAAGTGTTTGCACAATATTTGCAAAACCTTTTCTTGAGTCCGAAATCATTCCAAATTCTTAAAAACTTAATATACCAGATAAATAAAGTTAAGCAGATCGGAATATGTCATTATATTTTAGTTTAATGATAATTATTTATGGAGTTGAAAACTTAAGACTAAACATTCACCTTTGTATAAAAAAAAAAATTTATCCCCAAACCATTAACTTTGGTTGCACATTATTCCATTCCCATTTAGTTAAATTGTCTAAGTAATAAATCTTAGTTATATTATTGTGTTGTCATGGATGATGGAAGGACACAAAAAGCACCCTTGTCTTTTTATTATTCTGACTGAGATTCTAAAAAAAAAAAAAAAAGGGCTGTGTTATTCAAAATTATACGTCATTATTGAATAGAATTATCATCTCTTTAAATAATATAGCAGTGGATATGAGAGATGAAGACACATTGAATTTAAGTAAAATAAATGTTTCCTATAGCCGACCAGAATGCCAGTCATATGCGACAACACAATACTGCCGAGCATTTCCTTACATGAAACAAAGAACCCTGAGATTAATATTATTATAATTATTCTTTAAATTAATAAGTGATCAATTATTGTTATTATTACAATCGTGGCATAGCTTAAGAGAATTGAATGTACAATTGTATTATATGAAAAGTATTTTAGATCATATTGGAAAATTAATGGATATGTTGCTTTTATTTTGGTTGCCTTAACAACAACCAGAAAAATTAGTGTCACAAGTGCAAATAAAATAAACTAATTAATTATAAAAATATTAGAATTAAATTTCTAATAGAAACTGGGTGAGAATATATATATATATATGGCATGCACAAATACTTTCATGAACAATAATGACCAGGAAATATCACTGATTCTAGACAGAGATATCACCAATAGATTTATTAACTAATGTTGTCAATCTTTTGATTGCAATTCATTGACCAATCCTGTTACAATATATAAAAAAATTCAGTCATGATTAATTTGTCAATGATTAATACAAAAATGATGCTTCAAGAACCATTAAAACCAGAAAAACTAAACTTATATATAGAAGCTAGTTTCAAAATTGAAAAATCTAATAAAATATACATAGAAAAAAATAAATAGTATGGTATATCTTGAAGCACCAAATTTCTTGTTGATTAATAGTAATTGTACCATATTAAATTAGCCATCTTTGAATTTACTAAGAATTCTAAATACGTTTTTTTTATTTGATTTTATCAATCAGTTATGAAATTTTTATTTTTATTTTTGTAATATTTCCAACTTTTAAGTTAAACTGGAAATTTTCAAATTTTTGATGAAATGCTATAATTGAGTGAATACCAGTTCAAATCAAAATTTTGTGAAAGAAATACAAAAAAAAGTACTTGTTATATTTCAACTTACCTTCAACTAATAGACTAATCCAGATTCCATTTTATCTTGATTGGCTTGAGCATTTATTGTCAATATTTATATGAATAGATAACACATATCTAATGGCAGTATCAAGCCAATGGATGTTAATATTCAGTGAATCTAATTGCTTTATTATGGAAGAGGATTTGGCTAAATCCAGTTGGATGCAAAAGAGGACAATGTTGTTCAAATATTATTAAAGCAGTAAAGCATGTAGACATTAGAACTGGAAGCTGATAAAACCTAATTCAAACATGAGACTAGCTGTACAGAACAAATGGAAGTGTCACCATACCTACTCATGAGGCAAACTGTCATGGTACAACTAGAAGTGCTAGGTAAGGTTACTGAGTGTATGGTAACTAAAAACTATACCAAGCCAGTTACAGCAGGTGAAGGTAAAGGTATAATAGTTGCATATATTGTAAATACATATTTGCATATTTATCATTAATAAATATTTAAACTATTACAAATCTTATGTTTATAATGATCATAATGATCATACATTATGTACAACAGTTGGAACAGTCACAACATATTTTAGCTTTGTTATTAAACAATTGACAGCTAACATTACTAGCAAGTCAATAACAAATTAAAATTACAACACAAGTGATTACTTGTTGACTATAAAAAAGTTGACTTTTTTTTTCATGATAGAAAGAGAAAAAAATCAAAATGGCGAAAATTGGCTCACTAAAAAAGTTTGATTTAAACTATCTTAAAATTTGGTCATCCTATGGGTATTGAGTGCTTTTTATAGGCAACTGATCAAATTAAAAAGCTTCAATTAAAATTAGCACACTTTTATTTATATCTAGATCTCAGTCTTATGAGGTATAGCATGCATGAGCAGTCACCATGCTACTTGATGAGGTTGATTTAGACAAAGTACTATTTCTATTGTCAAACTTTTTTGCCCAAAATCCTTAATGATAATCCTTATACGCAGTAGGGGTGAAAGAGAGATTTTGCTATTGAACTCACAAAGCTGGCTCTTAATTTCAATTTTAAAGACTTCTTCAATGAAACCTTGAGAGATTGTTCATTTGTAAAATAAAAAACCACAACCATAAAGTAAAGTTGCTGATGGGTCCTAATATCATGTTTGAATCAACTATTTTTAGGTGACTAGTTGAGTCCACAGTAAGTCAAATTGTTCCATTAAATAATCGTCCCAGCATTAAAACTATGGATTAAAAATCCAGATTGTTTAAAAATTTTCCTAATTAAAACAAGCTTACAGGATCTAATATTGACAATAATATTTTCAAAATAGTGGCAAAACAAAACATGAACACACACCAAATGTAAACACTGATATACTGTGTAATGATATTGCAAGTATGTCAGCCACACAGAAGCTGCTTGTTTAAAAAAGAAAAAACAAGATGCTCAGAAGTGAATGGGAGAGTCCATTCCAATTTGCCAGAAGAGCAATATAAAATCAAATAATATCAATACAAATATTAATAACATGGGAGGCATTAATTCAGCTGATAACATTATATTTCTTGATATTAGTGATAAAAGTGGCAAATTAAGGGCTAAAGTCTTTTGATTTAAACTGACTAAAGAAAAAGTATCGGCTTGGTTAATACCAATTGTGCTCAAATGTCAACTGAGCTACTGATCATATGAAGATAAATAAAAATACAAAGTAGTGATTGAATTTCTTTTAATTTTTTTGTTTATAAAATTGTGTTTTTATGTTTCATTAAGAGACTTTAACCCTTGATCCCCTCCCCTTTTTTTCTATTATTTAGAGCGATTTTTATACTTACAGAAATGAGTCCAGAATGTTTGAGATTCGCATCAAGATGAAGGTTTTATAGGCATCCTATAAGAAATCTATTTAGCCATTTAATATTGGGTTAAATTTGTACCTAATTCATTTAAGCTGAAGAGGTAAAGCAATAATATAAAAGTAGTTTATACTCACCTTTTGGAAATTACAAAATCTGATAAGAATACCTTCTATCTAATAATTTCTCGATGGGAATTATGGTAAAAATGTTTTGCTCCGCAGATAATTATTTAAAGCTGCAATATCTACTTACTATGTATATGTACAATGCCATGCAAAATGTTGCCTGGAGAAATACGCAAAGAATTATAAACATCTATATTTTGATTATAATTCAGTTAAACAATTATTAAGCCACTTGTTTAAAATTATTTAGCAAATAACTTTTTCTAATCATTGCTGAACACTTTAGTGCATATACTAACCTGTTTGCTGTGATATTACTAACAGTTGAATGCATTTGGAATATTTAACTAAAATTAAACTTTTCTAAAGACATTCAACACACATATTAGATGATGGAAATAGTCCAATATAAAAATACAGGCCGTATAATAGTTTTTGAATTATATTGTGGTATCGATATGTGGGTGGCTGTAATTATATATACATACATACATATTTAATAAATTACCCTATCTTTATTTGATTAATTATTTAGTTATAATTTTCCATGAGTTGCAAAATATTTTTTGACAATGAACTGTTGATAAACTAAAATTTATATATGTGATATTGATTTTAGATCCCGTTTTACCCGCAAATGAACCAAGAAACAAAAAAAGAATTTTATGCATATATTTATATCTATGAAAAGTCAAACTAATTACACAATAAAAGAATTCATAAAATAATATATAACAAATATGCCATAATAAATGAATTCACAACAAGACAATTGGAATAATAAGAATAAATAGGAAGATTGTCCTAGAAGACATATTAAAACGAAAATATTAAACTGGATAACAGTGGGGGGGGGGGGTAGAATACCCCAAAAGAATTTGGGGAAAAGAAATTTTGAGAGAATTTTTCAGAAAGCTTATGCATGGAAGAGACATAATAATTAAGCATTAGATCTCATAGAGTATTATAAACTGATAAAAAAATTCTGTAATTTGGTTTTGTTAAGTTTGCCCTTGAAATGGCAGTTCGGCTACAAGAAATTCACTTGTGAACCTCATGACAGTCTATTTTTATAAACAATGCAATATTCAGATATGTAATGTCAACTGAAGTGATATGTTTCATGTAGTTATTAAGGCTATAGTTTTTTGTAACGGCTATTAATTTTTTCTCATTATGTACTGGCTTTTGACCTCAACTGTTTATACAAGATTTCTATTTCCACTTTAATAAATATCATTATTTTGAAAACTATTGATTTTGAAACATAAAATATTTCAAAAGTTTTAGACATCAGCACTCCAGTTAATTAACATTTTGTGTTCTTTTTCTCATATTACACCTAACAATAATTGGTAACTAATATTAAATTTTATGTTTGTGCTTAGGCCTGAGGAGAGGGTATCCAGCCAGTACAATTGTTTCAGGAATAAAGAGGCCTAAAAAGAAGAAAATATTTAAAAAAAATTACAAAACCAATTTTTTTTAAAAAAAAAAAAAAACATATTGGATATATACTTCACACTCTATACTTTTGTGTATATAGAAAAACTGACTTGCAGCCTTGTTTGACATAAACTTTATTAATCTGAACACTCAGTGAATAGTTATTTATGTAATTGAATTTTAATTTCATTACTTATTTATTTAAGTTTGAAACTGCAGTTTCATTTTATTTATGAATATATTTTATAATTCATTTCAGTTTATGAATGGCTATGAAATATCTCAAATATCTGGAGCTCAAAAATGCAGGGAACAACATAAACATGATGAGATTAATAAAAAGGAATAACAAAAACTTTTTCAATTTGACATTAAATGCAAAACAAGCAAAACTAAACAAATGAAACTTTAAATTCAGAACAATGTGAGACAAGTGCTGAACTGGAACAAAGATCAGAATCTCATGAGTCTAGTTTGATTGTTCAAAAAACATCAGATTATGTAAATTCTAAGTTAAAAGATTTTGAGAAAATTGAATGTTAGGGATGAGAGTATTTTACTATCTACAGAGTCTGGGTTTGGCAGACAAAGAGAAGAGAAAAGTAGGTCAAATTCAGGAACTGATATTTGACTTTTTATAACAGAGATTCCTTCTCAATTGGATATAGAAAACTATGTTATTAAATGTCATACTGGTTTTTATAAAACATTCTCCAAAGATATAGATAATCAGGTTTGTCTGAAAAGTATTCTAATATTTTGAAGTTTAAATCATAAAAAACATGACTGAGATTGGATTGTCTGGAGCAAAGTTAAACAACCATTATTTTGTTTTCCTTGTTAATTATTTTGGAACAAGATTTATTAAAGCAGTAGCTCAGCATCTAGCTATGATTGCATCAATAAAAGGTTGATTAGCAGCTAAAAACTGGAAAAAATGATTTATTTGCATCCTAGAACATGAGAGAAGCAATAGTCATAGGTGTGCTGGCTGACTTGGTGAGAACTAGAAAGCTAACTGTCATCTGGCAAAGGCATTGACAATTTATTGGAGGTGTCAATTGAAACAGAGTCTGTCATGTGGTACAACATTATGAAATGAATCATTGATGTTGTACTCTTCCTTGATGAATGGGGGTTTGCTTTATGTGCAGTTCACAGTGCTTGGTGAAAAGACAATGGAAATTTTCAGGGAGTCATAGAGTTGTTGTCTCATAGGTATCCAATTCTAAAAGAACATCTGCTGCAAGTTAAAGAATAATAATGAAAGGAAGAATGAAGTCAAGCATATTATCTCAATGCCAATTTCCAAAATGAGTTAATTGCTGTATGTTCCTCATTTGTAAAGCAACACATGTTGTAGGACAGGAAAACTGCAAAATACCAGACCATATTCATCCCATGTTGAACAAACAACATTTTTTGTGTTGTGTAATACTTTATGAAAACTAGTATGGAAGTGTAAAAAGTTTTTTTCTGTTTGTTGACACAATACATAAAACAGGTTATGACATAGCACAGATGATAGTAGAAGCATTGAAGAACATGATATATCAATTTCAGATTGTTGTAAACAAGGCTATAACAATGCAGCCAACATAACAGGAAAATATAAAGGTGCACAAACAAGAATATTTGTGCAATGGGAAACAACCTTGTTTTCACCATGTGGATTCCACATGTGTAAATTGTGTGGAGATGAGGCCATAGAATGCATTCCTGAAGCCATAACATATGGAACTGTAAAAACTGTTTGCATCTTGTTTAGTTCTAGTCCACGGTTATAGAAAATCTTGAAAAGTGCTTTGGCTGTTTTCTTCATAGTATATCCAACACATAATAGTCATACCATATTGAAAATATAAAGCCTTTTGTAATGCCACTGCCAGACATCAAATTAGCATTAAAGAACTGGGGCATTGTCTTATAGTATGTCCTTCATTTGTGTGACAATGTCTTTTAGTATAAGATCCAGTTGATAATTGTAACAAGGTTGTTCAGTCCAGAAATGCAATGCTAGATGCCAAAGATTCCAACATAAAAAGCTTGACTTCAGAACTGACATATCTTCAGAACAGCTGGAAAAGTAAGTGGAACAAAGTGAATCATATCATTTCTAATTTGTTCATAGAAGTGAAACTCTCTGGCACTTGAGGTGAACAAAATGCAAAAGAAATAGATGCTATGATGAAGATGCTGCAAAAAAGCAGATATGTCAAAACAAGATAAATTGATTAATCCCCTGAGAAAACATGTTTCAGAAAGTTTGTCTTCTATGTAATATTGGTGGGACTGACTGTTCATTTCATTGTAGTAAACATTTCTGAGAAGTTCAGCTTCTTCTGGAAGTACCTATCAATTCCTCAAGATGAACTGAAACAAAAATCAAAATTACTAGCCAATCAATATCCTACTGATATCAGTATAAAAATTTTGATGGAGATAAGTCATTTGCCATCTGTTTATCAAGAAAATTTTGGAGAGGTTCAACTGAGTCCATTTGGAGCCAGATTAATTGCTTAAAAAAATACAAGCTGGAAGGACTCTTCTCAAATATATGCATTTGCCTCCATATTCTGTTAAAAATTCCTGTTAGTGTTATCTCTGCAGAGTTTTTAGTCAGAAAACTAAATCTGATACAAAATTATCTAAGGTCAACTATGTCACAGGGGCAAGTAGTAGATTTGTGAAGACTCAGTATTCAATTGGATCTTTCAAAAACAATTTGATTTTGATGATGTGATTTGTAATTTTGCCAGGAAAAAAGGCAGGTAAAGCACCTTGGTTTAACATAATGTAAATGCTATTACATCTCAACTGTGATAACTGTTATAAGCTTGTAATTAACCTAGTATTAAATTCATTGCTTGTATATATTGTTTCATTATTGTTTATATACTAATGTGTATTAGTCATTATTTTGATTATCTATTGCAGAAGTATCTGTCCTCTTTTTAATATATTTGCAAAATGTTTGAATGTAATTAATAATTATGCAATTATGAGATTATTGATTTGCATGTCGATGTGTAGGTGATAAAGCCATATTAGAGTTGTTCCAGCACTTAATAATCCTCTCGGTGGTCCTGTTTGTACTTCATAGAGTTCGATGTAAAGCTAACATAAAAGGTATACCATTGTTTGAAAAAATACATAGCTGTATATTTGTATATTAAAGATAAAAAAAACCCATTTACTTTATGTTAAAAATTATTTGTTACAATAGTTTTAAATATATATTCTAATATATTAATAATTGTTAAATATTTTTACAACCCATATTTTTTTTAACTCTCTCATTAAAAAATTGCTTTAAACTTGCAAAAAATTATTTTATTTCGTCTAAAAGATAATCGTTTTCAAAACAATAAAAAAACTTTGTTTCGGATCTAAACATGTTTAATTAGTATTATTTTGATAGAAACGTAAATTCACGTGATCTATATATATTTTTTATTACACAGTCCAATAAATAAAAATTACACAATGAAATAATATTTATTATAGAATTAAGAAGTTATAATTAAAATAAACTTTTGAGTTAATAAAAAAATTATATTTTTAATACCATTTCTGAACAATTTAGACTAATTATTTTAATAAAAAATTCATTTCTGATATTAAAAAAAAAAATTAAATATCAAATAATGGAAAGAAAGCTAATAATAAAATTTAAAGTAAACCACATTACTAATTTTATATTTCCGTTCTCTTTTGAAATTTAAGAAATAAATATCATCTGCTTCTATATATGTATGTTTGTATGTAAAAGAAAAAAAAGGCTGAATTTGAATAGTTTTGGAAAAATCTCATATAAAAGTATTCAACGAAGTCAAGGTTGATCCATTTGCCACAATCCTTTAAAGATATTATAATCTATTAAAAAGTAGTAATCTAAATAAACTCACATTCTTATTCCTATGGGCTAATTAATTTTGAGAACGGTAGTAATAATTTCTATTTAATTAAGAAAAAATATCTATTATTAAGGACTTTCGTTTATTTTTTATTTTTTTTATAAGATATGACCACTTAAAAGTGGAAAAGTGGAAAATAAACTAGAAACCTATCACCAATTATTTCTTGTTAACTATCGTAGTAAAATGATGGTCTGTTTATAGAGGAAAATTAAATAAAATATCTCCATAATTTATGTTTGTGTTTATTTACTTTCGCTATAGTATTTTTAAAATTTTCACAAAATCTCATACATATATATGTACGCACACACATTAGATTAAATAACTTACAATGTAGGATTTAGTTCAATATCGTTCATGCCTTAAGGTTCTACTTTGCAATAACTGAATTTTGTTTAAATTGTTAATACTTTCCAAGTGAGTTCAACATTTTTTCAAGAAAATGATTCATAGCTTCTTGTCTGGCCATTTACTATTGGTAAGTAAATGGTTTTCTTGAAATTTTTAGCTGGATGGTAAAAAAAAAAAAAATCATTAAAATATCATCAATCATTAGATGGTGTTAATAAGTAGCATGTAATTCTACAAAATTTATTATTACTTATATAAAACAGCTTTTTATTTAGAAATAGGTTGGAAAACTATAATTTCATAATTAAATGCATGTCTTTAATTAAAATATTGTATGTCACCATGTTGATTAAGAAAAGAGACTGATGTTATATCTTCAGTATTACCTGACAAGTTTCAGGATAAAATACTGAATAATAATGAGCTGATTATTGGAGACTCTAATTATTAATTTATTTAGAGTTTTCATCTGATTTAATTAGCCAACTTTTTTGAAGATATATATATGTGTGTGTGTGGGCATGTGTGCGTCTGTCTTTAAAATTCTTGAACAAGACATATAGATTTTTAAAAGTGATATCAAATTAAACTGCATCTACTTATTAAACAAATAAAAGGCAGTTCAAATAGTCAATCTTTTTTTCTGTTTTCATTCAACTATTTTTTTTTAAATTACAAAATGCCCAAAAATGAAAATTTATCTGCAGTAAAAAAAAAAACACGGTCGACCGTCATTGGTTAAGATTCTTAATAAAAGTCAAGTCTGTTATAAAGTGAACTTGTAACTACTAATTGCAATATCCGCCACTAGGTGAATGATGGATATTGCTCTGAAACTATCACTTCCAGAGAGGGACCATTACTTTTCATTAAAAAGAATTGCAACTAAAATTCAAGTCTGAGGAACTAAGTGACTGATACTTTAAAAAGATATGTTGCCCTCTGAAGTAAATTAAACTTCAATATACTTTTGGCTATCAGGAGTTCATAAGACAGTTCATTTTAAAAAGAATTGATGAAACGTAATGTTACAGTGTAACTTGCAATGTAATAATATTAACAATGTTACAAAAAATTTATTTATGAAGTATGTTAAAGAGAAATTTATGTATGAAATCAAAAAATAAAGATAAAAAATGTTAGCAACTCTGCTTGTTTATTTATACATCTATATATGATATAGAGTATGTACTGATTCTTTATATATCAATATTAATGATGAAAATGTTCCTGAAACTGGTAGAATAAACAGGCTACAAAATTTTGAACATTAATGATCAAATGTACAAATAAAAATCACACGGTTATGTGATAATATTAAATAATATTAGTTTAATTTATTTATCAATAGAAATGTTACAATCCTTCAAGTGAAAATGTTTGATAAAAAATCAATCCATTTTTTCTGAATCCATGCTTCTGTTATAACAGATATCATCACAACCTGGAATCCAATTGACATTCCAAAAAATACAATAAAACATTTCCATACTATTCAATTTGATATTAATGATTACACATAATTTTTCATTAAACACTGCTTTTGAAAAATTATAAAATTCCTATAGATGGCATAAGCTGAAAAAACATTACTTAATACTATATATTGTATAATTAGTTATTTACATATTTCAATATTTATTTGAAAACAAGGTTACCTTACAGCATTTGGTGGATTGTCAACTAAAGTATATGTAGTACAGATGGATGATTGGAAGAATCATAACATGTTTGTAGATGGTCAAATTAACCTTTTAGCAGTCTTTCTTTACCAAAACATTTTTCTTGGTTATATTTTTTTGAGAAATAAGTTTAATTTATCTCAAAACATTTATTAAACTAATTAATACGTATGTTACATTAATTGTGAGATGAGTATAAATATGGATAGTACATTAAACATATGTATAATGAAAATTTACAATAATGATAGTTATGGGATTAACATTATTGAGTTAAAACAGGGTTAAATAAGTTTAATTTTCTATTTTATTTTTTTGTTTTACAGATTTTATTGAAAATATAAAATTAATAAATGAAATTAGACAACAAAATATGATCTTTGTATATATAAATAAAGATTAATATTGGAAATAAATAAAATAGTTAAAACTAAAGATTTTATTTTTAGTTTTAACAATAATAATAAAACAGCCACTCAAAAATAAAAATGGTCATTTCAATTCCAAAAAGGAAAAAAAGGCAGAGAGAGAAACAAATATTTTAAAAATAAGCTTTGCAATGACTAGACAAACAAATCTGTAAATCATAAATATATTCCATAGAATGTACTTGTCTATTTTACTTCCTATTTGAAATTTTATGGTGTTGTATTTTAGTTTCCTCAGCAGAAATCTTTTTCTTTCTGGAATATTTCAATAATGTCTAATTGTAGCTCTTCAATATATTCTATTCTCTGCTATATCTTCACAATGAAAACCATTGATATTGCATTTTATTAGAATGTGTTTGAGATAATCTTCATAATGTAGATGGGGTCTACCTCTCCGATAAAGCCTATGCTCAAGTTTACCATAAAATACACTTTTAGAAAGTTTTTTTATTGTTTAATTGTTTTGCATATCCAACTGAATGGAGATTTGATTTTACAATACTAGACTCAATATTATCACATCCAGCAAGCTGAAAAACATATTGACTGGTTTTACAATCATACCATTGTATTTTTAAAATGTTACAGAACATTCAACTTTTCCAACATCTTTATATTGCATCAATAGGCTATCAAGTTATATTTCCACACAATAAATTAGATAAAATAACAGCTTTATTTATCACTAACTTAATTGCAATAGTTATTAAAATCTCTATCTTTTAATTTGTTAAAATTAGCAGCAGCATGTTGAAGTTCATATTGTATGTCAGCATCAATGTTAACCTTTCAACTTGTAAAACATCCGAAATATTTAAACTGATTATCATTCTAAAGTTGTTAACTGTCCAAGCAGAAAATTGGTCAGCATTTTCTTCCATCACTATCTGATAAAGAACTTGAGTTTTTTTAACATTAATTAATAAACCAAGATCTTTATAAGTTGCATTCAAAACATTAAGAACAGTTTATAAACTGTCTTTTGAGCTGGCAAAAATAACACATTCATCAGCATACTGTAAATCCAAAAGGATGAAGTTCTCATTATTTGCTTTTAATCAATTCAAAATAAAAATTTTGCAATCAACTCTGTATTATATCTTGATACATGTTTGATTTAAGCTGCTTTTAAACAATTCTAAAGATATGTCATAGGAATTGAAAATAATGTTGGAACAAGCACATATAGTTGTTTAACACCAGTTTTCATTTTAAGTATACAACACTTCAGCACATTCCATCATGTAAAACTTATATAAAATGAATAAATATCAATGGGTAATCAACTAATTTTAAATAATACTGTAGGCTTGCCCTATTAACTAAATCAACATCTTGACTAAATAAATAAAAGCACTATATAAATTATTCCTTTGTTCTTTATATTTTTCTTGCATTTTCCTGATAATAAAAGTCATATCTATAGTGCTTCATAATTCTCTAAAATCACATTGTATCTCTGGTTACACACTTATCTACAACTAGAAGCAGTCTATTCAACAAATATTTGTGAAAGTACTTTTGTAGTAATAACATGGTAATTACTACAATCTTGTCTTCTCTTTGTTTTTAAAAATTGGAAATAAAATCATCGTTTCATAAATATCAGAACTCCAATATTTTTGAATCTTAGAAGACAAGTTTCTAGTAAGAAGTAGATATTCCTAACTTAGCTGTTGAAGAGAGAACATTAAAATCTTAATCCAGCTGATAAAGAAGAAAGAGGAAGTCTTAATCAAGCTATTGCATAGAATAGAATAGCAGAAGTTTTAATCAGGCTTTTAGCATAGTGTGAGTTTAGTCATAAAAATGGTTTTTACAATGAAACGATGTGTTAAATTCAGGGTAAAAGCCAGATATCATTTTCCTTTATGTAACCTGTCATCATATTGAATAAAACAAATTAAAGAGGAAAATCTGAATGAATAAAGTGAGACAACATAAAATAGCATGAGATATCAAAATAAAATAGATGAAAAAGTAATGGATAATAAAATAAGCCAAATGAAGGAGGCATTAGAATCTGTGAGTAATGAAAGTCAAAGAGGCCTGGAATCTGTATAAGAGCTAATAGGAGGCCTGGCTAAGGATGACTATAGACAAGATGGTCCAACTAAAAAAGATTTGCCATGTCTATATTTTAAAAAAAAAACTCAAAATGAAGAGACAAAGATAGATATATAATATATAAACCAAATGCCTGGAATTGTAAAGCATTTCCTTAAAATAAGATCTTTTTCTGAAAATGTTGGTGAGATATCAATTAAATCTGGTAACAGTCTGGAAAGATATTTCAGCATTAATGTCATGGCTAAAAAGGCAAAGCTGGCAATAGTTCATAGTCATCTTCAAGATGAATCCCAGGCATAGTGGAATTTATAGTTAATACACAATCATAACTATTGACTTTAATCAAGAACTCATGAAGTGCTGTTGGAGTGAGGATTCCCATAAAGAGATTAGCATAATGTATCCTAAGAGAAGTGTCCTCATGTTGAGACTTACACTCCATTTTTTAGAAAGCAAGTGTCAAACTTGAGAGCACACACTGCAGATCCTCTCCCAGAATTACAAATAATAAGAATATAAAAACACAGCTTCCCAAGCCATATTGAAAGATGTTAATCAGCACAGTCAAGTATATAATTAAACAGATTGCTGAATTGTTAAATGCATTTCATAGTATCAAGTCTGTTTATGCGCGAAAAAGAAGGGGGATTTAAATTTCCAACTTAATCAGTATACAGAGGAGACAATAATCCATATATGTATGCCATCCAATATGAAAAGTGAAAAATCAACCATAACCAAGATATCAAAACAGAAGAGAATAACTGTGACCAAGGATAAAAAAAAAAGCAGAAATTAATTGATTGCATAAATAGTTCTATCAAAACTCAAATAATTAGAAGATCTGGAAGTGTTTCAAACCATCATTCAGGGAATGCTCAGCATGATTAATAGTTTTATATCCCCTGCCAGAACATAAGTAATTAGACAAACCAGAAGTAGATTACCTCTCAACATTGTGAATTGTTATAAGAGATTTGGTCATATCCTCAGTTATCTAAAGCAGGGTGTAATTCTGCTTCTGATCAAGAAAACAAAAAAAAGCAAAATGACAAAATGGAAACTGAGGAAAGAAAAAGATGCTTTGCAGAAATTGAGGGTAAATATTATGAAGTATAATAGCTTTGCTTTCAGTTCTGAGGTTGGATAGTTGATGTTATTATAGATGTAGGGATATGGGATGTTCATGATGCCTCTATTGTTTTATCATGATACTGCATCTATCTAAAGTTTAAACTTCTTCCAAATAAAACCTTCAAAGAAGCAAAACATTCTATGAATAGAATTCTGAGTTGTCTACCAGGAACAGAATTGTTTTGTTGATGTAAACCCCTAAGATTCATAAAGTAAATGAGCAATGTATTCCACTTGGTCAAACATTCCTTTGGATATTTTTTCAATATGCCATCTGGGTAGTAAGTTGCATTGTGATAAAACTGAGATAGCTATTATGGTGCTCCTGCTGCATTGCAAACTCACATTATGTGATATTTTCTATCCATCATAATATTGAAAGAAGGCACTCATATTACATTATGCCAATAGTCATCCCATCTCCAAAAATAAAAAATATATCAAAAAATGAGACAATTGCTTTTGACCATATAGCAAAACATGGTTTAATAAATTATATCCTAGCTAGTAAGTCTGTGAAAATGTTAATGCACATCTAAGCATGACTAATGTAAATTTTGGTTATAGTAAAATAAAATTGATTGGATCAAACTAAAATATTGAGAAGGCAGTTCAACTCAATTTCATTTCCCACATAAGACTAAGTTAATATAACCAGTTGTCTACATAGCTGCATTAAAAATGATTAGATAGTTAACAGCATATTTCTCAGCTTTAATTTAGGATTATTTAATTAATTTGGAAAACAATATTTAATTTCCCATGCATATTTTTTATAATAATAATATATCTTTAATTAACAAAATATTTTAAGTTCCAATATGATATTATGAAAATTCTTAAACATTAAATTTGTTAAATAATAATATGACTTTAATATGGAAATATTTAAAAAGTTATAAATGATTGTAGATGGGGAAAAAAACTATAAAAGAATGTAAACAAGATTTTAACACTCTCTTTTCACTGATTATAATTAATTCATAGTTTTAATTTAAACTATGAAAATGTACTAAGAGAAATTTTTTTTTCTTTTTTATAAATTATTACATAGATATTAATTGTAACCTTAAAAGAGAGATAAAGTTTTAATTTTAATACTATTTTTAAAAAGAAAAGATGTTAATGCTTTGGTAAATTTTATTTTTAATTAGAATTGTTTTTTCTTTTCTCTTTATCTCTCTTCAATGTAAAAAAATCACATCAGTACCATTAATTATCTTACTTTTTCTTTTCTAAAAAATTTTTTTAATTAGAAAGAAATGTCAAAAAACTTTGATGTTAATTTAAATTCTTCAGCTGTTTTTCAATGTTTATGAGTAAGGAGGGAAATAGATGCACAATTGTACTTATAAAAGTTATCTAATTGGCTGTTATAAAAGCTTTGATTGTGATTGTCTTGTAGCAGGATTGTTCTAGAAAAAATAATGGGGGTGTGAATAATATCAGAAGAACCAAGTGTTGGGTAAAAAGTAGATATTTCTAACTTAGCTGTTGAAGAAAAAGCAGTCAAGTCTTAAACCAGCTGATAAAAAAAGAAGCAGAAGTTTTAACCAAGCTATTGCATAGAGTATCAGAAATTTTAATGAAGCTTTTAGCACACTATGAGTTTAATTATAAAAATCATTTTTACAATGAAAACCATGTGCTACATATCACCTTCCTCCATGTAACCTGTCATCACTGGAATAAAAATGTAAGAGTATCCCCTAAAGTAATCTGCAACGTTATCTTCAAACAAGAACATGAGTATCTCTGTGTGATCGCCTTGCCTGGGAGATTTATTAAAAGAAAATAATTTAAAAAATTTGTTGCTAATGTGGAAATGAAATACTGTACACCAGAAAAAGGAGAAATAAATCATGTTCATATGTAGAAGTTTTTCAAAAATATTCAATTGGAAATTATAATTAGAAAGAAATAATCTACAAAAGAATCAAACCATGGTCAAAGGTACTTTTTGTGTGCACAGTATATATTCATTTATAGTAAAAAAACTTTTGTTGTTGTAAAAATTGACAATTTTAAATGTTTTCATTATGTTATATTTAAATTGTATTTTTTTTTAATCCAGTCAATTTTCTCTTCAAAATTATGAGTTTTTTGAAAATTACATTTTTTGTAAATTCATTTTTTTAAACATGTTTTTCTCTTTTTTTCATTCATTGTCCCTTTTAAAAGCTTAACAGAACAGTTAATTAAGCTAAACCAAAGATTGTTTATCTTTGATTTTGAAAATGTAGTTTTTGCAAATCTTAGTTATGTTAAAGAAATAACTTAATGAATAAAAAATGAACTTATAAATAGAAATCAATTTATTGGTTAATATAATTTTTATGAAAATATATTTTTGATGAAATGAACATTAAAATTTCATATTATCATGTCATTTTTTTTTGTTTATTGCTAATCAATCAGTTATTAAATAATTGTTTTAAAAATATATTTTTAGTCTTAATTTCTTTATTCTATCTAATTTCTATTTCATAAATTGCAATGTGTGTAACTTTATTTTATGAGTTTAATGTTCTAGAACTTTTTAAATAACCCCAATAAAACTATTTACTTATAATAGTTTAAACCTAAAAATTATTTAAAGTGATTTATTATAAACTGCTTTATTTAATTATATATCTCTTCCTCACAGTAATAGTTTATAGAGTTTTTGCTTCCTGAACTAGGTTTGTATACAACAATTAGTTATATGGAGTAGGGATTTCTGTTTAGTATTATTAACAATCAGGTGATGATAATCCTGGTGCATGCAAAGATATACATTAAATTCTATGCACAAATTTTATTTTATTTATTTTTTTTAAATTTAGTTTATAGTTGGCCAGTACACTAATAGTACTAAGTGGCCAGAGTATTGATGATGATTAGTATGTTTCTGTATCCCATGTAAGTATGTACATCCAGATAATTATTATTTGTAGTCATAATCTATGTTTGACATTGGCTAAATAATTAGCTGTCACTAAATTGACTTTGATAAATTTTTGTTGCTGATTATTCATGTTGATGAATTATTATTACTTTGGGTGTAAAGCTGATAAACTTATAGTTAGTTGCGTGCTGATATTTTATGCTTATTCCTTTTATATTTAATTTTATATTTTGTTTTGCTGAAGATAATGTTTTTATCTCCTCATAATTCAGTTCTATATTGGTGTATTCCTACAAATAGCTACCCAATTGTGGAACATCGTAACCTGACTTTTTTCTCTTATTAAGCCCTATTTTTCATACTGTTAGAATATATATATATATATATATATATCATAATACTGTAGACAGAGCCAACTCTCATTAATATTATGAGCTTAAATTTAAAATTAGAATGGGACACAGTAGATTATCTTTTCTCATATGTGTTATTTTTATTATATATCAAACATTAAAATTTATATTTTATTAAAATGATATGAAAATTCTCAAACATTTTTTTTTAGCAATAATATGATTCTTTTAATATGTAGTATAAATATTTGTAAAACAGAGAGAGCATTATAAAATCAGACAATTTCTTTGTTCTTCCTTCAATAATTTTATCTATTTACCAGTTTTAATTGTAGTTTTGAAAAGTACTGAGAAAATAAATAAATTTTCTTCAGTAAATAATTTAACAATTTTTCACTTTAATAATGAAGAGAGATCAAATAGATATTTTTTATGTTTGTAAAAAAAAAAACTTTAAAAAAAAAAGGAAAAGAAAAAAAAAAGGTTTTACAATTTTGTTAAATTTTATTTTAATTAAGAAACTTTTTTTTTCTTTATTTCTCTCCAAAACAAAAGACTGTATTTTCAAAGTCTGTGTAATTAATCTGATTATTTTGCTTTTCTTTTAGTAGGAAAAATTTCAAAAATTATTATTCTACTTTAAGTTTTTGATTCATTTTTAATCTTAGTTTAGAATGGGAGGAATATCTATATAATGTTTTTGTAAAAATAGATCTGATTGATTAGTACTAAATTTTGTCATGAGAGAAAAAGAATTGTCATTGAATAGATACATGTTGGTTTCAAATTTAGGCATATAAATAAATCATTAGATCTTAGTATCACATAAGGAGAGGTCAGTCTTAATAAAATTGCTGAGGAGACTAGTCATTTTAACTCAACTGTTAAAAAATAAACAAGTAAAATTTCAGGAGGGTTGAGCACAGTACAAGTTTTGAAACATGTTTTCTAAAATGGATTTCTAAGCCTTAGCTAAAGCTAAACATCATTGTCCTTTATGTAACCAACTTATTAGAAAATATAAAGGAGAAGAAATACACCCTGAAGTAATCTGCAACATACTTTGTCCCCAATCAAAAGCATAATTATTTTAACTTTATGTGTTTTACCAGATCTGGTAAATTATTATGAAGAAAAATGATAAATTCTTTCTTTGTTTTATCCTGATAAATATTCTACTGCAAAATGGAAAAAATTAACTGTATATCTTAGCTTGAAATTGAAAAGCCTTCGAGAAAAAAATCCAAAATAAAAACTGGAAAAGACAAGTGTCAATGAAGGCACACAAAAAAATAAAGCCATGGTTAAAGGTATTTTCTTTGCTGTGCACATAGCATTTAAATTTATAAAGGAGTTTTTATTTAAATTAAGCAGCAACTATATTAATTAATAATTTTATCAATACTTTTATAATTGATACATTTCTTTTAATTCATTTGATTTTTTTCTTAAAAATTATAAAAAGATTTTTTTAGAGAATTTATTTTTTACTAAATTTAAGATAATCTTTAAAAACATGTTTTTCTTCTTATTATTTATTTGATTTTTACTCTAAAATTTAACAAAAGGTTTTTATAGTTAAATTTTATCTCTGATTATGAAAAAGTTGTTTTTCAACTTTTGTTATTTAACAAGAAATATCTTAACGAATTAAAAATTGATTAATTTAACAAATTAAAATCCTCTACTTAATCATATTTTATATGAAATTAATTTTTTCTATAATTATCATATTATCATGTCATTTTAATTTTTTTAATTAATCAGTTAATTTATTAAATAATTGTTTAAAAACTATTCCTGTGCTAATATCTATTCTTTCAGCTATCTGTTCTATGAATATGCAATGTCTGTGAATTGATTTAATTACAGCTTAGTGTTTTAGAGATTTTTTTAAATTTATCCCAGTAAAATTATTTAAAATAGAGTAAGTTATATTTGTATTTTTCTTGTTCATAGTTAGAGTACCTAAAATCATATGGTCTTGAACTATCTTTAGAGACTATAGTAGTTAGTTATATAAATGTAGGATTTTATGTTTGTGTTTGGACATCCAGATGATAATTCTTGTTGATGCAAAGGTATCATCTTTAAAGTTCAATTCACTGCATTTTGTTTTTCATATTAGAAATTAAGTTTATAGTTGGTCTGTGCATTCATGGTACCATATGGTGGGAACTTTGATGATGATCAGCATGTATCTGTATTCCAGCATAATTTTTTTTATTATGAATCATAGATTATCATTTAGATATGTGAATTCAATTAATTCTATTATATTTTATCTAAAGTAAGGCAATGGCTAGATAAGTAGTATGTGTGTTATATTATTCCCTGAGTTTGGAAGTGGCTAGATAAGTAGCTTGTTTATAGTATATCTTTTTAAAATCCAGTCACTGTTGATAACTGATTGCAGATCCTATATAAAACTAGTGCTATGCTTTTTAACTTTGTTAATAGTATAA
>JAQFVV010006430.1:0-208439 GCA_028023455.1 Epiperipatus broadwayi
AGGGATTAAATCACTCTTTATTCAGTTTAGCTAAATACATGTATTTTCCCATGAGTGCCACTAGATTGTTTTAAATCTAGATAAATATTATCTGTTTAGAGTGTACTGAGTTCAAACTCATTCGATACATTTTTACTACACATGACTTGGATGACTAATGAACAAAAAAATGACATTCTTATATTTTATCTATGTCAATAAAATTATAAGATCCCCTATATCACCAAAATTTATATAGATCAAAGACTCTTATAGATATTACTAGCTCAATTTACGTATATTGATGAACAGATGCAAAAAAAATACTCTTATTAATAGCTTCCATATAAACCTAGTGAAGACCATTACTTAAGTGGCTGGCCATGATACTAGTTACTTAACTGAATTATTTATTCATAATATAAAGATAATAATGATGATGATAATAATAATGTTGATGATACCAGCCCTAGCTTTATAATGAATTCACAACGATAAATTTATCTTTTCATAAACTTATAGGCATTTTTTTTAAAAATCATCCTATTTTAAACCGAGATTTAAATATAACACTCATTAGCATTGATATCCATTTATAGTTATTTATTCCAAGAACTTTTATAGTTAAAACTAGGATTCAATAATACTAGTGATGATGACTGATCATCATGCATTTCCCCACATGATATTCAACTTTTTATGAACCCCTATTTACTAAATATATTAATTATTAGATTTAATGATTATAATTTATTTAATGATGATGGTGATCATAACTCATGTACAGTACCATTTGAAAGTGTTTCTATCAATAATACGATATTCATCTTTGATGAGGATGATCAAAACTCATGGGCTCAACATAATTTTAGCTTTCTATTATTGACCTATAATTATTAAAATTTGGTTATTATCAAGCATAATCCTTAAATACCTAAATGTAAATCAACATTCTAGCTTACTTAACATTTTGCAGTGCTTGCTTAATATTTGCTAGTGCTGATGATTCTTAATATCTGTGAGCTGATGATGATGATCATTTAAAACAATAGAATTAAGACAAGAAAAACAACATTTTTAATAAGAACTCGGAAACCAATTAAGATATATAATTATATTTTATTAATACTATTCTTTTTTTCCTTCTTTAAAATCAAATTAATAATTAGATAAATGACTTATTATCACATTGATTAAATATAGAATTAATACAAAAATTTATATACACATAACCAAATAAATTTAATATACAAGTTTGTCATTTTGGATATTTTAAAATAAGCTGGCTTAAAATGACATTTTTAAAAAAATATTTCATTGAATGCTTACTTCAGACCTTCCTAACTTATTATATCAAAATAAATTTCATATGTAACTTGTGTGTTTTATTTCACTTCCATTCATATGTAAGCCTGGCTCTTCAATTTACCATATTTAAACAAACTATGCCTAACCTATTCCTTAGATGTGTTTGTATAAGCAGTTACACATGCACACACACCCTGTGATATGTCAACATATATTTTTAAAATGTGTTCCCTTATATTAAAGATTAAGACATAAATCACATATATAAAAAAATATTCTTGCAACCTTGAGCAAAAGAAAATAAAATAGATTATATCAATTTAATATGCAACAAGATAAAAAAACATTATAAATGCATATATTTATAGGTTGCTCATTATCATAATAAATGAAGAACAATAAAAAACATTTCAATATTACAATATGTAATAAAAAAAAGATAAAAAATAATGAAAATGTAAGTTTAAAGATTTAAACTGTGTTTGTGTTATGTTATGTGATATTGAGAATAACCATCGATAAACAAGCCTTTAATGTTTCTGTATCAAAAGAAAAAAATGCCTTGACCAATAAATTAATGTTTACTTTTAATAAGTAAGAATAAAAGATCTGTTAATGAAAGTTCATAGTTACCCGATTATTTTCACTTCTTATAAATGTCTCAAGTTTGAATTTTCAGACTGCTTGTCTCATGTATAAGTTGATTTTCTCCATTTAAAAAAGAAAAGTTCTTGCAGATACTTTTAAGATAAACATGAATTAATTGACTTACTTATTTCCACAATTTTAAAATTATTTATTGTTGATGCTTTTGATAACACTGAATTCGTTGACTGGCTTGCTTCTACCATTTCAAAAAGAGTTATTACAAATACTTTTAGATAAGTATGAACTGGTGAATTTGCTTGTCTCTTCCATTTAAAAAATCATTGTAGACACTTTCGATGACTATGAGGAAAACTTTAACAAAAATTTGATTGATAGCTTCATCAAACTTGGCTATATATATGGCTTTTATTAATCTTTCCTTTCTTCTTCTCTTGTTCAAGATGATGATTAGATTATGTTTGTGGCAGGTTTTAAATTTGTCCATTCTTTTGGTTACTATGGACTGGTATATGAGCCCATAGTAGATCAGTGATTTAACCCATTCTGTTAGATTCCAGGAAGCAGAAGAAGTGGCTTTAGCAATGCAAATTCATTGTATTATACACAGCAAAATATATTAATATCATTTTATAGAACTGTAAATAACTTTTTCCAAGAAATTCAATTTTGTTCCATTTCCTTTTCTTAATCTTGCTGTCAATTATTATATATATATATATATTATAACGATCCAAACGAAGTGGGAGATCGCATCGCACCGCACTACCAAGGGCGCCATCTAGGCATTTGAGCCTAGAAAAATTTATAAAGTAGGCAGATACGCGCTGTTAGGATTCCACTTTATTTACATATTTAGATCGTTAGCCCATTGTCACTAGCTCAGTGGAGACGCAGAGATAATAAAATATATAACCTTAGATATAAATATAAAAAAATAATAAAAGCCACTGCCAGAAATTAACACAGAAAAATATTTATTTACGCACATATAAAATCATTCTAAATTCGAGGAATAAGTTTAACATTTAGATTTTTATCTTAATTTTTAATTTTACATTTAAAATAGCTTGCTATAATGTTTAATATTTTATTTAGAGGGTCGGGTATGAATAGGCTACATAGATCTGCATTTGAAAAGACAATATTCTTCCCTTATTTAACCCTAGGCTAAAAGTTCAAAGTCAAACTGACGCCAATCATCCGATACATTTATGTATTCAATGTAGCATGAAAATACAACGGCACTAAATAGACTATACTGTCAGGAATGCACATCTGAACAGTATAGTGAGAAGACATTGTTGCTCTCCACCACCAGGAATGCTACTTCTGATGGCGAGTAGAACAATAAACATAAAACTCCATAGGAATGGATTGCGTCTTGCGTCTTACTATCCAATTCCATAGGCAACAGAGGGTGTGCGGCGTATATATGTAATCCTGCACATGGCGGATCTCCTGCTACATTTACTACCTACACAAATATATCGAAACCATTGAGCCAATTCAACCACGAAACAAATAACCTAAGATTACCCTCCCTTAATATAACCTTACAAAACTATATAGCCATTCACGCCCGACTTAAATTTATCATTTAGATATGTTCGCACAGATAACTTTTATACAATTTGTTTTAAAATGTTAAGTATAGACGTGTGCTCTTCCGATCTCCACGGTCAAAAACATCCAAATTAAACACAATCGATCAAAATACAAAATCATCGATAACGTCAATTGCAAAAAGGGAATACACAAAACCCATGGCACTCACCATAAGGTGCCTGCATTAACATCGTTGACCTATACATTCTAATCGACTGTGAAAATCTCAACATCATCAACCGCTAACGAATCTATGCAATGTCTATACCCAACTTTAAATTTTATGCATTTAAAATTTAAACAATAAATAATTTATACAATTAAAATGAATGGAAATGATTTTTTATCAATAACAAACATATAAAATTAAACATCAATTGATTTTAAACTTAAAGATCAGATAGAAATTCCATTTTAACATTTAAATTGCTTGCACGAAAGTTCTTAATTATTTAAAAATTTTTTAAGTTCATTGTTAATAGCTTACGGAAGAAGAGTCCAGGTTCTTGTTTTTCCACAGAGTCCTTGTTTGAAACCCGGCCAGATGTTCCGGAGGTAGCATTAGCTGGTTCATTTCGGTATCACAATCAGTTCATTTTTTAAAATAGAGAGAGAGTGTGTGATATGTGCGTCTCTATCATCACTCTCAAAAAACAGCTGGAACTGCCCAATACTCAATATTTCTCCTTTTTATATTATCCACACGGATTCAAACAACAAAACGTCACCAATCCATCACTTTCGTTAGGGTCCGAGCCAAGGCTTGGTGCTTCCATTGGTCAAGCTAATTTCTCTTATCTAATTTCCATCTGACCCTTTAATTACATAAGACCCTTGAGGGCTAGCTTGTTTTTCAAATAATAAACAATCATTTCCATTTATAGATTACAGGAATTAATTAATACCTGTTTTTATTTTAACTTATATTAAATATTTTAATATTTAACTCTTGTATTTTTTTATCAAAAAAAAAATACGTTCAAATACTTTTTTTTTATTTATATAAAAAAAAAAATATTTTTAAAGTTTAGCATCTGTGCGAATATATATATTTAACAACATTTTAATTTTAGCGTTTAGTTTTTTTATAGATTTTTAATATATTTATTTTTATTTGCGAACTTTGTTTTTCTTTTAAATTAATGTAACGACATATTTATATATCGTTACAATATATATATATATATATATGCACATCTTCGTCTATACTGACTTTAAAACAAAAATCTACATGTTGTTAGATCTCTCTCCTCCAAACAAAAATTGAACTGACCGCTACATCTTTTCTTTTAATAATCTTGAAACAAAAACTGATCACTAAATATTGTTTCATTCATTTATATTGCAAATCTTTCATCAAAGAAAAGGACCACCTGGAAAACTTATCTTGAGATAAAAGATCAAAGCTTCACAAGTTTGACGGTCTGTCGCAATTTTACAAGAAAATTAATAATCACTTTTTATTCCATCAAAGCACCTTTTTTCTAAAAATAATCTTAGATACAGATAACACAAACAATAAAGCTGGCAATCTATAGTCACTAGAAAATGGTGTAAAAAATTTTATGTTTAAACATTCATACTCACACGTGTCCATTTTCACATCCTAATCTACTAATCTTGATCACTTTATTTTACACTTTCTTTCTGATCTACTTCATTTAATAAGAATAAATATTAAATAATTTAACACATTATTTAATAAGAAAATATAATAAATAAAGATTAAATATTATTACCTTCTCTCTTTACAACTGCTTATTCATTAACTATTTATATAGACTATATAATAATAAATACACACATAAATCTATATATATATATATAAATTTTTAATTAAATAATATATCTGTGTGTTTGAAATAAGTCACATACATACAATATATATATATACTGTAGTCAGAGACCAAATCTGCCATATCAACAATTTATTAGAAGCATATAAAGATATAGTTAGAATGAGGAAATTATATTTAATTTCTTCATGTTTTTTTATTAATAATCATTGATTTAATTAATTTTTATTTAGTAAATGGTAATACGAAAATTCTAAACATTGTTTTTTTTTTTTAAGAATAATAATATGAATATTCGTAATTTGTTAAAAAGTATTTGTAAAAGAGAGAGAAAAATATAAGATAAAATAAATAATATATTTTATTATCTCTCTTTAGTTATTTCATTTAGTTATAATTTTTTAAAAATGATAATAATAAGAGAGGTAAATAAATAATGTTTTGTTTTTTAAAAGCAAGGTTTTAACATTTATTAAAAAAATTGTTTTAATTAATTAAAACTGTTCATTCTATCTTTTCTCTTTATCTCTCTCCAAAACAAAAGGCAATGTTTTTCAAATCAATGTAATTAAAATATCTTGTTTTCAGAATAATAAAATATTGACTATAGAGAAATTTTTTTATGTTTGTACTTTTTTTAAAATTAAATAAAGAAGTGAAATAATCAAATAACTTTTTGTAAAAACAGACTCAATTAATCAGGCTTTAGTTTTGTCAGATTTGAACACAGGATGAGACTGTATGAATACAGGTTTGTTCCAAAAATAGTATTGGGTGTTTGTTAAAGGAGTAAATCTAACTGCCTTCTGAAAAACAGTCATTCTTAATTAAGCTGTTAAAAATCAATGGAAGCAGTCTTTTTTGGCACAGCTGTTGAAGAAAACAGTAAGTGAAATTCAGCTGTGAAGAGAACAGAGGGAAATAATTTTAGTGACCTGAAGCAAAACTCATCTCACTAGAAGTAAAAGAAAGTTTCTAAAATGAATTTAAAAAACTCATGTACTAAATTTTATCTAGATGCTGAATATCATTAAACTTCAATATAACCTGTTTACTAAAAATGTAGAAGGAGAATAGCCCAGAAGTAATCTGCAACAAGTCTTGTCACCATCCAAAAACATGATTGTCTATTTTTATGTTTGTCTGACCTGGAAAATAGTAGATTGAAAAAAATGGGTGAATTTATTATGTATTTTAGGTTGACCTGCAAATTACTACATTCATTCTATTTATTATCCAGTCTTGAAAATTATTAATTGAAAAAAATGGTTAGATTCAATATGTGTGTTATTCCAATATGGAAATTATTACATTAAAATGGATTTAGCTATATAAATTATACTGGAAATATGTATTAATGAAGAAGCTTACAAAAAAACCAACATGAAAAAATGAAGATTACAGCATCCAAAGAAAGACTCATAAGAAATAAATTCATGGTATAAAGGTATTTTAATGTGCACATTATATTTACATTTGTAGATAATTTTTTTGGAATAAGTAATAATGATAAGAATAATTTCAGTAGTATTTTGTTTTTATTGAACATATTTTTTTCTTTGAAATGTTGTTTTTTAATTTTACTCCTTGAAAAAAAATTGCTTAAAGTTAAAATTAACCCTTTCTTTGTGTAGCCTAGACTCAAACATTTCAGCACTTTCTGACATTTTTCTTTGTCTCACACATCAACATAAAATATATGATTAAATGATTATTACTTATCAGAAAATAAATTTGACTTCATTTTATAGATATTTTTGTTTACTACTGAAATAAATTTTAAATGTTAACATCTTATTTCTGTAAATAGTAAAAAAAATGAAATCGTATTCAAAACAAAAAGATTACACATCATCATTTCAGAAAGATTATTTTCAATTTACAAATTCAATGAAATCTTCATTATTTCTGATTATTTTTAAAATTTTAAATGAATATTTATTTCTCTTATATCTAACAAATTATGCTTTAAAAGTTTAAAATTTTTGAGTATTTATTACAAAATCGCAACATTTTCATACTCATAAATATAAGTAGATTGCTTATGTGGAAACTAAATTTCTAAATAGCTTAAGGCCATATTCACATTAGCTGCTAATATAACATTATATTTTTGAAAATAAAATATTTCCAGTCAAAATAAGTTATTAATAATTTATATTTCTCAATATCTAATCAATATAGTGTAAATTATTGTAAAAAATATTAAAACCATATTAAATTCACAAATAAACATGTTTTTGGTGATTGGGATTATTTTCTTTAATCAATGTATTAATATGCCAAATGTTTTGGCCTTGGAACAATGGCTGATCATGTTAGGGCGGGGTATATGTCTATTGTAAAGTGTTTTTTTAATGTCCTGCCATCTATCATAATTTTTTGAATAAAATTTTTATATAATAAAATATACAGATAAATACACATTTTAACATAGAATACTTGCGGAAAAATTCACCAGGGGGTGAATTGGCCAAAAAACATAAAATTGCGTACTAAAATTACGAAAGCTTAATTAATTGAATTAGTAAGAGTCAACATTAAGTTAAGATTGCTTACTATATGAAGCTATATTTTGATGATAAAAATATATTTAAGTTGTAATTATTCCATTATCATATCATTTGTCAATTTTCATAATTATTTATTAGTTAATTTATTAAATAATTATTAAAAATAGTTTTGTCTTTATCCCTCCACCTAGCTGTTGTGTGAATTAGCAATGTGTGCAACATGATTTCATTACAGCTTAGTGTTTAAGGAATTGTAAATTATACTGGTAAAGCAATCAAACTGAAGTAGATTAAGCGTAAACATTTTACTTTCTTTTGTTTACAGTCATAATCTCAAGTGTCTTGTGATCTTGAGATACCTATAGAGCAATAATAATTAACTTGTACCTGGAAGTTGATGTTTTTATTTGGACATCCAGGTAGCTCTCTGGATGACATAAAGGTATCACCTTTGAAGTCCATTCACTGCATTGTTTTGAGATTAGAATTTAATTTATGGCAGACCTGTATGTTCTCATATCTTATTCTTAAGAATAGATGGTGATTAGCATGTTTCAAAATCCCAACATTATTTTTCTGATTAATAGCTCAGCACTTAAGGATGTGAATATAGAAAATATTATGCTCTAAGTTTGGTTTTAACTATTGAAACTCTTTTGAAATCCAGTCATAAGGAATAACTATTGATTGCTCATATAATGCTGGTTATACAGCTTAATGTGAGTATAATTATTAATATAACTACTTATATTATTTTATGCTGATAGTCTCATATATATGCTCATTCTATACTTTTATTTATTATTTAGAAAAATGATATGAGATTCCATCATTTTTATTTACTCCATTACTTCTTATCATTAATATATATATATATATATATATATATATATATATATACTATATTTTGTTATACATACATATCTTTATATATATAGCATATATATATATATATGTAATATACAAATCAATATATATATATCAAAATACAGTACAATTTATATAAATTATATTCTTTTAGAAGTACTTTCGACTATACACTTTGTAGTCTTTATCAACTATATAACGTTGAATAATCAAAACGAGACAACCTTTAACAATACCCATAGTTCAATTCAGATTTCCCACAATTCTGTTATCTTAAAATTTGATGACTGGTGATTCATTAACATTTGATGATTTATATGTAAAGGTAAAACAGTCTTTATATATATATTGTATCGCTAATGGATTGTGCTCCATGTAAAATCGTGTTTACAATTATTAAAAATAAAAATTTTCATAAATAATGTAAAGATGTTAAAATTAAAATTCTAATAAATAAAATCATTACCATTCCAAAATAAGCTTCATAAAAGGAAATGAAGGTATTAATAACTAAATAATACATAAGTCAGAATAAGTTGGGAGAGTTGTTGTTTACAAAAATTTAGAGTTTTTAAAAATAAAAAAGAAGAAAATACAGTTAGCCCAGGGGAAAATTAAACCCTGCATCTTTGTAAAGTTTACAAATTAATTTAAGAGTAATTTGGGGAAGAGAATACAACTTAAAAAAATTAAAATTATAAAAGTTTAAAAATAAACATTTTACATGAAATAAAATACTCACTTTTCATTTAATTTAAAGAAATGAAAATATATTTGTGTACATGAATAAAGATTGTATTTAAATATAAAGAAAATAATAAAATGTGTGCATGTTAAAAAAACAAAACATCAAAGTCAAATATTAAAAATAAATGAGAGTTTATAATTAAGAATTTCCCTCAAAGATTGTATACATGGATAAGCTATATAAAAACAAAATTAGCAATGAGTACTAATTAAAATCCCTAAACAACAGGGATTAGCAATGGCTATTAATTAAAATCCATAAACAGGATTAATTAAATGGCATCTTAAAAATTTAACAACAAAAGCAGTGGACGAATTTTCAACTATAAAAATAGCTGGCAGGTTTAAAAACTAATTTAAAAATGGCAACAAGGTCATCACATAAATAGGGTCATAAATTAGATTATTCAGTCAGTCTTTCACATATCTAAAAATCAATCACCTGTTATACGTATTTGTTAATAAAGACAATGCAATGGTAAGCAGTTTGGGACATGCGATGAACTCCAGCCTCAGTCCGACAGAATATCAGCAGTCTTCCCAATAGAAGAAATGCCCATCTAACAATTTGAAGCCACCAGAAATGTCTAACCACCTGAAATAGAAGTAGCATGGAATAGCAATCATTAGAACCTTAACAGAAGCCTAAATCCAACCGGTTGGTAAAACACACTCATGAAGCAAACAGCAAGAAGCCACCATGTACCAAAAATTCTATAGGTAATAACAATCTCTTATTCCTATTCTGATATTAATTTGAGAAGCCATTGCTATCTTTGAAGCCTCCAGAATCAGTAAAAGAAGTGAACTCTATAGAGTGCATAAAATGAACTATTTATGTGCGTGTTTGAATGCTTGCAATTATTTTAATGCTTTATGTTAAATTATATTACTATTGTATATTTTGTTATAATATGTGTGTGCCTGAGGTTATTATAAATCAATGTTTATATTTAATTAAAAAATTATAATTAGCTTACAAATCTTAGTAAGCATTTTAGTTAAAATAAATTATCTTTGAAATTAATATTTTGTCAGTCAATTCTTTACTCATACCACTAATTAGAACAGCAGTTTATTATATTATCTTTTCGACTGAGCTAGTCATGGAAATTTTGAGTGCTGGATTATGGGCTTACCATCCATAGCATGTTAATTACTTCATGTAATTAGCTGGCATCTGATGTTTACCTCTAAACAAATAAAATGCTTTGGATGTAGGGGTTTGAATCTAGCAGCCGAGGTGGGTCACGCTCTGGAAATATGATCGTGTTATGCTTTGCATAGCTCGGTCTGACCATGGGTATCAGTGGTAATTCTGCTATCGAAGGTATTCTCCTTTCTGCTTGAAGGGCCGGTCCATTCACGTAATATTTATAATATAAAAAATATATAAAAATTAAAGTTATGTTTAAAAAAAGGTTAAAACCCAATAAAACAGTTTCATATTGAGCAGACCCGGTTCAATACATATAATTAAAATAATCTTTATGTAATAGTGTTAGACCAGTCTACTCTAATATCTAAACACTGAAAAGTAATAAAGAGAAATCCATAATTTACCTGTCTTATCACCATCATCACAGTTATGTCATCCAGTGTATGCATTAGCAATCGATATGTGTTAGATAGTAGTGCTTAATAGATCTCTAGCATTATTAAGCAGTACGATGTGGAATCTATCAATCAATTACTAATGCCTACACAAGATGACATAACTACCACTGGATAAAGACTCATTACGTATTATTATTTAGCATCTATTGATTGCTTAAGTTTACACTAGGAGGCATAACTATAGTAAAAACAATAAGAATTTGCTAAAAAGATAGCATTATGTAAGCTGAAATCATTTGAAGTTATATGATATCAACATCTAGATGGCGTGGCTTTAAATATATATATATTCTACAGTTAAGAAAAGCTAGAAAAATATATAGTGATCAATAGTGAACGACTAATTGTATTTGATATTGATCAATTATCTGAAAAAATTCTGCCTAATTGAAACCTATATGAGATTTCAAGTTTTACCTAGTCCAAACTCAAATCAAGCTCAGATTAATACGTAAAATATGAATTTAAAATTAAAACTAATTATGTGTACATAAACAAATATTGTTGATAATCATATGTGGAAGTGCTGCCTTCAAGTTTTTAATTGACTTTTAACGGTGTGTACTATTTATCATGCTTAAATATCTACCTATCTACATACGCACATACAAATGCATAAAATTTATTTATGATTTTACCATAATCTTTATGTGAGATCATCATTTCAATGTCAAATCTCATTTCCTCGCTGTCATGAATATCATCCTTATAATCTCCTATCTTTACGTAAAATTTGTATGCTTGAAAATGAAGGTCTCTAAAAATAAATTTAATATTATAAAATGTTTTCTTTTTTTTCTAAAAAGAAATATATATATACTATTATTTTTTTTAAAAAAGAAAAAAGTTTACTCGAAACAATGTGCTGCAGAAATAATTATATATTCATTAATAATTGTTCCACCACACACGTGATCATCTTCATAGTCAAATATTCTGGCTTGCCACGGAACTTCTCCATAAAGTGCTTCGTGACCATGGACAATTTTAACAGACTCTTTGGAGGTTTGAACACTTCTCGTCCCACAATTTTCTTAAATGTAATAGAACAAATAAAAGAAAATTATAATGCAAAATATTAATAATATTAGGAAAAACTGAAATGGAAAATTTTGAAATAATATAAAAAGAGTGAGTTAGTAAATAAAGTATGGAAGATGGGAAGAGAAAATGAAGATAGAATTGAGAAATTAAAAAAAAAACGTAAAAAAAAAAGATTGCTACATTTTCATTTACCACTGTCATACTTCCACTACTCCCAGCTTTGACGCCATCCATTTCAGATAAATACACTCATGATTATTACTAATCATTTTCGAAACTAGAGATTATCTCTAGCACAGATATAAACTTTAAACCTCAGTTAAAGATTAATATATCTGATTTTTTAAATTTACACACACGGAGTTATTCACCTTTCTCTGTCCCGTATGTATTATCTTTATAGATATAATAAACACCTCCATACTTCTCCATTCTTTTTAAATTCATATAAATAAAGATATAATAAAAGACAAATGACCCCCAAGATGCATTTTGTGCTGAATCAGCACTCATCAGTTGACCCAGGTCACTATCTCTCATATATATATATATATATCTATTATATGCAAAGTATTTTTCTAGAGTAAATTGTTACATATTGATCAAAATAAGATTTTTTTTCCCATGTGTCAAAACATCGGTGGGAAGCGAACCCGCAAACCCAAGACAATTGCTTAAAAGGCTGCTGTGCTGACCACTCGGCCACCAGCGCTTGACAAGATTTAAAAAACACATTAATAGCAAATCGAAATAAATCAATTCAATTAAAAAAGATGTTTTTAAATTGTGGAAGTAGTAAATATTTTGATTACCTCAAAGCTGAACTGTCATTTAGTGGGAAATGGCCATGGCGAAATTGCTTTATTTTGCTATTTTATGAGACAGCCTAATCTAACAGCAGAGTGATCAGGCATGAAAACCATATTGATGGAAAACAAATGTAAACAAGCTTGTACAGATGTAAATTCTAATTACAGAGATTGAAACATGCATTATATCATTGCTATATTTTGTAAAAAATCAAAAACAATATTCAATGCACTTCAGCACTGTTGATCATAAAATATTTCAATATTAAATTAATAATTCTAGTATTATTAATATTTAAAGTTAGTTTTTTATACTATGCATAATATTGGTAATGCTCTAGTCAGCTGATGGCACAGAAGCTCAAAACGTTTGCATATTGTAGAGAATGATCAATTTTTTTAACATGATATAGTAATCAAGCAGTAAGTATAATTGAAGTTTACATCTGTCGAAGTTTGTTTACATATAAAAGTCAATGTATTAATTTCTAAATTAAATATTTAAATTTTTCATTTATTAATTAACAAAGTGAATTTATATGATTTTATCTTGTCTAATGTTAAGCTCTATTGAAATAGAATAATTTAAGAAAACTGTTTATCAACAATTCTTTAATACTACATAGCTCATTCTAATTTAGCTTTATCTCAGTTAGAAATGGATTTTTATGTGAAAATTTTCCATAGTAATCATTATCAAATTGTACCCACTATTTTGATTTATAATTAATTATTCACTATTATAGCTTTTGTCAAAATGGTGGCCATTTTGTAAAATTGATGACTTCATGGGATAGTTATTAACCCTATACGATTCAAAAATAAAATGGTGACAATCATGTTAAAAATGTGCACTACATTACAAAGTTTATTTATTACATAATATCCAATATTGTATTGATTATAGAATTAAAGTACAATTAATGCATCTAATTTTTATCTAGAGTACTTCCAAAACAAACAGTGCTTTTTTGTGACATATCCAAAGTAAAGAAAAAAATTTTTTATCATCAACTATAATTGCAAAAAAATGCTATTTTCATTCAGTATAATTTGCAATTAAAAACATACTTTGATTATGTACATTAGCAAGATACATTACATTTTAAAATGTGCATATTATTAAAATATATTTATTTAATCAATTTGAAAGACTAAAATTCTTACAAATATTATATTGCCTAAAGCAAAATTTTGATTATCATAATTTCAAAACATTGACATTGTAATTGTAAGTTATTTTGAGAAAAAATGATTTTGTAAATTATGCAACTAATAATCAATTTTATATGATCAAAGATATTTAAACATAAGTTTAAAATATTGTTTATTTGCTCAAATTTAAGCCAATAATCTCATATATTTTTTATATATTCAAGATAATAATGCTATATGGCAAATATAAAAGAGTACAGTATGGCAAAAAAAAAAGAAATTAATCAATTACATTATTAAAACTATAGCTATCAACTGTACATTATGTCAATAAACTCAGCTTATTTAACAACAAAACTAAAAATAGGTTGATATTATTTTTTCTTTTGGTAGTTTATTGATATTTACATAACTCAATAGGAAATACAGTTACTTCTGTTTCAGTTACATAGACTGTATTTTCCAGTATACAGATCACATTTTCTCTCCTCAAAATATGCCTAAAATGTGGCATGCTTCTTATGTGGCAGTATTAAAAATTATGAATTGAAATTATAATCAATCTAAAACTTCTGGTTTATATTAATATACATGTATAAGTATTCTATTGTGTTTTGTCCTTTTGTGAAACAAAAAAATATTTACAGATATTTATAAATACACATGAATCTAAGCATGTGCATTTTACCCTTTGGCAAAACAAAAAATTACAAATATTTACCAATATATAATGTGCATATAAACTATATATAGCTACAAAATATTGTCATACTAATATATAATAAAGTAATGAAATAATTTTAAGATGGACAAATTTGATATAAGTTTGATATAAAAAGTATATAGTTTATTAAATGCTAAGCCAGGCTTTCAGTATGAAATATCTTTGTCAAAAAGGCCAGTCACATAATCAACTTTAAAAATGGCCTAGCCAATAAATCCCCTTTAAAAGCACTTGTCCCTTAACATAATTAATTGCCTAACTGATTTGCAGACATTTATACATGCAAATATGCAAATTAATTGAAAATCAGAGATCGGTTTAATTTACTTTCATATGCAAGCAGAAATGTCAATATTCTTGCTAATTCTATTTCACTTGTGCGTTGACAAAGATACTCTGAATGAAAAGCCTGGTTAGCATTTAATAAATTAAATATTTTTGTATATTAAACTTATATCAAATTTTTCCATCATAATATTATTTCATTACTTTATTACTTATCATCTATGGCAGGGGTGGGCAATTGTTTTGGCTCAGAGGGTGCAGAGGGTGGCAGAGGGTCATATCGGGGGCCACTTTGTGGAAGCGAAGGTTAGTGGAGGGTCACAACTTTTTTTATCACATAATAAACACACTGCTTTATTCCCTGTATTACCAAAGAATTATTTGTTTGTCCATTTTTTATCAAACACATGACATTCATCATTGATTTTACATTTTTCAGAGGGTTCATGGTTTCACTAAAGTTGGAAATGTATATATTTGCATTAGTCCATTTTTTATCAAACACATGACATTCATCATCGATTTTACATTTTTCAGAGGGTTCATGGTTTCACTAAGGTTGGAAATGTATATATTTGCTAATGCAAAGACAAAATTGAAATTAACCAGATCAACTGGAAAAGTACTGCACATCATATCTATATTGCATATGTGTATTGATGTGGAGACAAATCTTCAGTCATGCACAGGAAGGAAATCTCAGTTCAAAGTGGATTTTTTTCATTGTCTTGGCAGGCCACATAAAAACTCTTATCGGGCTGCATGTGGCCCTCGGGATGCTATTTGCCCACCCCTGATTTATAGTATACATTTATTATTATTTTTCATACTAATATATATATATATACTCTCATAATCATATCAATATCAGAGCAATGACTTAATATTCTCATAATTTAAAAAAAAAATATTTTAAAATTAAATGATTCAATTATAAAAAAGAGTTCTGTCATAAATATAAATCTATCCTCAAAGTAAATAACATACAGTTAAAAAAAAGATAAACTTCAAAATGTTTAGCTCTGGAAATGAATTTTTGGGGTTTTGACAATGAAGATTAAAATGTGCTTAACTACAGGATTCTGTAATGATATTTTTTGTAGACATAAATAACTATAAAGTTAGTATAGTAAATCCTTATGTAAACTCATGAAAAAATGAAATTAATTTTATTTTTAAAAAAAGTGTATAAAAATAAAGTGCATTTTATACACTACTGCATCTTATAAATTGGTAAATATGGTAGTTATGATTATTTATTAAGTTATTTATTTAACTTTATATTTAATGGATTCTGCCTTGATCCTCTAAATATTTGAATACTGATTTCAGATTATTTATTCTAAACATAAATTAAAATAGAAAGCATTTAGCTCTTGTTTAAAATTACATCAATGAACTAAGTTTATATAAGAGAGATAAAAATTAGATACGTATCATTCTATTTCTTAATAGTTCTTGACATTTGCATAACTCAGTGTGGGGCACAGGTATTTTTTTTTCAAGAACGTATATTTCTTTATGTACTTTTTAAACCATGAAACATCACATGATCACCATTCTTTATGCTTACACAAGCTATTGACACGGATGTAAAACTCTCCATACAGTAGCACCACCCAGGACAAGCCAGAGGAATCAATGGATGCAAGAAGATTTGTGCATAAAATCCCTATCTAATGCCTGTTCATCCAATATCCCCAGACTAATTTCTAGCTTGTGATTAGCTTGTGATTTTTATCAGTCATAACCCTTGGATCAAAGAGCACTGCACCTGGACTTTAGGATCTAGTGCAATCATCCAGAAGTTGCCTTTTGTCTTTTTAGTTGATGACAAAGCTTTGAATCCAAAATAAAAACACAATAATGTTTTTAATTCAATCTCATTTTCTTGTATAGTCAAATAGATCTGAACTCAGTTGGTGTCTTTAATTTTTTAATAATCACATTCACCATAAACATATTGCACATGATTGGTATCACACCTCTACTCATCAGCATTTTTTATGCTCACTCAAACTGTTAACACAGAGGCAAAACACCCCATACAATAACACCACTCAGTGTAAGGCAGAGTAATGAATGGATGCAAGAGGGTTTGGGCACAAAATTCCTATTTAGTGCCTACTCATCCAATACCTCCAGACTAGTTTCTAGTTTGTGATTTTTATCAGTGAGGAGACTTGAATCTGAGAGGACTGTATCTAGAGCTTAGGATGTGATGCAACCCTCTAGCAGTAACCTTTAACTTTTTAATTATACAAGCAATTTTTGAGTGATAATGTGATATCAAAGTTTAATACCTTTTTGACAATAAAATTTTTACATCTGATAGATGATTAGAACAAATATTTTTAACAGATAAAACTCATAGGTTGTTTGGTACAATATGACTTTTGATATGCTCATGTAGATTTCCAAATTTTTTATTTTGGCATTTTTTAATTTTTTAAATGGAATTTAGAATGCAATCTTTTTAATGTTTGAAAAACTCTTGTGAAGTCTTCATCAGTAAGTTTATTTTTTAGAAAACATTCTATTTTACCAATGGAATGAAGGTTTGATACATGAAAAACCTTTGAACATTTATTCCTTCTCTTAACAAAGCCTAATTTGCTCTCTGAGTATTTTTGTCAGCTCACTTGGAGTGAATTAGAAATTTTAGTTGCAAATCCTTAGGAATAATTTTTTCAATTTTTCATTTTACAAAACATTTTTTGCTTTGCCTAGTTTTAGATATACGTTTTTATAATTTTTAAGGTTTGCCATGGTATCATACTTAGTGTTTAACTGAATACTTGTGGTGGGGCCATTTTAATATTAATAACTTTATTTCCATAATCTAATATTAAGAAGTGAATCTCTTTAGAAAATCGTTGTTAAAGTTTATTTATTTATTTTAAATGCATTCAGTTATTAGTAATAGCACACATGTTAGTATTTAGAATGACATTTTCAGTGGTATTATTCTCTTCTCTTATTCAGAAGTTGCTAGTCTGACCAGTGGCAATACTAGCAAGAGCATTAAACTAGATCTTTAGATTTTTTAATATTGAATTTTAATGTAACACTCTAACCAAAAGAGCTATTCTGCCACAGTCAATGAGCAATAACAATTTCATATATTTATTTATAAAAATGGCTTCCTGATATTATGTGTTATCACACTTGGCTAACTTATGGGGTTATTTGCCATAGTCATGTGGGCAGCTTTGAATTTTTCTTTTTTTTGTACATTTTTTTTCTCTATCCAATATTTTGGTAATTTTCCATTTGAACATACATTTATGGGTACATGCATGACCTGCTACTATGGATATGCCTGTTTTCTCTTTTCCAATCATCAGTTTATGTTCTTTCAATTACTTTATAATTGGGTGGCTGGTTTCACCAATATACACTCTTCCACATTCACATGATATTCAATAGATGCAATTTTTATTTTTCAGCATTTTAAGTTTACAGTCTTGTAGATGTTAGAAATCCTTTTAGTGTGTTATGGCTTTGAAATGCTCTTGTCATGTCATACTCCCTCCAGATTTTTACTTAGATTATATGCTATTACTGGTATGTATGAATAAACTATAATACCAATAATATTTTTTCTACTGACTATGGCCCTTGGAAGAATTGATCAGTTAGTTAGAGCATTACCTTAAAATGCAAAATTCAAGAATCTAAAGGTCAAGGTTCAATTCATATTCAAGTACTGTAATGAATTATGCCATAAATGCTGGAAGAAGAGAGACACCACTTGAAATGTTATGTTAAAAAAAATTAATGACATTTTATTCTTAATATTAGATGATGGAAATAATCCAACAAATAATTAATATCATTAAATTCTTTTTTATTTATTTTACAAAACATTTTAATTATTTTAAATTAGTTTTATAGATATAATAAATATAAATTTATAAGTAAGAAAACTATGATTGAATTTTTGTTTCAATTTTCATAAGTTTATTACAACTGTGTAAGTGATAAAGTTGACAAATTTTATGTTATTTTGTTGCTTATATTTTAACCTATTTGTTTGTTCCTCTTATGTTAATTAACATTTATTCTATTTTAATTTTAAAAATGCTCATTTATGTTGAAGATTTCTCAAGTTTATTTAATTTGCTTTAGTACAGATGATATATTACAAATATATAATGGAAATAAAATCGAATCATAAGATTATATTATTTACTAATAATTTTTTATAAACATATTTTTATACCCATTTAAGTACACACACACACAATAATAATAAAAATTGTTTACCTGGAAAATATTCAACTTTTCTTGATTCAATAGATATTGAAGATTCATGAAGAAATTTTGGTGGGGTTAGTTTATGTGTTTCAAATAGTTTTAGTGGGTCAATTTGATCAGTTGTTTTATAGGATTCAATAAACTTTCTTGGTTCTATGGGAAAAGAAGGTTCTTTTAATGAGTATGTGTTTTTGTCAAATAATTTATTAGATTTTTTGGTTCAATGGATATTGATGATTCATAATGAAATTTTGGTGGGGTTCCACTATATGTTTTAAATAGTTTACGTGGGTCAATTTGATCAGTTGCTTTATAGGATTCAATAAACTTTTTTGGTTCTACGTGAAAAAAAGGTTCTTTTAATGAGTATAATTCATTGTCAAATAATTTATTAGATTTTCTTGGTTCAATGGATATTGATGATTCATGATGAAATTTTGGTGGGGTTACTTTATATGTTTTAAATAGTTTGTGTGGGTCAATTTGATCAGATGCTTTATAGGGTTCAATAATCTTTTTTGGTTCTATGAGAAAAGAAGGTTCTTTTAATGAGTATGTGTCATTGTCAAATAATTTATTAGATTTTCTTGGTTCAATGGATATTGATGATTCATGAAGAAATTTTGGTGGGATTACTTTATGTTTTTCAAATAGTTTTTGTGGGTCAATTTGATCAGTTGTTTTATAGGATTCAATAAACTTTCTTGGTTCTATGGCAAAAGAAGATTCTTTTAATGAGTATGTGTTTTTATCAAACAATTTATTAGATTTTCTTGGTTCAATGGATATTGATGATTCATGATGAAACTTTGGTGGGGTTACTTTATATGCCTTAAATAGTTTGCGTGGGTCAATTTGATCAGTTGCTTTATAGGATTCAATAAAGTTTTTTGGTTCTATGGGAAAAGAAGGTTCTTTTAATGAGTATATGTTTTTGTCAAATATTTTAGATTCTCTTGGTTCAATGGAGATTGATGATTCATCAAGAAATTTTGGTGCTGTTACTTTATGTGTTTCAAATAGATTTTGTGGTTTAATTTGACTAATTGATTTCTGGAATTCAACAAACTTTCTTGGTTCTACGAGAAAAGAAGGTTCTTTTAATAAATGCAGATTTTTATTAGATAATTTATTAGATTTTTTTGGTTCAATTGGAATAGATGGCTTCTTCTCTAATCCTAAATAACTGTTAGATAATTTTAAAATTTGTTTAAATAAATCCTTTCTTCCTATTGTTTGAGAATGTTTATAAGGATCTACATATTTGAGATAATTTCTTTGTCTTGAATTTATTACATTTATACAAAAAACCTAAAATCAATAAATTAATAACAACTTGAAATATATATTTATACATAATAGATAGATAAATGTGTAATAATTTAAATGTAAAAAATTCTATAATATAAAATATAAATTAAGATATTAGAAATAATTATTATATAACAGTACTAAAATTTTTTAATTAGTATATATCCATTGGTAAACTTTTTAGCAAAATTATACAAAAAAAGGAAAAAATAACACTTGAATATATATATATATAAATAAACAATTTTTTACGTTAAATTGTTTATTTATATATCACATATAATATTTTTTATAATGAGTATTATATATATATATATATAATTTTTGATACAAAAATAAAATGTTTTAAGTAGGTAACAATATATATATATATATATATATATATATATATATATATATCATCATAATCATCAACCATTATCAATCCACTGCAGGATGAAGGTCTCTCCAAGTTCAATCTATCTTCTCCGATCTTTAGCTTCTCTATTCCACATGCACACTTTCTTATTTCATCCATCCATCTCACATGTGGTCTCTTTCTGGGTCTTATATGTATTGGAAAAATGTTTATCATTTATACAAACATTCATTCTGCCTTATCAGGCACTGAGAAGAAAGACCATGGTGTTTCTTGATCTTAAACTCAGAGGTAAAAAGCCCATAAACTCACCACGCTGGCTAATGCGTGTTGGTGAGCAGCCCATCCATGTTCGTATACTATATGAATAATCACATAGTAATAACAGCTGCAATGACAAGAACGTATGGAGTGGACATTAGAAATTTGCCCTGCTCAGTTCCTTTAAGGCCTCCAAGAGGAATCAAAGGGTCTCCTTTCAGTTAAGAACAAACTTATATATATATATATATATATATATATATATATATATATATAAATAAATGCTTTTATTTACTGTGCAATAAAAAGCCAAAAGTAATTGTTTTTTCAACCATAATTGGATTTTTATATTTAACTTGAAATAAGAGGCTGGTATAACCAGAAGCTCATTAATCTAATTATTAGTTGTAAAACTGAATGATTGAATTATTTAATTTGTGGATAACCTGTGATTTTATTTTGAATATAAAACTTCATTTATAAAACAGACAAAATTCTCTATATGTATTGCCATTCACTGCAAGTCAGAGTAATCAATGGAAGCCAGAAGGCTTGTGCTCAAAATCCCCATCTAGTGCCTATTCATCCAATATCCCAAAACTAGTTTCTGGCTTGTGATCTTCATCAATGAGGAGTCTTGGGTCTGAGAGTGCTGCACCTAGATCTTAGGATCTAACGCAACCCATCCAGTAGCCATATTTTATTTCTACTTAACTATAAAACTATGAGTCTTAAATTGAAAACACTGTAATATTTTCAATCCAAGCTCATTAGCTTATATATGCCTTCTGGCATCCATTGATTACTCTGGCTTGCATTGAATGGCAATACATATAGAGAGTTTTGCCTGTTTAACAACAATTATAAGCAAGCATAAGAAATAGTGATCACATGATGTCTATTGGCTTCAAACTTCATTTATAGTTGAAGAAAACAATTATTTTTGATTTTTTAGTGCACAGCAAATAAAAGTATTTATTATAAAATATTATATGTATATATTTTTTATTTTTTTATTTTTCATATATTTTTTGTAATTATTTCAATTCAAAATTTAAAATGAAAATTATAAATTATGTTAATGTCTTCATAATATTTGACATGGTTTAGAATATTATTTTGCTTTTGAAGAAGGCATTTCAAAAAATTCAAATTTTACAATCAAGAGAAAATCAAATTGTATCTACCTTTAAAAATATAACTTTTATAATAATAATTTATTTTTTTTATATTTTTTTATCATTAATTAACAATTAGTCTACACTTTTTTTAAAAAAAATCTTATTTTCACACACAACATCACTGAAAACTTACTGAACTGATACCAACATATTTAAATGTAAGACTCCCAATCCCATTGTTATAAATAAGATTGGACAATTCTAAAACACTTTAGTATTACATTTGCACGGTAATCAATCTCTAACACATGTATAAAATTTGAAGGAAAGTCATTTGATAGAAGCATATTAAAAATCAATTACAAAATATATTCTTAAAAAAAAATTCTATATTAAATAAAATTGTTTTTAGTAAAAAGTAAATCTTTAAAAAAAAGATGAAATGAAATTTTATATATTTATTAATAAGCTATGTTTAAAAAGAAAAAAAGATACATATCTAAATAAATAACACATTAACTGAATATACTGCTATTAATATTCTAAAGGGTTATAATCATTTTTTCTATAAACCAAAAATTATATTTAAAAATCAAAATGCATGTCAAGCATTGTTAGCCGAGAGGTCAGCGCAGTCACTTTGCAAGCAAGTAGTTGGTTGCAGACAGTTGTGGGTTCGCCTCCCAGTCGATGCTATGACATAGGGGGGGATCAAAATGCATTAAATATTTTAAAGTTAAAAAATACCAAAAGATTATCATATCTAAATGGATAGTTTTGTACGTTTTTTTTTTAAAATAAATATTAGTAATGAAATCCCCAGAGTTTTCTGTCAGTAATTAATTAACTGCATTAACATTTGCACCCTAATTGGGGAAAATCTTTTCTAATAAAATTAAAAATTTTCATGTTCATTATTTCATAATTTACCATAATATATAATTATTTCAACAAATTGTATTTCTTTTGCTATTTATCAAAACTTTATTAATTATATTATTAAATATATTAAATTTAAGCGTAAACAGATAATATTATAATAATGTGAAAGCTAAAAACCTTCAAACAGATACACTTTAAAAATGCTTACGTGACAACCAATCAGATGTAATAATGGCATCACATGGGACTCTAAATTCTAAAACACAAGCCAGAACTATTAGAACTATTAGAGTCCCCATGTGATGCCATTATTCCATCTGATTTGCTGTCACGTAAGCATTTTTAAAGCGTATCTGTTTGAAGGTTTTTAGCTTTCACGTTATTATAATATTATCTGTTTACACTTAAATTTAATATATTTACATTTATTAATATCATTTCATTAGATTTAAAAATATTGCTTCGTTGTAAATCGGATGATTTCGCGTTGTTAATTTATATATGTAATATTTAGTGGATTAAATGTGAAGGTATTTAAGCTTCACACTCTTGGTTCAAAATGCTTGAGTCTGGCTTATTTAAATAAAATTGAGGCATAGATTAAGATGGGTCCCATCTTTTTCTAATAGTTCTGGCTTGTGTTTTGGAATTTAGAGTCTCATGTGATGCCATTATTCCATCTGATTGGCTGTCACGTAAGCATTTTTAAAGCATATCTGTTTGAAGGATTTAGCTTTCACGTTATTATAATTATATTATTGTAATTTAAACCTTGATTTGGGTTCAGTAGACAATAAGATCAAATTTCATGAATCACGAATATTTATATATGTATTTTTTTTATTAATTTTAATTTAGAAAAACAAACTAAAATAATTTCTATTATATATAATTAATAGGCGAAATTTTATAATAACTTTAATCTAATGCAAATCAAACTTTACTACTAATAAATGTTAAATTTATGTGATGATATTTCACTTTTAATTGTAAGTTGGACTATTTTCAATCATTTAGTTTTAGTAAAATTCAAATTTTTATTTCTAATTTTAAATTACATTTATCTGTTAGTAATAACAAGCAAGTTAATGTAATGTATGACATAACAATTCAAATGATAATATTTTGCTCCTTTTTTTAAACATTTATCAATTAAACCCAGATAATAAAATTAGCCAAGCATATGATTTCAAATGATATTTATTTTTTTGTACTATATAATTATATAACTATCAACCATTTGCAAAATTTTTATTTTTCAGAAAACTATATTTTTACAGTGTAATGTATGCAATCAGATTTAGTTAATATATTTTTAGTTATATAGTTTTAAAAGTCTTATAATTAAATTTTAATATTTGAAATATGTTATAGTGCAACATGCTTTAATTCTCAAGATAGAGACTGCAATTAGAGTAATTACAGAATTAGTTAATCTCAGTTGACAAAGAGATTAGTATCATAAATTTCCTATAATATTCTCTTAAAAATATGTCCAAATTTGATGCTTAAAGTTTTCACTCAATAGTCCACTAGAGGGAGCCTAGGACTCCAGTTTTCGCTGTTTCAGGCTCCCTGTTCTATTCACCAAAGTCATAGTCCATTGTTGGATTCATAAACAAAAAGGTTACCAAAATGTAAGTGAATATCTGTTTTATTGTTTTTTCATTCTTAGAGGAAATTTTGAAATAGTTTTCATTCAATGATAATTGAAATTATCCATCGTTCCGTTTTATGCAAATGGATGCCATTAGAAAGAGACAAAAGCTAGCTTAAATAATTCTTGGAATCATTAAAATATTATAAACCTTTTAAAAATAATTTTAAATGAAACCAAATATTTCTAAAAAGAATAGACAATAGAAATCCTAATTTTATTAATAGAATAAACAGGAAATTCATTTGCACATCAAATCTCATAGAAAACATGGAATATAATATGTTAGCAATGATGGTTTTAAGAATTTTATCTTTGCATCAGATTTTAGCAGAGTTAAACAAGTTTCAATTATTAATTCGATCTCAATTTTGGAAGTGAACATTATAGAAAATAACCTAAGCTATCGCCCTGCACAAAAATCAGATTTCTCCGATGATCAGGACAGAAGTTATCACTCCCCTGCCTCCCCCCTAAAAAAATCAATAAATAAAAATTTTTCAAATCAGCACAGAACTACAATGAAGTGATTTCTGAGCTAAAAAATAATGATCTAAAGACAAAAATGAGTACAAATGATGTTTTAGACCTAAACAGAAACTTTGAAGCTATAAATTAATCATACTTTTTAAGCAATTATTATTGAGAAATTTTCCAAAGTTTAACAACAAACTTTCAGATTATACTTGTATCATTCACTACTAACCAAAACCTAAAATTCAATCAAAAGAAGCAGAATCCAACTAGTATCAACAAAGAAAAATCATTGTGAACCCTGAAGGACATTGGTTGGTGGGTTTAGCAGCTGCTGTGAACATTTGCAGACACAGAAGTCTGATGATGATCAAGAGCAGATGTTCAGCTCCATTGACCTCAGTGTGCAAGATGATATGAACAAATGATTTATTCCCATGGTGTGCAAGTAAATCCAGCTTGATTTCAAGACTACATGAATTAAATGTTCTATTGGTGGGTGTGAGTTTGCACTCCTTTTCTTCAAGTGTGGTGATAGTGGTCATAAGGGGCTTGGTTCATTTGGGGGGATGGTCGATGATCATTGTCTAGCCCAGGAATACCTGCTGGGAGGGTGAAAGTCACTACCTTCACTTGGACTTCGCCACAAAGGGCTACTGCACCCCTTGATGGATCATTTGATAGGTCAGTGTTGATTTGCACTCACTATCATTGGGTTTCATTTGTTAGCTTTAAATTTAGGGCATTTGTAAAGCAGTTGGTGTATTTTAAGCCACCACCATTTTTTTTGTAACATGGATGGAGTTCTGTTTTGTGGGCATGGGCTGCACTCCCCCTCTTTTTTCAGGGGTGGCTGGTTGTAGACATTAGGTATCTGGTTTATGGTGTGGGCTGTTAACAATTTTGACACTGCCCAGAACACCTGCTGGGGGGATACACAGTCAAAGATGGTGCTATTCCTGCTCTGGTTGGCTGCTGGGTCCCTTATGGGCTGGTTTTGGGCAGTGTTGATTTGGTTCTTTACTTATTACTTTTTAGTTTTTACCCAAGTTGGCTTTCCAATTTTGGGCAGGTAGACCCGATTGTGGTACCTGCTCATTTGCTAATTGGGAGGCAGAGGTATTCAGAATTGTCTTGACATAGCTCGGCTGTGGTTTGAGAGTCTATTGCTTGGTGAACTTGGGCCTTGGACCTCGCTGCCTGTTGTTGTGGTTGGCACAAAGCTGGACTTCACCCATTCAGCTGACGCATTTGAGTCTTCACTTCGGGGCCCCAGGGGTGGGACCATTGGGTGATGGTTAACTTCTCAACAGCTGGGCCATGTGGATCTACATACAGATACACATTAATCACATTACACCAATTTTTGTGGATGTAATTATTCTTGAACATATGTACATTTTACCGTGTTACATTGAATGACTGTGTAATCCTCAATGGGTAAGTGTACCCACAATTTTTGTAATCTTTTATTAATAAAGGTTACTTTGAGAAAAAAAAAAGTTTTCACTCAATTCATTTAATTTGTGTAAAATGTGAAAAATCCTAAGTCAGTGGACCCTAAAGTGCAAAACCAAGTAAGTTAACCATCTACCTGATGCTAAAGCCAAAAATACACATCACAAACAAGAAATAAAGATAAAATATGATGAAATTATTAATTAAAACAGTTGTGAAAACATTTATATGTTGTAAAGCATAACAGAAAACACAATATAAAGATATTTGAACAAAAATGAAGTCTAAATATTGTTTAACTTTGGATTTTTAAAGACTATAAAACCCTTTTAAAGGTACTTACATATTAATCAGGTGGTGAAATTTTACACATGTATTAGTTTGGCAATAACTCTCTAACCTTGAAATTTCATAAAATAATGTCTGCATGGGATATTCTGAACAACTTAATCCATCAATTTTGATAAATGATAAGTAAATTTATGTAGTACAAAATGATGACCTATAACTTTATTTAGTAGAAATGAACAAATGTGTATTTACAGTTTGAAGTGATCCAGTTATTTACAAAAATAACAAGAACTAACCTTATTTTATACAAAATGATGATTGAGAACTAATAAACAAACACCTATTTACATTTTTTTTTGTAAGAAATGTTCCTGCAACAACTAAACTTTTAGCAATATACATTTATTCCAATAACAAAGAGAAGCAAAAGATTGTTGCTTACAATCACTGGAGTAGACTGAATTTTTTATGTTCTGAAAAATGCAAATGGAAGCATACTCTGACAGTTTGAAAGTCATCACTTTTGTGAAATTTTGCATTTTTCTTAAATAACACGCTACACACAAAATTTTTGCTGTGTAGTTATTGTAGTTTATGACTCACCTTTGGAAGTAGTGGACTGCATTATTCTTGGTCAAGGGCAGTTTTTAAATTTTAATAATTTTGTTGGATAAAAAATTTGTTAAAAAAATTCATTCAGCAGGAATTAAAACATTAAACATCACATGATCACCATTTCTTATTTGCTCATTGATTACTCTGGCTTGGACTAAGTGGCACTACTGTATGGAGAGTTTACCTGTTTTAATAACATGAATTAAAGTTGGACGGGAAATCACGTGGTCATCTTACTTTCAGTAGTTGATCGATTAGTCATTCCAGCATATTTTCACGATATCCAGAATACTTTCAATCATAAAATTAGTAGGAAAATTAACAATTTGACTAACAACTTTCTCCTGATCAGACTATTATCTAATATTCATTTTAAAAATTAATTATTTTTTTTAAAAGATTGTAAAAGTGTTTAATTCGTCTTTATTTACACATTTGTTTGTGCCGATGACTTTAGTCACCAGCAGAATAAAACTCCTTTAATAGTATTTTTAATATCATATAAATTGACGTGGGTTAATTAATAAGTACAGAATTATAAGAATGATTACTCGCTCCAGATAATTAGGGAAAGTATAAAAAATAAATTATATATAATTTTATAAGAATTGCAAATAATGATAAAATGCAGTAAACTAATTTTATGAATAGTAATAAAAACATTTAGTTGACTAAAAAGAAGATAAACGTTTATATTGATAGATGATATATTTTAATTTGTTATTAAAAGAAAAAAAGTAAAAAATGTGATTCCAAATATAAATGATAACTTAAGGCTATTAAAACTTCGATTTTGCATGATTTAAGCATTGAATATGAAGAAAAGAACGCATGCTCAAGAGGAAGAAAATGTCTTTTTGACTGAATAGAGTTTATAACTAACTATTCATTATTATCAAATGGAAATAACTATATGATTTGCCATGTTTTTTCTCTTGTTAATAAATAATATAATGCTTCTGTTAAAGAGCGTATATATATATATAAATATACTATACACACACATTTAGCTCATCTAAAAAAATAAAGATTATTCTGAAATGCATTCATAGTAAAAAGGAATGGACAGATTTTCTCAGCTGAAGATACAATAGAGTTGAAATAAGGGGTGCAGAATCCTGAGCATATATATATTTAAATGAAATTGCTTATATTGTTTTTCCACATAAAAAAAAATCAGAACTAAAATTTTTTTTAACCAGTCTAATATCTTCACGCTCTTATTCCAATCAGCCTATATAAATGAATTTAAGTACAAAAATAAGATGGTCATTCTTATCTTTTCAAAGTCACTATTTTGTACTTGGGTTTGAGAGTATTCTTCATACTCAACAAAAAACTGTTGAAGTATTAAAAACAATATAACAGCATGAATTTATAGGTATAATTCACTTCTGATTAAAATTACATACAAATACTGCACTACTAAATTAAATAGAGAGTTACATAGATTGTAATATTTTATAATATTAATAAGCAGTCAATTGGAAAATTTCAGCGATTGTTAACAAATAAAGTTTATGTATGTAAAGTAATGAGATATTATTTTATATAGCGCGAATGTTTATTTATGTAATAGTATTAGCGATTAAGCCAATGCACATCATTCCAAGAAGCTTTAGATTGGCCTGTATAATTGAATATAGGTATAAAGATAAGATGACCATTCTTATCTTTTCAAAGTCTATATCCTTTGCTTTGGTTTGAGAGTATCCTCAACAAAACATCATTGAGATATTAAACAACATTGTTGTGCATGTATATAGGGTGTCAATCCCTTCTGATTAAAATTGTAGTTATTATTGTAAATAATGCTTACAATAATAAAAATCAAACAATAACAGATTGCTCTTTCCCTAGGGAAAAAACAGTCAGCTGATCTCAGGGAGAAGCTCAATATTTTGCAATCTATGGTTATATTTATTCAAATTTTTTTATATAAATATATTATTTTTTGTAAGTAATGCTTATAATAAATAAAATCAAATTGATTGCATTATGATAACACAATCGTAAGGAAGCAATCAACTGATAGCAGTTAGAAACTATTTTATAATAAAAATAATTTTATTTCTCCATTTTTTTACAATTTTATAGTTATATTTATTTATACAAATATTATAATATTTATTGAAAATAATGCTTACAATAAAAAATTAAATTTAAAACTATAAGTACATCATAAATTAATACTTTTCATAGGAGCAGTATCAGATACCGGTTGTAGTATTTAAGTTATAAAACCATGTTGTAGATATTTTAGGTTAAATAGGTTCTTGGTAATATTTCTTTGATTCACATTTTTTTGTCTTATTAAAAAGTGATGGCAGTTTTATTATCAACAAACTCTATCCTTTTTAGTTGTTTTAATGTTTTTAAATTTGTATCAACTTTAAAAGTGTTTATAGATTTCATTAAACTATTAGCATTATGTTTGAAAAACATTATTACACAAAGAACTGTACATTATATTTAGAAGTGATAATAAATTGAAAAATAAAATATACTTTTTATATAAACCCAAAAAGAAAAATGTTATTAATAATTATGATTACATATGGCACTCGGAGACAGAAAACTTGTTGCTGTTGAATCATGAAATTCCTTAATTTATAAATTTTAGCATTTTATTTTTGTTTATTTCCATTTTTTTTCAACTTATATTTGCAGTGGAGTCTCAATATGTGTGGTATTAATATACATTACGTGAATTATAATATATAAATAAACATAATCTAAAAATATTAAAATTCTTAAATTTAATTAATTTTACAATACAATAACAATCATTTTCAATCATTTTAAACTGTACATGATTACATTTATTAATAACATTTCTTCATTAACAAAGATAAAACTCTCCATACAGTAGTGCCACTCAATGCTAACCAGAGTAATCAATGAATGCCAGAGGCTTGTGCGTAAAATCCCCATCTAAAATCTGGCTTCCATTGATTACTCTGGTTGGCACTGGGTGGCACTACTGTATGGAGAGTTTTGCCTTTGTTAATAACATGTGCTAGCATTAGAAATGGTGATCATGTGATGCTTAGTGGTTTAACATTTCTTCATGTTAAGTTGAAATCCTACATATATTTTGTTCATCATTTTGATGTAGTACAGTATTCAAATAATAAAATGTCTTCTAATTGTAAAGATTAAATTTTTATAAAATTTAATAAAATTCAATATCTTTCTTAAACAATAAAATAATTCTTATAAATACTACTGTTCTCTCTTTTCTTTTTTTACTATTCTTATATACAATATTGCAATTCCCAAAAATTCTTCTTACACTTTTCAGCAATTTTATTATTATTAAATATTAAATATTACAGTTTCAACTGTACCTTGCAGTCTTCATCAGATCTACAAAAAATTTAAATACATATAACAATACAACCATTACATAATACAATTAATATTTCTATACAAATTATTAATTTTCTAATGTACTTCTTAAAATTTTTAATTTTTATAAAAACATGAAAATTTTTGCTGAAAAGTATAAGAAGGATTTTTGGGAATTTCAATAAAATAATCAAAGTTAGAACTAGAAAACATTCTTATTACTGTATTAGAAAGTTTAAAATGTGAAAAGTTTAGCATAGAATCTGAACTGATTAATACAATTAGGGATAACTTATTATATTCTGAAAGCTGATATAGATTTAAAAATATCAAAACAACTAAAAAAACCACTGTATGCTTATAAAAAGACTACTGCTAATGTTTTATAAGAGGGAAAAATTATTAAATAAAAATAATATGTCATTTAGAGAATGTTTAATTGTGATAAAAGTTTGACATTTCCCTGCCTGTTTTATTTTTTAAAAAATATGGTCAACAGTAAGTTGTTCTTTAAATTTTTGCAGAACTGACTGATCAAATACACACACAATAGACATTATGAAAATATTTTTCCTCAATTTATTATTAAAGATTACATTGTTTTTTTAATCTTGCATGTTAATTTATATATGCATATTATGCACATAAAGAGCATTTGTGTTTTACATATATGCATATTGAAAAATATCTATTCTTGCAGTTCAATAAACAATATGTATTCTATTGTGATCAGAGCTTATTAAGAAAATGTGAGCTATTACATGCAATGTACAATTATAACAAATAATAAAAAGCATACACAACAGCTAATATAAATGTATATTAATCATAAATAAAAAGTCTATTTCAGCATATCGATGCCATTTTCTAATGTTATTAACCTATTTTGATGTTAAAATTGATTATTAACATTTGAAAAGGCCACAAAACTATGTATGGAAAAGCACTTTTTATCTATGATTAATATATATTTTTATTAGCTGTTGTGTATATATATAAGACATATTTTGCTGGTTTATCCGAGTTAAAAAATTCCAATATTGATATACCGAAGAGTCGAAACGTCGGTATATCAGTATTTAAATTTTTTAACACGGATGAACCCGACAAATAGGTCTTTTATATATGCAACCCGTGAAAATCTTCGTATCAACATATATATATATATATTATTTGTTACAATTTATATGAAAGAATAGCATATTGGATTTCATTATTTCTAATTTATATAGTGAATATCGCAGTTTTGTTGTACTTCTAAATTATAATAAAGTTTATGCCAATGAAAGAAGTCTATTTTACACCGCTAATACACCTTTCCCTCTTATTGTGTTATCAATGAAAATCGTTTAAAATCATGCTAAATAAACTTCTAAATGTATAATTTTTTTTAATTTTTTTTTACTTTTCCATGCTTTATTTTCTAATGCTCATTATTTGTTCTACCAATTATGCAACATAGCCTGCTGTATAATGTTTTATAAGTATGCTAATTAAGGTGGTGTTTTTTAGGCGTTTAACAAATTACAATGATATTCTATAAAAGTGTAAATAAATTATTAAGAGTTAGAAAACATATGTGAGGTAAAGAAATTTATGTAGTTTTTGATGCAAAAGTTTAATATTTTGCATGTAATTATAAATTTTAAATGCTAGAATTAATTTAGTAAAAGGCATTAAAACTTTCAGCTTTATAGATTGCTAATTCAAATAATTCATAAAATCCTAAGTATGATCTAAATAGTGTTCATTTTTTTCTTATAAAAATGTAATAGTGGTCTTGTTATCAAAAATTTGGTATCTTCTAATTATTTTGATAAGTTTATATTAACTTTTAGTACATTCTAAAGTTTTGTAAAACTTCAAGCGTTGTTAGCCAAGAGGTCAGCGCAGCTGCCTTGCAAGCAAGCAGTTGGTTGCAGTCAGTTGTTGCGGGTTTGCCTCCCGGCTGATGCTATGACATATAGAACTTTTAGCATTAAGTTTGGAAAAAATTTTATTATGCAGTATTTTGTTTATCAAATTTGAAAAGGATAATTGAAAAATAAAATAAAATGTATGAGCTTCAAACATAATGTGAAGAAATATTATTAATAATATGAATGACCATGTACAGGGTGTTGAAACACGTAAAATGTGTTTATAAATGTAATCTTTTTTTTTAAAAAAAATGTTTTTATGTAGAGTGTTCAGAACTAAGCCATTGTAAAGTGTATTAAAATGTACAAATTTTTATGCTTTTTTGGTTTGTTTATTTACATTTGTTATTGGATATTGTATAAATGAACTTTGATACAGTTTAGTTCCCAGGTTTACTGTATTGTTTTTTTAATAATAATTAACTAGAAAAACACATTGTAATACATTAGCTATTTATGTTTACATGGACTTTTATATTACTAAATAATACAAAATTTGTAATAAAAGTTAATGATTCTTTGAACACTTTATCAAAAATTGCTGTATTGTAAAAATGACAATTTCATGATTTTTTTAAAATTTATATTTGAAAATATATATTTAGTGCTAGAATTCCCAAAATTTTGATTCTATATTTTGTACAGAGTTGAGAATAAATAACGAATAAACTATTATAAAATATTTTAACAATTCAACTTTTTCATTTACTAAAACGTTTGTATTCTGAAGATATAAGTTTACTGACATATTTTTGTGCTGTACTTAAAATTGTCATCATATTTTATTTTGCCTTTTTTTAAAAAAAGAACTTTAGTGTCCAATCAGCAATGTTTTGATTTTAGCTGCGATACAAAATTGTTAATAACTGCATGCTTGTAAAAAAGTTTAGATGAATTAAACCTCTTAATAAAGAATGTCTGCCATCTTGATACATATGATTTACTGCATTCATCATCATCAACATCATCAACCATTATCGATCCACTGCAGGATGAAGGTCTCTCCAAGCTCAATCCATCTTCTCCAATTTTTAGCTTCTCTTCTCCACATCATCTCTGCACACTTTATTATTTCATCCATCCATCTCACATGTGGGCTCTTTCTGGGTCTTTTACAATCTCTCAGAATCCAGTTTAAGATTTCAATTGTCTATCTATTATCATCTCTTCTAGCAATATTTCCAGCCCAACTCCACTCCAATCTTTTAATTTTTTCATTGAGGTCAATAACACCTGTTTACTGCATTATATTACATCAAGTCACTGATATAATCATACTTAAACATTAAAAATATTATTATCTATTTGTTTGTAATTTTTATTTAAATTAACTTTTATATCATAGAGTCATGGATGTTTTGATTTTGGATGTCGTATGGAATTGTTGATTAATACATACTCATAAAGCTTGAGGATAAATTATATGACAATTTGTTATGAATTCTGCATTCTGATTACTTGTTTTTATTTTTTAAAATATTTTTTCTGAATGTACTGTACTTTCAAAATAATCTTTTAGCGTAAAAATGCAAAGTTTTTGTTATATGTTTTGCATAGTTAAAAATTAATATGTATTGTAGGCATTCACTCTGCATACATTTAAAAACATTTTGACCTGATATTTGCTATGAAAATTGTATACGTTTTGAATTGTTTTTGTGGAACCATTTTGGTTGATTTAAAAATAGAGGGGTATGAATTTATACAGTTCAGATTAATGATAGATTATCAACATATTCAACAAGTTTTGTGACATCAAATTGATTGTGAGGCTAGAAGGTTATAGAATTTATTAAAATATTAAAAATGTCTTCCAATAACGAATATCTAAAATAAATAGTAACTTTTTTACCTGATCACCATAAATAAACAGTAGAACTTGACTCGAGCAATTTAGAGAAAATATTGTAATTTAAAAAATACATCTTACAATGTAGAAGCATATATATATTTAGATTATTGGACTTTTATATGACACACCTAATTGTATGAGCGCGCAAATCCATCATAATTAAATAGCAGAACGTAGCTCAAGCAATTTAGAGAAAATATTTTAATTTAAAGAATATATAATAAAATGTAAAAGCATATATTTTAGAACTTTCTTATTAGACTTTACTATGACACACCTAATTGTATGTGCGCGCAAAGCTTGAAAGTTATTTTGTCCTCTTTTTTCTAATATAAGGTTAATATATGTAATCTATCGCATGGTTACACAAACTATTACTAAATTGAAACTATTGACTAAACTCATATATTTATTTAAAAAGTATGAAAACGCTTAAAAATAATTTATTTTTCCAAAAGCATCGGGATGTTTTCAATAATTGAACTCACTTTGTCTTATCACCCACATACAATTTTTTTTAAAAAAACTGAAGTACAACTGGTTAGAATAAAATTCCAGTATAAGTAAATAATAATAATGATAGTAATTGAGAAATATTCTTACATTCCATTTTAATAGTATATTTACTTTAGAGTGAATTTTTAAATATTTCAAATTTTTTTCCTATTTCTTACATTCCATTTTAATAGTACATTCATTTTAGAGTGAATTCTTAAATATTTCAAATTTTTTTCTATTTTAATTTCCGGTATTAGGATCAACAACAATAAAAAATAGAAAAATTCTTAAATTTCATTCTGATGTTTCGTGTTTTTTTTTTTTTTTAGGAGTGGTTGCGCATTAGAGACTTCCCGGTAAATTTCTAGTAATGAATCATTAAAATATAGTTGTACTTTTTTATCAGATATATAATCATTAAGAAAACGTATAAAACTAACTCTAAGTAAAAGAAAACATTCAGCAATATAAACAGTTTTATTATGCGGTGTGTAATTCGGAAGTTGATTGAGTTGTCAAAGTAGTTACGTAGTGGGGAAGCCATCTTTAATTCCCGGATTAATAAAAAACTTCAAAAGAATTTGAAATAAAATTATTTTATTAGTATATTTAGTCGAATTATGAAAGTTATATGAGGACATATAATATTCTGTGTAGTTCAGTGCAGTAATAAAGTATTATATTCTGGACCGGAAGAACCATAAATTATGGTTCCAAATCTAATCACTCTGGTATTTGAACTTCTAATGAACTTCATATAATATATCCTTAGATTATTATATAACATCACCACTCAGTACTATAAAAGAAATGACAACAGAATGCCTTTATAGAAAATTAAAATTTAAAAATGTAGAAATTAAAGAGAATGGACTATAACATACCCCTCTCCCTTAAAATGCACATTTTGGTGATGGGATGATACGACCATCTAAACATTAAACTAAAAGTGAAATGCCAAATAACAAAAGTCATTGATGTAAAATACCTCATATATTATCATCATTATTTTCAACTACTGATTTGCTGCAGAATAAAGGTCTCTCCAAGTTTAATCCAATTTCTCTGGTCTACATCCGTTTTTCTTCACATCAACACACTTTCTTATTCTATCCATCCATTTCACATAATAGACTCTTTATAAATCTTTTAGTAATCTTTTGAAATCTAGTTTAAAACTTCAATTGCCATTTTGAGTCTTTCAGTGATATCATTGATGCATGTTTGTTTTCTCACCCAAATATTTTGCTTTTGATCTTTTCTGGATACTTCCTACCTACATCTCTGCAAACTTCTATGCGTTGTCTAAAACTGCTGAATTGCATCTCAATTATAGTCAATGCCTTAGATTCATAAGTAAGAACTAGTAAAACACAATCTTATTAAAGACTTATTTTCAAATACATAGGCATATTTTTTTGTATTATTAAATTATTTAACCATCCCATCCAGGTTTAATATCTATGATTAATTTATTCCATTATATTCCCATTTTTAATAATCTGACTGATTAGTAATAATCATTAGATGCTTATCAAAAGTTGATAAAGTAAAAGTTGGGAGTGGAGTAAATTGATGCTTGAAAATAAAAATGAGACAATTTGCTCTACATAAATCTTCTTCATGTAATAAAGATGTATATGAGAGATGATTACCTGGCCCAACTGATGAGTGCTGGTTTAGCATGAAATGCATCTTGGGGTTTTTTTTTTTTGTTGCATATTTATGAAATCAAAAAGAATGGATAAATATGGAAGTTGTCTAATCTATAAAAAAAATATTCTTTCATGACTATCGGTCTCATTTTTTTATTCTAAGAAAGTCTATTGAATATTATTTTAGTTCTATTTTCTTACTTTCATCTTATAACTTAATGCAACATTTCTATCTGTATTTATTATGCTACTGATTTTTCCATAATTGCATTTTAATTTTTTTATTATTTATTTTTGTTAATATATTAATATAGGTTTATCTGTACAGTGAGCTCAAAGGGTTCTCCAAAATGATTCGTCAATCAAAAATTAGTATCATCGACTGAACTGGGCGCTGAATGACGTTGCTGCTGCACAAAAACAGTTAAGTATAACGTTACCGGACTGTGACCTTTTAATAAAAAAAACCTTTTTTTAATAACTAAATAGTAAAAAATAATAAACAATGTTTTTTTTCTTAATTGAGATAAATAATCCAATAAATATAAGCATTAATTTGAAGAAATTTTTTTATTACAAAAACTAACAATCGGTCTGGTAGTAGTATAACATTAATTTGAAGAACCGTAGCAACGGTTTTTTAATTTTTATTAGCTAACACACCAAAGACAGGATCAAACTCAAACTCACCCCTCAAGTTGTATACAAAATCACCTGCCCCCAAAGAAATTGCATGACAACATATTATGGAGAAACTAAAACCAACATTGCAACCAGAGTAGCTCAACATAGATACCTCTATAACAGGACTAAAACTAAGCTTGGAGGCAATTCAATTTTCGTTGAGCATGAGAGAGCCAATGGCCTTGCCTTCCTACCCACTACAGCCAGTGTTATCTGCTCTGAAAGAAACAATATTAAACGCAAAACTAAGGACGCTTACCACATAGTAAGTGACTCAGCAGCAATCAATAGAAGAGAGGCCTGCTTTTCTTTGTCTCGAAAATGGTCTATGTAGTATCTTCACATGAATTTGCATAAATTTGCATTAATATTATAGTTCTTAACTAAACTCCAATAGCCATGAATATGGAACTATAAACTGTCCTGAAAGCGCTCGGCAGTAACTTTTGGATAATATTACTTATGTTTAACAGCTTCTTTATCTGTGCGCAAAGCACCCACACACACACACACACACATATTTTTCAATAACATTCCCCACACAAAAAATAAACAATTATAAAGAGTTTCTAAGGCAAAGAATTTAATTTATAATGATTAAAAAAATAAAGCTTAATATTGAAAAAGTAATAGTTTGTTAAAGTATTTATTTTACATAAATGTGGCTGAGATTTAAATAAAAATTAGATAAATATAAAGTATAGGTGAATGTTATAGATTAATAATATCGATGATGAAATCTTTTTTTTTTTTTTTTTATCAATACTGATTTTTTTAATGTTTGTGATAGAAGTCCACACCATCTTTAATATGTCAGAAACAAATTATGCCATAACTGATTCAAGTTGAGCAAATTATTTCCAACTGTATGTTTAGTAATCTTTGATTATACAAACTTGATTACTAACTGCTTTCTCTTTTTTTTTAATGCAAAATGATTTAGAATTAGGATGACTATATTTTTGTTTTGGGCAAAATTAGCATTCATAAAAATTTAATCAATGCTAATCTATTTTGTCCGACAAAGTAGATTGGCGTTGATGTAAAAAGGTCGGCATTATTTGTAAGTTTGTTTAAATAATTTTTTTGCAGAATTTGCTTATCTTAGTAATGTATTTGATATTAATATACTTTGCCATTGTACGTGATCAAAATTTATTTTTAGTTTTGTACTGAATATATGATTTTTTTCTACAGTACAGACTTTTTCATAGCTGCACTCCAATATGTAATATATAGGGGGTTTGAATTCAGACTTTCACACGACCCTCAACTCTCCACACTATCTCATACTGCTGAACACTTGATTACACACATGTCGAAAAGATAAATAATCACCAATATATGTATTAAGTGCTAAACCAGCACTCATCAATTGGTCCAGATTATCATCTTCACACATATATACAATCAATGTTCAGTTTATATTAAGATAGCCAATCTTCATACTTTAATAGATAGGCTTCTATCCACTCAATCCCACAACTCTTCAATCATCTATTTCATTGAAAATCTGATGATGGAATATTCAAAGCCCACATTGGTGCAACCTTCTCATCCTAGCCCCATCCTTTGTATATGTATGTAAATGGATTATTTCCTGTACATGAGGGATCAGAGTAACTTATGGTCAATACAGGTAGGATGAAAAGATTGGCACCAATATGGGCTTTGAGCATTCCATCATCAGATTTTCAATGAAATGGACGGGTGAAGAGTTGTGTGGTGGAATGGTCTGAAACCTGTCATTAAAGTGCGAAGACTGGCTATCTTAATATAAGCTCAGCATTGATTGTATATATGAGTGGAGATGATAATCTGGACCAACTGACGACATATATTGGTGATTATTTATCTTTTCGACTTGTGTGTCAAGTATATCAGCTATATGAGATAGCGTCGAGAGTTGAGCGTCGTGTGAAAGTTTTGTACTGAATGAAATTTGAACTTTTTTTTTTTTGCTGATAGTGTATATTTTTACATTAACATTAAAAATTGCCATTAATTTCAATATGTCAGAAACAAATTACAAGACTACTTTTTTCAAAGTGAGCAAATAAATTATATTTTCAATCTATATTTATTTAACTTTATTCATATATGATTAATTATTAACCAGCAATTACTGCAAACATTATATAATACTGCTGTCAATTTTCAACTGCTTTAATTTTGGCTTATTTTTTAAAATTAAGTAGTTGTTCTTTTCAGAACCTTCCTAAGGGTGTCTCTATTTTGCAAAAATCAAATTAGTTCGAATTTTAGATTTATCCCGTCCCCCCATTTGTTTCCGTTTTAGCAATATCTCATAGTACTTGTAATCCAGACTTGACTATAATTTTTTTCATCTTCTTCAAATGACAGCTTTTTTTTGCTACTTATTAAAAGAAATACAATAAAACTTGTTGTAATTAATGGAAAAAATAATAAGTATCAAATATATTTTATTAACATTTAGGGTATATGAGCACAGATTTTCACACGACCCACCACTCTCCACTCTATCTCGTAACACTGATACACTTGAACACATATATGTCGAAAAAGTATGTGTTCAAGTGTATCAGTATTATGAGATAGAGTGGAGAGTGGTGGGTCGCGTGAAAGATTATGCTCATATACCCTATATATTACATTTATTGATACAGGTATATAATAATCCTGTATTTCAGTTATTTATTAACATTATTGATTATAAGAAAACAATCAAAATGATTATTAAAAAATCTGTCAATTTAGTGCAGTTAAGCAAAAGTAATTTTATTTTATTTTTTGGCTATGCATTTAACGCTTAATGTAAATAATGTTTATAAAAAAGTCAAATTTGAAATAAAATTTATATATATATATAATAAATATATATCTTAGGAACGATATAAAAAAACAAGAGTAGTTGGAGTGTAACAAAACCATGTATCATTTCAGATTGATTGCATAACGCACAAAACCATTTCTTAAATCCAAAAATGATCACATTTTTGTTTTGGGCAAAAAATGTTTATAAAAATTTTAATCCAAAATATATTGAGTAAATATTTTAGCTAATGTATCCATTTTAAAATTTATTATTAATACACATTGTTATCGTATTTAAATCAATCTATATTTTTGATTATGTATTGTACTAGGTGAAATCTATATTTTTTTGGTAGTTATTAATGATGAAAATCCTTATCTTGGATATATCATAAATGAAAGCACTAATTGGCTTGCACTGAGGCTGGATGAAAATCATATAATCATTTTATTTATTAATCATTTTATTAATCATTTTATTTTATAATCAAAATATAATATTGGATTATGTATAATAAATAAATTCTATCATCATTAACCATTATCAATCCACTGCAGGATGAAGATCTCTTCAAGTTCAATCCATCTTCTCCGATCTTTAGCTTCTCTTCTCCACATCACTCCTGCACACTTTCTTATTTCATCAATCCATCTCCCACGTGGTCTCTTTCTGGGTCTTTTACAATCTCTTGGAATCCAGTTTAAGATTTCAATAAATTCTATATTGTACAGTAAATTTTTACAATCAATTTTATAATTTTATTTTTGAATAATGTAGCTTTAATGAAATCATTGTCCTACAAATGGCTACTATGTTGAAAAACAATGTGATTGATATTAAAAAAATGTTTTGAAATTTCTTTTAAATATTGCGATAGCAAATAATGAATTATAAATCAAAGTAGTTGGTATGAATTGATGATCTCTGTGATAGATCCTTTTCATAAAGTTCCATCCCTAATTGTGGTAAAGATGCATAATACTATATTTTTAAAATAGATATAATTTTTTTAAAAATGTAGTTATTAGCGCTTATATATTAATGCATATAATTTATTGTTATTATATACTATTATTGACTATAATGTTTTTTCAGTACAGGAATAATTTTTTTGATAAGGTCTATAGAATATAAAGTGAAAAAACAAAATTTGGAAATGTATATATATTAGTTATATGATGTATAAATGATAACTAAAAAATGTTTTCATAAAAATAATGATATCATGTTGTTGTTGATGATAAGTAGGTATCATATAAAATAGTAAAATTAATATTTTGCAAAAAATATATTAGGAATTTAAGGGTGTGTATAACTTTACCTAAATAAATAATAATGGTTTAATAAGTCACTATATGTGTCAATTAATGTTGCAATGTGTGCAAACTTTTAGTGAAAGAGATTTTTGACAATGACTATTATGGTGATAGTTAACTTTATCTCATGCTAAAATAAAACTACATGGAATTCACACACATATTTAAAAAACATGTTTTGTTATATTTAATGGATGCGTAGCAAAATGTAAAACAATACATCTTAATTTATTTGGGTAGAGTATTATCAAGGAAATAAGCTCCAAGTAATTAATCACTTTAACAATTATATTGTGTGTGTTGTCAGAAGCACATTAATTGAATGATAATAGTTGATCATGGATATTTCATAGTATTGCTAATAGGCTATGGGCTTTGGCTATGGTTATTAGCTATTATATGACATAAGATAAATGTAACTTATTCGAGATTATTTCGATTATCTGTTTGTACTGAAAACTATATTTCTGGTGAAGGAAAAAACCTGTAATTGGATATTTTTTAAATTTAGAAGTTTAATCACTCTCAGAACTTTCACTTTTATTAGATATTTCCTCAACAGATTTGGTTGTATTCATTAACTTTTTAAATAGTTCTTATTATGCAACTTTATATTACTTATGTTAATCTATTTGGTGAATTTAATTTTTATACACTATGCAATATATTATATCTTCACACAAAAGAATTATATATAGTAAATTGCAATAAGCAATTATCTCAATATGTGTGTGCCATTTTTCTTCCCATTATTCTTTGAACAATTCCAATAAAATATTTAAGTCTCTGCTTTGATATTTCTTATCCACATGGTGCTAATGCTAATTATGGGGTAAAGAAGTGAGAGTTTAGTTCATTTTTTAAGGACTGCAATTACTTTAAGAAAATAGGATAATTTATGTTTTGTAATTTTCTTGTTATTGGTTATAACACTTTATAACCCTTCTGATTTCTAATAGCCATGCCTCTCTGCCCATGCATTAATCTTCCTGAAACTTTTTGCCTGTAAATTCTCTATCCTTTCTCTCTTTCCAACTCTTTTTTGGCTGTCCTTTGTTTTCTTTTCAGATGATATCCAGTACTTGTCTATACCATTACAAGTATCTCATTCTGATGCCATTTAGTATAGTGTGTTTAATATTAATTATTTTATTAATTCTTTTACTGCTTATGCATTTCATTTTTGACTCTGTGCAGATCTGTATCATTAATTCACTATAGTCATACATTTCTTTCCATTCATTGTTTCAACTGCCAAATTCCACTTCTATATATAGTGATTGTTTTCATTATTATATTATATAGTCATCTTTATGTTGTAATTCAAAAATTAATCTTAAAGTATAAACAATGAGGATTGCCAATTCCTCAACAAGCTTTGTTATAAGAGAAAGCATTCAAAATATCTCTGTCAGGAACCCCCACAAACCCCTGACCATGGTTGGGGGTGGGGGTTTCCTGACAGAGATATTTTAAATGCTTTCTCTGACTAAGCATTTATAACAAAGCTTGTTGATGAATTGGAAATCCTCATTGTTTATAACTTACAAGCTTAAGAGAATAGTCATGTGATCTATGACTCTTATTTTGACTATTTATAATCTTAAAGTATGTTTGTATAAAAATTTAAAGTTTTTGAACTCCCCAATATTTCATGTGTTAATAACTATCTGATTTGATAAATAATTATATTTATTTAGGATAAAATAAATCAATTAATTATGTAAGAAATGATATAATTAATATATCAATCAGTCAAAACCATACAAATGAATTTAGTATACTACCTTATTTACTTATGTTTTTATTTCAAATTGCTTCTATATTTTATTTTCTGGACAGAGAATTAATCTTTGGTAGAACTTGATTCAGTGTTATTTTACTACTTAGTAGATGTTTTATTTATTTGATATTCTTTTTTTTTAAGTGTCATAGCATCGGCCGGGACGCGAACCCGCAACCCGGGCAACCGCCTGCAAGTGCAAGGCAGTCGCGCTGACCTCTCGACCACCAATGCAAGACTTATTTGATATTCTTTGATTCAGCTTTTTATACAAATTTTGTTATCACTTCCCTTTCTGGAATCTCTAAAGCCATGAGAAAATTTGCAGATTTTTGAAAATAACTTATTTCATGTATCAATCTGTCGTTGTTTTGTTCACAAGACAAATTTCTTCACTATTAAGAATAAGAAAAGATATTATATAAGAAAAATTCACACAATTTTTGTTGTTGCACAATTATATCTAATATATCCATTTTCAGTTCATACTTTCAATTTATTAAATTACTCACTTCAGATAGCTTTGTGTTATTTAAAGTCAATGACCACAAAACACTTTTGTTAATTATTTTAAAATTAAGAAAAAAAAATCCTAGATTTGCTTTACTAAAAAAAAAAAAAGACTACACTAAAAATCATCCTATTCCCATTGAAAGTACAATAGTTGGCCTTTTTTTTCTCCGATTAAATTTGTTGTATTAAGAGATATTATGATAAAGCATACTTTTATTGTAAAATCATCCTAGTTCATAATTAATATTTATATTCTATTTTTGAACTTTCTAGGTTCATTAAAATTTTATAATAATTAAAAAACTTTGACATATATATGTCGAAAAAATAAATAATCACGAATATATGTCGAAAAAATAAATAATCACGAATATACGTATTTCATGCTAAACCAGCAATCTCAGCCTGGATTATCATCTCCACACATATATGCAATAAGTGCTGAGATATATATGGATTATGTTCTATACACGAGGGGTCAGACTGTCTTTAAGTCAGCATGAAAGTGACAAGAATCTCGGCCTCAGGGTAGCCTTTGAGTGTTCCATCATCAGATTTTTAATTGGATGGACGATTGAAGAGTTGGAGCCTCCCAGTAAGTATGAAGATTGGCTATCTTAATATATATCTGAGCAATTATGTGTGCAGAGATGATGATCTGGACCAACTGATGATTGCTGGTTTAGCATGAAATACAGAACTTGGTGATTAATTATTTTTTCGACATACACGTGTTGAAGTGTATTAATGTTATGAGATAGAGTGGAAAGTGGTGGATCGTGTGAAAGTCTGTGCTCACATACCCTATATATTACATAACCCCCCCCCCCCCCCCCCCCCCCCCCCCCCCCCCCCCCCCCCCCCCCCCCCCCCCCCCCCCCCCCCCCCCCCCCCCCCCCCCCCCCCCCCCCCCCCCCCCCCCCCCCGCCCCCCGCCCCCGCTTTGTTAATTTTGTATATATTGATACAGTAATATAATAAGCCTGTATTTTTAATAATTAAAAAATTAAAATAGTTTCAAGTTATTCCTTGCACAAGTACAAGTCTGTCGATAGGTTTTCTATAAAAAAAAAAACTGAAGATAATATTTTCCAAACAGTCGAAATATAAAAGGATAAAAGTTTTAATGTGTTATATTTTTATTTTACCTTTAGCTAAAATAAGCTACTACCTAAATACTAATCCATGGCTAAATGGATATCGAAATTAGCAAAGAACTGTCAGGCAATACCTGAAAATTACTGCCCCCTCCCCCCCATGTTTATAATTTAATTTAAGCTTTTATCTATGTATGCATTGCTCAATATATTAGTCCATATACGAAATTTCTATTTTTTTAATTCTCTGGTTATCAATAAATTTACATATATTCCATAGCGTAAGCTTGTGGTTAAACACCTGTAGAGGTCCCTACTATCGCATTTTACACGCATATTCTCGAGGTTACAACCTCGGTAAATATTACTTAAATATATAAAATGAAATTTAATAAGTACTTAAATATATATAAATAAACGCTTTTTTTTAATCCTCAAAGATAAGACGGTTATCAATCTTCACTTCATTGATATAAATAATGTTTTAAAAGATCGTTTCGACACAAATATTAAATTGTAATTTTCAATTTTGGCTCCACATTGACAATTCTATTAATAGTTTAAAAAATAAATAAATGAAAAATGTTTTGTTTTATACACATATTACACTTAATGAAACGAGATCTTATAATTATTTTAGTTCATTTTAATGTATTATTTGAAGCTAAGTAATTTTAAAATAGCTAGTGTGTGTATATTTTGATAAAACATTCATCAGATAACATTTTTACTTACATAAATGTCAAAACTCATTTTTATTCAGGATTTCATAATAAGATTAAGCATTGGAAGAAATAGATCTGGGCATAAATTGTGAATTTTAATTTTCCGAGTTTGCCGTTTTACTACTGCACCAAACCACGAAGGAAAACTATTTCTATAATACAAACAAAAAAAAAAACGCGTCTGCTTACAAAATGCTTGTGAGTTAATAGACAAATTGGGTCTCAAAACAATTTAAAAAGCAAAAATTGCAAACGTAAACGTATGAGTATACAAATACAAAGTGTCTTGCTTTTTAAAATGAAATCCTCTATTTGTAAAACCATATTTCTATTCTTTAACTGGATGCCCAGCATTTCTAACTACAACTCCCTTAATTATTTTCTTTTTTAGTTCAAACCCCTGATAATTAAAAAAGTATTGATGAGTACAGGCTCAGTAGGCTGGCAATCCTCAATCTTTATCTTTACTTAAGGCAGTATAATCACTAATGAGTCTATTTCGAACTGCATTTGAGACAGGAGTTCCATATGGCAAATATTGTATGATTAAGGAGCCTTATAGATGGATCTCACTGCCTACCATGGAAATAAAAAGTGCCTAGAAAATATTGTCTAAAATGGCCTGTCTCTCACAGTCTGGTCAGATTATCACACCTAGCTGATTATTTATTTCAGTACTAGAAATAATAACAATAGCAATGGTAAAGTAAGGGGTAGTAGTAGTAAATGTATTTTTTCTAAGTATAGATACCTAGTATGTGCAAATTCTAGTCATCCAGAAGAAGGACTGTAATACAACAGGTGGATGACTATACAGTTTTTGCCAGGACAGATCAGTAAATGTAAAGAGAATACAAGATATTGAAATTTCTGTAGAGTCTAATTTAGTATCTTCTTTTGTTGGAATTTCTCATTGTGTCAATGAAAAATTGAAGATGGAAAACTTTCCTTGTACAATGCTATTACTGCTCATTTTATTATTGACTTTGCTCCAGCTTTAGATTCAGAGGATTCAGAATAAAAAACTACTTTTATTCTTGACTAAATAGCATTAATATGGCAATATCATGAAAAGAACAATTTTTTTTTTGTCTTGGAGACTTAAATGCATTTGTTAGTATTTATTAATAGTAGATTTTTTTTATATGTCAAAGCGTCAGTTGGAAAGCAAACCAGAACAACTGCTTGGAAGGTAGCTATGCTGACCACTCGGCCACCAATGCTTGACTAAATAATAGATTTTGGTCTACGTTTATTGGAAATAAAGGTATTGGTATTGTAAATGAAAATGATTTGTTGTAATTGAATTTTCATACAGTACATGAAATAACTGACCTAACACTTTGCTTAGACAATAAAATCCACACCACTGTAAAGAAGCACGGATTTATTCTCTTTAGGAGACAAAGTAGAAGTTCAAATTAGATAAGCATTTACAAGCTCAGATTGTTATATGCCTCATTATTATTTGCATTGTTCAAGTTTATATATTAAAAATAGATCTTACTGCAATAAAATTCACACAAAAAATAATTGTCTGTTCTTTAGAAATATCTGCTATACCCCTCCTTTTAAAAGCTATGAAATAGCATATAAAAGCGATTTACCCGCTTAAGAAGAAGCTGTAAGTATCAACCAAAAAAATAAAATCAATTTAGGCCTAGTATTTTCGAGGTTTTCCCTCATATTCATGGCCAAAATAAGTTATAAATATTGCTGTAATGTTATAAAATAATAAAATATGCAAATGCGAATGCAAATTAATTTGTCCATTTTCTCGAAATAGAAAAACATGTATCTCATCTATTTATGGCATTGTTATCACTGATAATAAAATATGCCTCTTGGAATTTTTCTTTTGCAATAATTGGCTTCGGAACATACTATTTTGGGGTTGCAGGATTCAAACCCATGGCCAGCCTGCTTCTCATGTTCAAAAAATATTGGGAAGTTATCATTATTTTTTTTTTGCTCTTCTATATGTATACATATGTTGAGCAGTTCTATTATGAACAGTGGCTATTAAATAATAAAATAGCTAGTGGATTGCACTTAAAGAATGTACTATAGATACAAGTAAATTTGATTCTTGTAATCACGAATGATTTTGTTTCTAGATCATTTGCTGTTAGTATCTTGATTACAATTGAAACATGTGGCATTTTCTTCTCTGGCAGAACAGTTAATTGAATGTGAAATTTCAGAATAAATATAGCGATCTGAAAGTAGAAATTCAATGACTAACAAGAAGACTTAAAAATGATTTATTGATTAAGACTAGTAAGAAAATATATACATTTGTAGATTGTAGTCATATTAGATATTTTTTTGCTGCTCTGAACCTGAGAAATAGTATCAGAATGCTATTAAATTCATGTATATATATATTTAATGGTTATATAAATTATTCTTCAAGTATAAAGTGTGATAATCAGAGTAGCTAAAATTCAAAAAAACATTAATCATAAAAAACAATTTGCCAAGAGCTTTCCACACCATACCATCTACCAGAATCATGGTGACATATTGGAACTGCCAAAATGTTTCAATATGTCACTGCCATGTTTCTGGCAGTACTGAAAGCACTTGGCAAATAGTTTTTTATGATTAATGTGTTTTGAATTTTAGCTACTCTGTTTATCACACTTTATATGTGAAGAATAATTGTCATTGTCTGACAAGAGTTTTTGTATTATCTAATGGTTATGTAGTAAGTAAATTTATTATTGTTATTACTATTGTAATTTAAAAAAAAACAATGGATATAGACAAATTCTTAAATTAATGTTAGAATAATAAAATAAGTACAAATAAATTTGTTCTATTGTTTTCTTTGCCAGAAAATAAGACTACTAAAAAAATCTATACGAATAAGCATTTATTTTATAACGTCTTGTTCGAAGGTATTCATTTATTAACAACATTCTCACAGCGTCTGCGCAATTTAGCTTAACAGGCTGTCATTCTATTGTAATAAAAAAATCTATGAAAAATATTTTCCAATAATGGTCCTTTTTGCCAATAATAAATAATTACCAGTGGAAAAAATGTTTTAAGATTACAGAAGCTATTGTATGGAAAAGTTTTTAGAAATTCAACTAAAATTAAATTCGTTCTGTCTTTGATATTAAGTATGGATCAGTTATATGGAATCCACATTTGAAAGAGAGATGTTTTCAAAATGCAATCTGTTTTGGGATACATTCTTTAATTCAGTAATTTAAATAATAACCAGTAAATCCCTCTAATACTAAAACAAAAGCAAGAGACCTTAAATTTTTATATAGAATTATTTTCCAAATATATCTACTTATAATTCGCTCTCTGCAATATATATCAAAAAACAACAATTATAAAACCATATTTTTTAGTTCAAAATTTGTAGGTATGATATATTAAAATTTTCATCTCTATTTAATTTATTGTGATCATACAATAATTGTATACTTATGTAAAAAGTTTGATCTATAATCTTCTTTGCTGCTCAACATTTTATTTATTTCTATTTTATTATTGTTATTACTTTGTTTTTTTTTCTTTACTATTCAATAATCATACTATAAATCAATGCTGTGAATTTGTAGTTAAATAAGTAAAATTATTATTTATTATTATTATTACTACTACTACTTCTACTACTACTACTACTACTACTACTACTACTACTACTACTACTACTACTATTATTATTATTATTATTATTATTATTATTATTATTATTAGTGGGTGCTTGGAAGTCTGAGTTCAAATCCCCTATATTTATATTTATTATTATTATTATTATTATTATTATTATTATTATTATTATTATAAAAAGTTTATATTTATGGAATTTAGGTATCCCCAATCTGAATCTGAAACCAAACCAGAATGAATCTTTGAATTTTTTCCAGCTCAGAAATAAATTTACAGTTTTCTATCAGATAATCAATCTATATCCAGGGCAATTAGTTATTCAATATTAGTTAATAAATAGTTATCTATTTAGTAATAGAGAGGGGAATCTGGTTAGCTCTAAGTTACATACATTGATGTTAACATTCAATTGTAAAAGCATAATCATATTTGTAAACGAAGATGGCTTTTTCATGGATTGGAAAGGCTACCTTCCCTTAGAGAAACTGAGTACATATTTGTCTTATCGTATAATATTGAAAAAAGTTTTTTTTAATAGTTTGTAACTAACATTTTATGTGTATAAATCTTAATTTTTAGAATTTCTTTCATTTATATACTAAAATCTTCATGTAGTTAAGCCATATATCTCTCAAAAGTAATTTTATATTTAACTAATTTGTGTATTTATACACATCCATACATTGCTTAGTTATTTCTACGTAATATACAACTGTATATATGTAATATATTATCGCATTCCAAATGAAATTCTTACCTGCTCAACTAAAACGATTATTACAAAGTAGAAAAAAATCAAACATTTAGTCATTGCCATAATATTTTTACTGTACAGATTCTTTTTTAATAATAACAACGCATTTTTTTAAAAAAATGTTCAAAATTTATTTAGAATGGCTTCCTCTTGTAATTCTGAATGTTTATTAAAGATAATCTTACTAGAAAAAAAAGAGGAAAAAAACTATTTATCAACTATAACAGTCTCTAATTCTAGCACTAGGAAATAATTAACTATATAATCCATTTACATCACATATATAAAACAATATTTATCTACTCATTCAGTTTCCAATTTAGTTGTATTTTATCAGAATATATCCGTGTTGCATATATTGGCCTAAATTGCTGATATTAAATATTTTTGTGCTTTTGTTAAATATGTTTATCATACTTTATGTTCACTACCGTTTAATTTATATATTGTTATATATTTAAAACACGTTTGATTTTGAAATTTAATTCCTGTATATCAATGGTTGGGTATCTATTTGGAGAGTATGTGTGGGTATTCAATTATTAATATTGTAATATATTATGGATGAATATATATACGTATAATAGATTAGAATTGGTTAATGCTTTGAGAATTTTTTCCCCCGAAAATATGTCTTTAAGAAAAGACCCGAAATTAAAAAGAAAGGGTTTATATTTGAAGATTAATTTGCAATTTCTAAATGAAAATTGTAGTAATGTATATCAAAGATCCTTATGCAAGCTGTTAAAATAACAAATTCATCATATAGTAGTGCCAGTCAATGCAAGCCATAGTAATCAATAGATGCAAGAAGGTTTGTGCACGAAATCCCTATTTAGTGCTGATTCATCCAATATACTAAGACTAGTTTATAGCTTGGGATAGAGTGCAACCATATATTTTGTATCTTTGTCAATTGTATTCAATGCTCTTATTGCATCCATCAAATGAAAACCACTGGGAAACATTCTTGTAACCGATAACACCATTGTCATACACAATTTAAACAAGTTGAAATGTTTTTTTTGAAGTTTTGCTCAATTTAAAGCAAACTTTAATGCTAGAATATTGTTCTATCATGAGCTAAAATAAAATTACACAATTATATTTTATGTCATAAGTCATGAACAATACGTTCTAGTGTCTTAACAGTTTTAAGGTTAATATCTAAGCTATGGATAATAAAGATGACACTATACATGATTTGAAGAAACAATCAGTAACTAATCATCTTTCAGTGGTGAACACTATTGTGTAAGTACATTTAAAATGGTAAATGGTCAGATGTGAATTACAATTATGCAGTATAGATGATGATTTAATCTTTTTTTAATTATAAAAATACTAATATATTTTTTCGTTAAATAATCATTGATTCCAAATCATGAAAAATCTGTTTTGTCATAAGAAAGAAATAATATTATATAGTCTTTAATACTGTGACTGTACTATTTTATCAAATACATACAAATATGCCATTTAAAAAATAATAATTTACTTATAAAAATAAATCTATTATTATAAAGTGCTGAAAATCTTGAAATTATTAGATCGGAAGTCGAATTTCGATAATGCGCTATTACTTTAAATATTATAAATCTCTGCACACTCACATGTCAGTAAGAGCTTATTTATAGAAATTCACTCTAAACTTAAGTAATTCACTTAAGTTTTTTTAAACTCTTACGGATGTGTGAGTGTGCAGAGATTTATAATATTCAAGGTAATAGCGTATTATTGGAGTCCAACTTCTGATCTAATAATTTTAATTATAAAAATTAAAAAAACAGTTAAGCTGAGACAGTAAGTTGAAATAGTGAGATTTGATCCAGAAACATTACCTTTAGAAAAAAAGCATTATTAAACTCAGCATTTGAAGCTTGCAAAAAAGACCAACATAAAAAAAACTGAAAATTATAACAATAGAAACAAATTTAAAAAATGAACCTATGGTAAAATAAGATATAATTTATGTGCACATCTTCATTTACACACATTCATTTATATAACTATGAATATTTTTGATTTAAGTATTTTTTTTGTTAAAACATAATTTTATTAATTATTTTATTTTCTCTATGGGGTCTTCAAAGTTCCATAAAATGGAAAAGATCTTGGCTACTCTTAAATTTTTTATCTTTTTCTGTGAAATGTAGCTTTCCAATTTTAATCATTGAAAAGAAAAATAATTCTGTTTAAAGTAAAGACTAATTAATTTAATTATTAAGAGTCAACAATAATAAATATTATTTGCTATATGAAATTATATTTTATAGAAATGTATAAGATTTGAAATTATTATATATTTTCTGGATTTTATTATTTATTTATTAGTTAATTTTATTAAATAATTGTTAAAAAAATAATAGAATTAATGTCTTTATTCCTACATCTATCTGTTCCATAAATTGGCAGTCTGTGTAATGTGAATTTATCCCAGGATTGTGCTTTAATGGATTGGTAGTTTATTCCAATAAAATTATTCAACACAAAGTAGATTACATGTATACATTTATATTATTTTCTCTTGTTCATAGTCACAGTTTTTAGGTTCTTTTGATTCTGAATTAGCTCTAGTAGATGGGGGTGGGTGGGTATATTTATGTTTAAACATCCAGATAATTTTCTGGATTGAGCAAAGGTTAAGGTCCTTTAAAGTCCATTTATTGCACTTTATTTTTTCTGATTGGAAATTATTTTATACTTGGTCTGTATACGTTTAGTACTATATAGTCAGAGAATTGGTGATGATCAGAAGGTATCTAGGATTCTAGAATTTTTTTTATTATGATAGTTACTTCAGCACTTAAATATGTGCATCCAGATAATTGTTTTATATTATACCCTTAGTTTGGCATTGGCTAAATAAGTAGCCTACATTTGATATTGTACATCTTTTAGATCCAGTCACTAATGATAACTGTTGATTAATTTGGTTTAATGCTAGTGATACAACTTTTTGTTGTAATAACTTATTTTTTTCTATGCTGCTACTCTTATGCTGATTCTATATTTGTTGGTATTTAGTGATTTATTGTTTTTACATCATCTTCATGTTACCCCTTCTTTCATATTGTTACAATATATATATATATGTGTGTGTGTGTGTGTGTGTAAATTTATAAATAAATATTTGAAAATACAGTAATTAAAAGTTTATAAAAATTATATGTATAACTGTAACTTAGAAGCACTTTCAACTAACTTGTAGCTTTGTCAACTAAAAGTGATAGTTGACAAAGTTACAAGGTAATTGAAAGTGCTTCTAAGTTACGGTTATACATATAATTTTTATAAACTTTTAATTACTGTATTTTCAAATATTTATTTATAAATTTACATATATTATTTGGAAGAAATACAGACATTGATTTGTAATATTATATATATATATATATATATTGTAATGGACCGTAAAACCCTTTAGGATGGTACACCCAGAGCCTTCTCTACTTAGAGGTCCTATTACTACTCGGGGTTCTAACTCAGTGTAGACATTTGCCTTTAACTCTGCTCCAGGATGGAATTAAATAGGATGGCAATAATATGACCTCTATATAAATCCTTAATGGCTATTGCTAATAATATATTTAAAAAAATCTGTATACATGTATAATAGCTATTCTGGTGAGTGAAATATGAATGATGCTTAATAATCTAGAGACCAGAGAAACAAAGATTTTAACTTCAAACAACAAATATTTATTTATGAAATTGGGGTTAGATTTATAATATTTATGAATTAATAAAATATATACATGGATATAATAAAATATTGATTCATCTTTACTACAATAAGACTAGCTATGATTTAAATATTAACATATCAATTGAAATAAAAATTATAACATTATAGTGCATAATGTACAATATAAAGTATCAATTATTTTAAATATGAAATTATATTACTAGATGTACTATTATCATTTTGTTTATGTCCTTTAAATGTATCTCAAGGTTATGTCCATAAATTGCTAATTTGTGTATTGTGGATATTGTACATTCATAAGGCTGTTAATCATTTAAACAAGAAAATGTTATATATATATTTACTTATTAATGAGTTTGATTTTAATATATTAATTGTAATAAATGTAAATATTTAAAATCTTACCTTAAGTCATTGTCCAGTTTAATTTAAGCATTCAATTAAGCTAATATTTTATTTACAAACATATATAATATATTTATGTATACCTTGAGTTGTGTATTCGTATTTTTCTCTCCCTATAAAAATCTAAACAAATGGGTTCTTTTAAAAAAAAATGTTTGCTACAAATGAATAAAAGGGTGAGAAAAATTCACAACTCAACTCTCAGTATACATTAAAAAAATATATATTTAAAGCATAAAATTAAATGAAATTTCGGAATTCCTTAAAACAATAGCAAGTTAAATTTTCAAGAGCAGCTTCTGTATTTTTAGCAGATAATGTCTTTCTTTTATTAACTTATATTAAATCATGTTAAACATTCCAAGCATTGACAATTTCCACGACGAAATCAAATTCCTGGCGTTTGATTTTAAAACCATCCCATTTCCAATTCCATCACCAGATCTTTCCACATTGATTTAAACATTAAATATATACCAATGAATATTTTCCTCCATCACTTGCCAATGACACCAAGGAGATAGAAAAATCCCCTGACACTTAATTAGCAAAAGTGCATTGTTAGATATTATTTACACACATATAAATTGTTAAATATAAATCTTTTTCCAAGGCTTACATTATAATATGAAACAAACTCTATTTCTATGCAATTTTATTTATATATATATATGAGATGCATGATAAAGATTTTACTTTAAAAGTAATAAAAATTGGTGTTAATAAAGTTCTATTTCATCATTTGTTGATTTTATTTTTTTCAAGAAACATTTTATAGTAATTATATTTTTGACAACGATAAATAACTATGAAGCTCTTAGCATTTATTTGAACGAATGAAAGTTCATCAATTAAACGTCTTTTTTCCTTTTTTAAAATATTTTACACCAGTAAGTAATAAAATTCCAAATATTAAACATTTTATTTTTAATAACGAAAGGAAATCATAATAACTAATATAATAACAATTAAAATATTCTTATTCTACAACTTTACTTTCACGTACTCCATTTGAACAAAAATCAACCAACAACTAAAAAAAAACCTGTTGCTTAGTTTTTTCCACGTTCTAAAATCAACAAATGTTTACTCTTTTTTTTCACTTTTAAACAAAAGAAACATGTTTAATAAAATTTAATGTCAAATATTTTCTTTATTATTTTTGTCACGTCATGATTTAAATGCTACATTCATGTATAAATGTGTATATGTATATATTTTATTTTACATTTAATAAAAAAAATAAATTTGTTCATTCCTTCATGAATGTATGGTTATGTTTGGATATATATATATATGCATGTCTACTAATATCTAAAAAAATTATATTTTAAAAGTTGGCTGCCTCTTTAATCTTTATACATGTTACCCAAAACATCAGTTACTTATTATTATTATTTATTTATTTTTATAAGGATTGGGCATCACCTTACATTATATATATATATATAATATTCACCATTTATTTATACATGTAATTATATAGAGTGGAAAGAAACCAGAGATCAAAGAAGATAGATTGAACTTGGAGAGACCTTCATCTTGCGTACATCAATAATGTTTGAAAATGAGAGGATAATGGTAAATATATTGAAACAGTATGATTTGCTGTTGCAAATCTTCGTTTCACCTTTTCTCATTTTTTTCCTACCCTCATACCCTATTTTAAACCCCAATTTATCGTAGTATGTCTGTACCGCGCTTATATGCTGAAATCACACATAATTTAGACCATGAGTATAAATACTCATGTTATATATATAATACAATAAATCCCAACATTAATAAGTTATAAATTGCGAGTATGTACAGGTATACATATTCATTATAAAAAGTAGCCATATTAGTCGTATTTACACACATACTGCGAATATATTTTAAAACTTAAGTAAAAATAATATTTCGTTGTTTAAAGTTATTTTGTTTAAATCCATTTATTTTTGAAATATTACATTCGTTATATTTGCTTTCATTTAATATAAAATAACATTCAACTTTGAAATATATTTAAACATTTAAAATTTAAAAATAAATAATTTTATTTTAGATTTTTAAAATCACACCACAAATTTTATGTAGAGAATAAATGAGGGTTGGGAAGAGAACAATAGGTTTAATTAATAAGGTTTTCTAAAATACATTAGTGGCTTGAATATTTGGCCATCAAGATAAACAACGGATGTTCACTCTGGTATTTTTTAATTAAAATATTTTTAAAACAAAATTAAAGTGTTAATCCGAATATTTTAAAAGTAAAAATTAATTATAAAACCCCATTGCATTAGATATTCGGATAAGATAGGTTGCAGCATTTGTTTTGGCATTTATTTTTGGAAATGATTGTTAGCCATGGGGCAGTGCTATTGTATAGCTCTCTGATATATAGAACAGAATTTATTAATTAGTTAGTTAGTGACCATATTATTGTTGAGATATAGTTTACTGGTTTTATTTAGTGGCCATATTTTAAGAAATATAGATTGATTTTTATATTTAAAGTGAATAAGTTAGTGGCCATATTGTAGATTGATTTTGTATTGCTTGCTTAGTGGCCATATTTTAAGAAGGTTATTTTATTAAAGCTGAAGTTCCTGATATATTTTGAATTTATTACAAGAAGCTAAAGCCAGCCCTATACCATTGGAGATTTATACTTATTAGCCTTTGCCAAGTGGAAGTAGAAGGTCTGAGTAGGGCCATCGGGAAGTCTCTCTTCCTTCTCAGGAATGGCCATCCTGTGGCATGTCATATCATCAGATGCCCTTTACCTATGACGACCTACTATAAACTGCTACTGCTGCTGAAAATGTAATCCAAGTTTGATCCTAGACCAAAGAAGCTGCCATAAACATTAAAATAAATGCTGCTACTGTCCATCAACTGTGATAAACTTCCACTGGAACCTCAAATAAATAACCAAAGGATATCAATGTGTGCACAGACCATCCAACATATATGAGGTAACCTAATTAACCCAAGAGCTTGTGCAATATATTCCCTCAAAGCTATAGCTATTTTAAATAATTTTTCTGCAATCACTCAATACCTAAATGTTTTCTATTATAAAAGTTTTGTAATCTAATTTGTGTGTTTTTCTCTCTATCCTTGGGTTAATATTTTATATTTTGCTAATTTGTTTTATGTCTCTCATTATGATAATGTGCCTGGATAGTCATCGAATGAGTGAATCACTTCTTTTCCCTTTTAAATTAGTATGCAACCATATTAGTGTGGGTTAATTGTAAAACTGATCCTCTATTAAATGTCTTGTAAAATCGCTCATTCGAAGGCTACTTTATTTTATGTTTTATAATCCTTTAAATAACTATGCCTTTTAAAAAAAGTATATTTCCCTTTTTTATATATAATGCGAGGATATGTGTGAAGTTAATAAGTGTACTATATAATATAGAGAAATGTGTGATTACATATAAGCTCATGAATCCCTGTTTAATCATTCATTCTCATTCCATTTTCCTTAAATATTATAACTTATTTTATTGTAATTTTACTTACTATTAAGACCTGTCAAATTTGAGGGCCAGAATGTGTGGACTTTCTTAAAATTATTAGGAATTGGTTAAGCGCCTTTGCTCAACTAAAGTCAGCACAGTTATATAATTTTATGTCCTGTGTTGCCAGTGTAGGTGTATTGGGTGTTTGAGGCCTGCGTTGATTTCTCAAGGGTAAAAGTGGCTGGCACCATTCCCTTTCCTTCTTGCGGTTCCCAGATAGAGTATGTGATAGAAAGCCATACCTGGAAATTTTATGCACGAGTCACTCAGTCATGGAGTTACATGGTAGGATGCCAGGCTTAGGCTGATATTGTGACAAAACCTTTCATGGATTTATGGCAAGATGCCATTCCATAAGCTTTAATTTTATTTTATCATTTTATTTGTATTTTACAAAGCAACGTGGTTTCAACATACCACACTCCATCCTGTACATTAAACTTTCATTGGTACCACCAATCTCTTTTAATATAATTTTAATATTTTATTAAATTGCCTACATCTTTAATCATTTCCTTACTTTATAACTCCGCGAGCTTTCTTCTGCACTATTCATGAAGTCAATATATGAACTTGTGTCAAATATTAAATATAGAAATCTAATTAAGCAAACACTTATGATATTTGCTATAGGCCTCGTTGGTCTTGGAAATCCACCTTTCTTCACCCAACTGTACTTTTGCTTAAGCACATTATCGTAAAAACCCGAGGTGTAGAGAGTATATAATATTAACAAGCCATTATTGTAAACGTAAATGGCATTTCGTTTAAATTCTTTTTTTTTTTTTTTGATTAAACGGCATGGTCTGACTTGTACAGACAATGCCCATATTTTTAATGTTAAATTAATAAACCACATTAAATTCTAATCATTTGGATTTACTTATTTATTTTTTGCGATCCACACCATTACCTCAGTCTATATCACATTTTATATATATTTTGTACCATCCATAGACATTAGTTAGCAAACCTAATGATGTATTTTAATATAGAGTCTCTTGCTTATCCCTGACCACTGGCACCGGCAAGAACCTATACTGTCAGTAGCATCGGATGTGTTATCACGTAGGTGGCACTGTGGAGCATAAACTTTAGATTTGAACTTGGGATTTCTGGAGGGCAATCCCTCCTAGAGTGTTTAGTGCATATCTGGGTTTGAATACTGCAGTGTGTTAACAAGATAGACTAATCTGATCGTTACAATATATACAAAACTGTGGTAAGACTTGCTTGGTATATTAATTTTAAGATTGATTAATTAGACAAATATTGTACATTTAATGTTTAAAGATATTATAAGACGTCTGATAAAGGATTGTTTAATTACTGAATACACATTAACATCTTTTTATGATTGAGGTAGTTATGCAAACAGTCTAAACATATGTAATTAAAAAATTTCATAGAAATTAATTTTAAGAGATATGGTATCCAGAACCCTCTGCTTAAATAGCATATATTAAAAATAAATACACAGGTATTTAAAAAAATAATGGCAGGTTGATCCAGAAGGTTTTTTCTCGGATAAAAAGCCAACATCATATGGATTTTTAAAAATATCTTAGTATAATAATTGAACCCCATAGAATGCCTTACCCTCAACAACAACCTAATATTTAAAGAATTACATTTCACAAAAAAAAATTTAAGCATTAAATGCTACACATGGAAGTTCAAAAAATAGGAAAATAAAGGATTTGTTTTCAAACAACTATGAATTTTTTATAAAAACTTTAAAAATTAAAAAAATAACAAAGGAAACTTCATGTTTTCAATTACGAACTTGTTCAAATTAAGATTATAGCAACATTTTACATCATCTTTCCGATTTGTATAGTCTTCAAAAATAGTAGATAAACTGTAAGAAAAATTCTTTAAAAAGTTACAGATAAATTTTTGATATTATTTCATGTAATTATAACATGTTTGTAATTTACATCTTTTGGAATAATGCGTTAATTTATAATTGCAAGTATTTAAGGTTTCAAATAATATTTTAATTTTTGGCTCAGATAATGAAATCTTCGTGAATATTTATTTATAATTAGTTCTATTGAAAAGAATAAACTATTTCTTAGTTAAATTAATGAAAATAAGCAGAATTTAAGTTAGAAAATATAAACAATTTCAATGGATGTAAAGTCTCATACTATAGTGAAACCAAAGCTACTATAGCTACTACGTTGTCACAGCATAAGTATAGGTATAATAAGTCACATACCAACCTAGAATGGAGTTAAATATTCATACAACATCAAAAAGTAGCCGGACATGAGTTTGAACCCACAGTTGCAAAATTAATTTGTACTGAGAGGCATGATGTTAAATGTAAGGTAAAGGAGGCTTTATAGTGGAAGACTCCACCATTAATTGCAAAGAATGGTGTTTTGCTATATCCAAAAGATGGGCTAATTGACTCATTTGCATAAAGTTTGCATATTGCACATACATAATGATTCCTATGAGTGAGTCATAACAGGCTATGATTATGAGAAATATACTTTCTCCAAAGCGCTAAGCCTTTTTAATTTGTTAATTATCATTTATATAGCTTTATGTTATATGTATGTTGGCTCAATTACATTATTATAATTTGATAAGCTAAAGTAGAAATCTATGATTTATTACTTAAAATTCTAACGTAAGTGCAGTAATAATTTTACATAAATTCATAACAGGACAACTGCGTGAAAGTATGAGAATGATCTGACAGAGTTAGAGATTGTTAGACAGCAGGAATGATCTGTATTTAAATAATTATTCGAAGGTCATCCTTCTGAGGTCAAATGATTAAATATTTTAAAATAACTTTCTGAAATTTATTTAAAAAATAATAGCGTGATGTGAGTGATACAAATGTGTGGATATATCTGGTTTTATTTGTAGGGATGTTGAATTTAAGATACTGCATATATTTATTTTCAAATGCCTTTATTTGTGCCTCAAGACCATTCAAGAGACATAAGTTTTACAATGCAATCAACAAGAATCATTACAAAGAAATTTAGGGAGTGTCAGTGCATGTCAAGTGCATCTGCACCCATACACTTGATTCAATGCATATGATTTTGAACATTCAAGTATAAATGTATGGATAAGTGAGTGGGATATTAATAGTTCCAGAAGTGCAGTGACATAAAATTCACCTGCCCTTTCAGACTTACACACATAAACCCAACTTCTTATGCTGAAATAATTGTTCACAAAACTGTCCAATTATACATGTCCACTTCTCCATTAGTTATTTGGAGACAAAAATGTTGTTATATTAACAGCAATGTTACACTTTCAGAACACTTCTATTCGTGTCTCATTATTATTTGGGGCCATAGCTTGAAAGAAACAAGGCAACCGCTTCAGTTGCAGTGGGAATATTGTCCTTGGATTGTCTAATTGTACAAGTCTATTTCACCATTTGAGCATTCCCAGTACTTTTATAAATGAGAAGGTGTTTGGATTGTCCAATTGTACATGTCTATTTCACCATTAAAGCTCTCCCAGTTCTGTTATAAATGGCTTTATAGGTATATATGCTTATTTCTTGGTTTGCATGGCATACCACTTGTAGAGCAGTCACTTTCCCTTCTATCTATTCCTAATCTTTTATTAATTTGTTCAGGCTTAACTACCTTCATTTCCTAGGATTTATCATCGTGATATGTTAGTGCTCTTTGGGCTGTTATATTTAATATTATTTTATATAGTCAATATTAACCTCAGGCATGTATATCTTAAATTATTAAAAGTTTGAAATACGATTCCTGTTGGTAATCATGTTATATATTGATATGCCTTAATTATATATATGCAGACCTGATTCTGCTTCTATGCTGAAACTAATGACACACATGATGATTGTTTATATTATTAAGATATCTTGTGTATTGTGGAAGAAACCTGATATACAATTATTTGTTCAATAACTCTAGTGAATGTTACTTTTTTTCGTTAGTTATTTTCTGGGCTTAAATATTTATGGATAAACCTCAATTATAGATAATTTTATTAAAAGATATGTATCAGTGTTAAGACAAACTAATGATGAAAACTCACATATTTTATCTTTACATCTTTGTGAAGAACATGTATGAATTATTAGAAAACAAAAGTTATATTATTATTGATAACAAAGTTAATATTTTGTTGTGTATATATATAATAAAAAATAATTTATTTTTTTTTTAAAATTTTTAAAATTTAAAAAAAAAAAAAAAATAATAATAATATTTAATTAATACACCCAAAAAAAATAAAAAATATTTTTTTTTAAATAACAAATAAAAACAATAACTTATTTTTTTTATATTTAATTTTATAAAATTAAATTATAATAAAAACATATAATATAATTAAATCATAAATAAATTAAATTAAATTTTAATTTTTATCTATAAAATTAAAATATAAAAAAAAAACTTAAACTATTTTTTTTTATATCTTTTACATTATAGGGTAATATTATACAATGCTTACACACATGGTTCTAACTCATAGTATAGTAGGTCATTAACTCAAATCGTTTTCTAAGTGTCTCTTATTTAAATGTATATGAATTAATTAGTGAATTAGATATGTGGTACACTCAAATAATAGTAGGATAGAGAATTAATGAACTAATGAATAATACTCTCATTAAAAAGAATAGGCCATAAAAAAGCTTTATCTATAATGAAGGAATTCACTTATGTTCTAGATGTAAGTTGTTGTAGCAAAATAACTGAAGGTAATGTGTTATAAAAATTAATTTTGCAATCTAATAAGAAATTTAGGATATTTGAATCTATAGTTTGTTAAGTGCATCATAAGCACCTATTTCACTTATTACATATACTGTAACTTATCTCTCAAATGTCACATGTATAACTTCTGAAAATAAATAAAAAGAGCTATTATGTTTTTAAAACTTTTTAAAGGTTTAATTTTTTTCTCTTTTTTAAATAAGCAAATCATAATATGTTAACAAATTAAAAAGATATTTGTAAGAAACGACAAGTTTGCTTTCTTTTAAAATTTGATTTTTTTTTCTCATGTGTCATAGCATTAGCCGGGAAGCGAACCCGTTAACAACCCGGGACGACTGCTTGTAAAGCAGCTGTTTGCTAAAATATTTAAATATTAATAAAAAAAAAAAAAATTATACAACACAGGTTAATTTTCAGACAACAGAAAAGTATTTTACTTTTATAGTAGTTGCTATATGAATTTTGATTGTAGCTAGAGAATAAGAAAAAGCTTTCGTTTCTGTCAATCATAGTTGTATTTTTACCAGTTTTTGTATTGCTTATAAATTAGCTTATTTGTATTCACTTTTATTCATATTTATTTACTATGATGGGATAAAAGTCCCGTTGGAGCATTTATTCCATCTTTCTGAAAATGTACTATTTTGTGGGGCTATGTGATGTTCAAATATTAGAATTAAACACCTAATTATCTTACTATTACCAGATTATTTGCAATGCTGTAATAAATAACAATAATTATATAAAATAAAAGAAACTAAAGAAGGAGAAATAAAAAAATCACCAAGAAAGAGAAGTATGTACACATATTAAATATTTGTCTGGTTTTCTTTTTTATAAAGCACACTGGGAAAATTTATTGATATTCCGAACATTTTCATGTTTATAATTTACACATTTATATGTGAACCATGATGATACTATGTAAATAATGGCCAGAGATTTCGATATTAAGTGAACAGTTAATATTTTAAATACAGAAGAAAAAAAATGCATCACATATATGTTGACCTCAACAGCCAGATAATACCAAAGAAAGATTTGGTAAGCTTATTTTAAATCACTTTATGATAAATAAATATTGGCAAATGATTCATTCTTCTCTTGCATTAAAAATTAACGCAAGGATATTTTTCTTAATTCTATATTTTAAGTCACGTTATATACAAGAATGAGAAATATTTATTTTAAATATAAAATTTGTTATTAATTATTAACAATGGGATTGGAAATCAGTCAATTCGGGGGAAAATTAAAGATGTATATTTTATTGCACATATATTTTTTTTTATTATGTAAATCTGTAAATATAAAAGGTAATAAATTGTTTATATTTTTATTGTTATTTGTAGTCAATAAATTAATTTTTATTATTTAATACTGTTTCTCATCTGAAAGACGAGTATTTTAATAAAAAATTGGTATAAAATATATTTAAATTTAACATTTCTGGAAAAATTAGTTTGATCAACTAACTATATAATATTAATATATATGTGGTGAGGATGATGATCAGAAAATGTGATTGAAACTGCATGAAATTTGTACTTGATGTAAGTTTCAGTCTGATCATCATCCATGGCTATGGTCAAATAGGATAAAATTTGAGATTGTAATCACTCCACATTCTACACATTTACCTCATGGCCATTGATGAACAAATAATTATTTTCCTAGAATAATATTCATAATAACTTATGGCCAAACAGTTCCACAATGGACATTTTACTTGTGTGTATATATATATTATATAATTATTAAATATTATATATATTATTAAATTAGGTTATGTGACATCTGACCTGATTTTTTTTGCGCATATATATTGTAAGATGTGATTCTTTCATCCCTCCAATATCAATTACACACCTTATATTCGAATTGACCCATGATAGTAACATTCTTTATTAATCATTATATTAACCATACTATAAATACGTATCTCAATTAGATTATAAAACACGTACATAATAAAAATTATTGAAAACAAGGCACTCTTCACAAACCTGGAGCTTAATTGTAAGTATAGGAGATTTGAACTCAGATTTTCAAATACCCTTCAACTTTCACACTATCCCATACAGGTGATACACATGACCACACACATGTAGAAAAGATAAAGAATCACTAATATCTGTATTTCATTGCTAAACCAGCATTGGGGTAGATTGAAGCCTACCCATTAAAGTGTGAAGATTTGCTATCTTAATATAAACTGAACTCTGATTATTTATATATATGTGTGGGAGATGATAATCTGGACCAATTGACGAGTGCTGGTTTAGCATGAAATATGTATATTGGTGATTATTTATCTTTTCTACATGTGTGTGGTCATGTGTATCAGTTGCATGAGATAGTGTGAATAGTTGAAGGGTGCTTGAAAATCTGAGTTCAAATCCCCTATACTTACATACATGATAATTAACTTTTAGTAATTATTAGATTGTTAAGTGTGATATAACTCCAATACACTTCAACAATACGTGAGAAATATGATCGGTTAAAGTGAACGCAAGCAAGAAATGAAAATTTAAAGTAAAAAAATAGCAAATAACATTTTTTATTGTTATTGATACATTATATATAATAATAATTATTAATAATGACATCAACAATGGACCTAAATGATAGTCATGAACTTACTATTTTTCTACCATGAGTTTCTTCTCCAGAGAGAGATAAAATTCCTTATCTGCTGAATAACCTCTAAAATTTAAGCAGAGAATTTGAATTTGAAATTCAAACAGGAACATGAGTCACCTTTGAGTTGAAATAATATAAAAAAAAAACCAATATTCAAATATCCGAAAAAATAAGGATAAGGATATAGAAATAAATCTAGTCAACTGAGGAATTCAAAACTGAAATCTTCAAAATTAAAATTGGATTATTCAAATTTCCAAAATGTCTATAATTCTAAATCATAGATTGAAATATCTAGATTGGGGATATCTAATATTACAAGAAATATTGCTCTTAATTTACTCAAAATAATTTATAATTATAAATTTATTTAACACACATTGATTATGTAAGTAATATTTACTAAGGCAATAAACCTAAAGCCTGTGCGGTTGAAAATGCGAAGGTAGGGACTTCTACAGGTCTTAACCACAAGCTTACGCATTGGAAGAAAAGAGGGGAACCCCAAGAAATATATAAATAATGATACAAACAAACATGCATTGATAAATGCAAAAGTGACATCGGGGAAAGAAAGTCATCGACCATGAAGCTATGATTGTAAGAACTGGGAGAAAATTGACCAAGCATTTAACATCTGTGCCATGAAACATCAAGTTTATTATTAAGAAATGTATAGGACAACTTCATACTTCAAAGCAAAAGTTCCAAGGATACAAAGGGTAAATGATTTAATGGATGTTCTAGAACATTCACAATTTACCATCTATATCCGAAATGGATTAATGAGGATTACCTGAATGATTCACTAAGACACATTTTTCCTTATAAACTATAAAAATATATTTAGGTTGACATCAAGAATTTTATTTATTTGTATATTTTGGACGTTTTTGTTCATGTCTTTCCTCTAATATAGATACAAAGGGAAAAATAAGCATTAATATGTACATAGTGAAGAAATATTATTGTCATTATTGTAAGTAAAATAAAATATACGTTACAATGAGCACTTGCTTGCTTACAAATCCAATCATCATCAAAGGGGAAAAGTAAGAGTTTACCTAACACATAATTAGTCCAAACATTTGTGCAAATTGCACCATATATATTTCTCTTTGTTTGTTTATACTAATAGTTGTGTTAAATGTTTTTGGTATACTTGACTAATTATTTCTATCATAAATGTTTTTTCTTGTCTGTATCGTAACTACAGTATTATCAGGGGGATCTCATATCAACACTATGATAGATAGGAATTTAATATATCAAGTTAATTAAAATTAAATGAGTTATGATTTCCAAATAAAAATATAGCAAGCAAAGATGATTACAAACATAATATAAATTTTATTTATGTTGACATGGACTTCAAATGGCTATTTTTTGTAAGGGATAAGGGTTTGGAATAATAATTAGAACCAATCATAAGCAAAGAGAAATCATAGAGGTTGAATTAAATGTTTTATAATGTGTTATAAATTTTCTTTATTAAACATATTCACTACTGTAAATATAGTTGCTAAATATATACAAGTGTTAAATTAAAAACTCTTTGTGTAATTTTTTAAATTCACTTTTCAATTGGTCATATCTTCTCACATATTTATAGATATTTTTGCACATTTTCACATATTTTTATATATTCACACCTACGATTAAGCATCTACACATGTTTATGTCTATCTGTATTTCAAGAGATATTAATATAAACCACTAAACATCACATGATCACTATTTCTCATGCTTGCTCATAACTGTTATTAAAACAAGCAAAACTCTCCATACAATAGTGCCACTCAGTGAAAGCCAGGATAATCAATGGATGCCAGAAGGCTTGCACATAAAATCCCTATCTAGTGCACACTCATCTAATATCCCCAGACTCGTCACTGATGAAAGCCACAAGCTAGAAACTAGTCTGGGAATATTTTTCTGGCATCCATTGATTACTCTGGCTTGCACTGAGTGACACTACTGTATGGAGAGTTTTGCCTGTTTTGACATTAATATAGTTTGAACTAGATGATTATGCAGATTCTCCAGGAGTTTGAAACTTGCAAATAATGGAAATGAAAGAGGTTAAGAATGAGTTGAATTTAGGTATATATTTTCATATTTATTTGATCATTATCCTCTCCTCTCCTAAGAATGAAATTAAAATGTATCCATGTATATAGACATAAGGATCAATGGTAGACTTTTATTCATTGTGATGATCTAACTAATCTATTTTTATACCAGGTAAAATAGCATTTCGTTAAAATATATATATATATATCTTACATCAGTATATTATGGTACATTGATTCAAACCCTATAGTTTTTATTTTTTTAAAATAAAAAGGTGGATTATTTGTAAAAAAGAGTATGTTAAGTAAATCTTAGCAAATTCTGTGTCGTTTCCTTATTATTGTAAAATAAATAATGTATCCAGGTTTTTTTTAAGTTTTATATTAAATTTCTGTTCTGAGAACTTTAGAACAAACAAAAAATATGATTAATTATGAATGTTTTTAAGAATTAGCTTGTTTATGTGTAAATATATTGTAACCTTATATTTAGCCCATTAGGGATTAAATATAATACATAGTTCTTACATTTTTTTTTACTCAAATAAATATAACCCTTTAATAAATAAACTTTATTATTTCTAAGTTATATAAAATCTTAAATATGCACTCTAAAGTCTTAATAAAATATCTTCATTAAATATACTTGAATGATGATTACTAAGAGAATATCAATTAATTGATTTAATAGTTGTTAAAGTCAGAATTTGATAAGTTAAACTTAGATAAAAGTTAGTTTTAAATGTGCTATGATTTGAGTTAGTAAAAAAGTTTTTGTTTCATTATCTTTTAAAATATTAATTATTAATCTGTGTTGATGCATTTAAAATAGTGGTTACTAAAACATAAATTAATTTATGTAATATTTATTTGAGATTAGAATTTAAAATGTTAAGCTTAGGTAAAGCTAGTTTCCAATTGTTTTTATCTTGAATGAATTTCAGTAAGTAAATTTAGTTGTGCTGGCTTTTAAAATACTATTTTAACTAGTAGTAAATATACTAGTCCCTTTAATCATGTCCTATTATACATGTATAAATATCTGTGCATGTGTGTTAAAAGATTAAGAATTTTAAAAATGAGTTATTTAAAACTGTTATTTATCTTAAAAATAATATATTTTATGGTATTTTAATAATAAATAGTATAATAATAATTTCTTAAAAACTCTTTAGAAGGCAGAAAGTATTTGTTTTAAACAAAAACTATTCATGTTAAATTATATGGATAATTTTTATTACTTAATTAAGATAGAGTTAATAAAATTATTTTAATTACTGTTTAAATGTCACATGTTTAAATGTATTCTCAAACATCTTAATTGATAAAAGTTCAAAATGAAATTTATTTTATTCAACTGATTTAATAAAAAGTTAATATTGTTAATCAATTTCAAAAACTCCACCTCAACATTTATATATGGTTGCTTCAATCAGACCATGTGACAAATATTACAGTTTTCCTGGGAAGCAGACACATGTTTAAAAAAGAAAAACCAGATAAATAAAATTATTATTCTTTTCTGCTCAACTTACTTAAAAAAATTTTAAAGTTATTGGTTCAATTTATTTTAACTACCTATTATTTTATCAGTTAAATAATGTTGAGCTAGAAATCTTTAAAATCATTTAAATAAGTTTACATTGGCTGGAACATGCTCACTTGCCCATATGATATCTCATTGGAGAATACAAAAAGCTGTATTGCAATGAAGAAAATTCCGTAGTTTTATGAATATAAAAATGTATTGGAGACTACTAAGTTGGAAAATCATATGTATGTTTAATTTATCATATCTTATAGACTTTTAGTTAATTTGGAATTTTTGTTATAAAACTATTTTATTAACACTTGATTATTTAAATATTTAATTCATTATATAAATAAATTACCAATATTAATGAGTATTGTCTTTTATATTCTACTAAATGCCCTATTTTAGAAAAAAAAGTAATTTATATGCAGACAATTTAATAACAGAAATACCATTTTTATTATTAGTCCAAGAACTATTAAAATTGTTATATATTTAATTACAAAAATTAATTCAATAATGAGTTATTTAAAAACTATCATGAATTTAGAGGATAAAATAAAATAGTCATTTTAAATTTCTTTATCTAATTGTGACAAAACAAAATGTTATCTAGATTGATTTGCTTACTGTTTTAGAAGACATTATATATCTGCATTACCTCCAATCCAAATAAGATATCTCAGTATTTAAATAATTCATTGATTGATAATTCATTTATTAAAAGTATATTGATCTTTAGAAAGAAAGAAGTTATTTGAATAGGCCAAAATAATGTTCCAACTTTTACTATGGAACTATTAGTTACGTTTTCATTGTTAATTTTGCTGTACCTGCTTGTTGCTTCTCTCCATTTTAATTATTTCATTGTTAATTTTGCTGTACCTGCTTGTTGCTTCTCTCCATTTTAATTATTTCATTGTTAATTTTGCTGTACCTGCTTGTTGCTTCTCTCCATTTTAAAAATTAAAATGTTCATTCATTTATTTGTTTTTTCAACATTAGTAAAAACTATGCTATATTTTGTTGAATGGAACAACAGAAACATTTATAAGTTAGAAGTGTTATTTTCATTTTATTCAAATAAAAGAACTGTCAACATTCAACTTATTTAAAACAAGTGTAATATATATTCATTGTTTTATGAAATTAGTATGTGTTTATTATTATTGTATTATCATAATTATATTATTTATGCATTTCTAATTATTATCTTATATAGTGTATTATCTAATATATATCTATAATAATATACATGTTACAAAATAATTTGGTAAGAATAAATTTCCAGGTAAAATGTTTTTCAGTTATAAACTATTAAGAGCTTTTGGAAATTTATTTCCCGATATAATAAAAAATATATTACTATGCACAGGTTAAAACAGTTTTTATATATTTGATATATGTATGAATAGATTGTTTTGGAAGTTGGTGTGTGAGTCAAGATAGTTTTTAAAATTCTTAATATTTGATATTGCTATTATATTGTAAATAAATATTTTATTATTCATTATATAGTTTATGTGCTCATTGCCATCATCTCACCAATCTATCCAGAAAATTCACTTTAATAAAGCTATTAAACACTATTGCATATGAGAGTACATTTCAAAAGTCATAATAATTTGCTTATTCACTTTTCTTATCATTTATTTAAAACCTGCCTTATTTTAAAATAGATATTGTATAGATTTATCTTTATTACAAGTGTTGTTAATAATGTAATAATTATGAGAAAGCATAAGAAATGGTGATCATGTGATATTTAGCAGTTTAATACCAATCCTACCTAATAGATAGTGGTGGCTATGGTTATTAAAGAACCAAAGACACCAAAATGTATGGGTACTGAACTAAGTTCAGACCTATATGACTATATAAGCTAATGAGCTTAGATTGAAAATATTACCATGTTTTTAATTTTACTCTCATAGTTTAGTAGTTAAGTAGAGATAAAAGGTGGCTGCTGGAGGGTTGCATTAGATCCTAAAATCTAGATGCAGTGCTCTCAGATCTAAGGCTCCTCACTGATGAAAGCCACAAGCTAGAAACTGGTTTGGGGATATTGGATGAGCAGGCAATAGATGGAGATTTTATGCACTAACCTTCTGGCATCCATTGATTACTCTGGTTTGCATTGAGTGGCACTACTGTATGGAGAGTTTTGCCTGTTTTAATTTAGTTGTTATATACAAAATTATATTATGCCAATTTTTATGTGATGCTTACTAAGTTATAGTATTCTCCATTACTATTGGCTTACAGGTGAGGTGATTGATGATGTTTGACATCAGATTTTTATATCATATAATAGTTTTGTATATTATACTTAAAATTTCAGTTAAAAAATGACAGTGGGATTATTTGCTACTTAACTTAGCTTCATTTATATTTGCTGTTAGTTTGTTTCTGCTTTCATGCATTTTACTGTCTATTTCATTCAGATATAAATGGTTTATCAATGTTTAGTTATATACATTTGATATGCTTGTATTTTTCTATATTATTTTTGGTTTAATTAATTTCTCTTTATATATAACGTTTTGAGATTTACTCATAGTAATTTTTTTTTTTTTTTTACAGATAAGTGAATAACTCTCCTGCTTCATGAAATGATATGGCATTTTAAAGATAAAAAGAATTTAAAATCATCATTGGTAAGATTAAAAATAAAAAAAATTGCATAGTTGTTGTTTCAGAAATATATTTATTAAATGCTATGTGTGCAAATCAAAAAAGATGTATACAAAGTTAAATGATATTGTGCTATGTCCTGAGAGTTCTTGTTGAATGGTTTAGTGGGCCGGCATGTCTAACGTTCTATTGTTATTAACTGGGAGGGTGAATAGGGCCCAGGTGTCCTCAAAGGATTTTTTGGAGGAGATGAGCTCATCTCCTTTCATGATATTCTTTATTGATTTGCAGAACAGTCCTGGATCCAGGTGGGGTAGTTCCATTATCAACTTGCAGCGCATACTTGCCAGATATCAATGTCATTTAGGTTTAAAAACATTTGCAATAAATTTGATTGTTTAAAAAATTCATCTGTTTTAGCTAAAGCATTGTAGGCAAACCTGATGATATATAAAGGAGATATTTTTTAACTTTAAAATGTATTGTCATTTGCTAAAGATGGAGAACTATTCAATTGTATTTAAAAACAATTGCAAAAAGATAATCTCAAAACATTATATTGTAAATTATTATTTCTCCTATACATAACCCCATATTATCCACATATCTTAGAGCACATTTTTATCACATAATCAATTAACCGATCAGTTTATGTCACAGTGCACCATTCAGTGGTTCACTCCAGTAAGTATAGTAGATATATTTAATCATTTACTGCAGCAATGGTAAAATACATTAGTTAACAAAATTTAATTATTTCAATTATGATATGTTCATTATAATGTTAGTGTTTATTATTGTATTCTTATTAATGCAAAAATTATCAATCGGAAGTCTTATGGTAAAGCAATTATTTATTTGAAACTATATACTTAAATAAGGTGATTGATACAAAATGTATTATATCAGAAATGATTTAATGTGCTAATCGTATTTTAAAGTTTTGATCAAATATTTAAAATAGCATTTTGATTATTAATAAGTTTAAACTTAAAAAAACATACATCGTTTTTTTTTTCATATGACCGGGAAGCGAATCAGAGCCCCGCTTCCTGGACCAGCTGCTTGGAAGGCAGCTATGCTAACCACTAGGCTACCAACGTTCGACAACTTTTTTATTGAGATAAAAACAATATTGTTTGAAACTTTGTACTTTAATACTTGAATTTATATTGTTTGCTCTTTTATGTCTTTTTAGTTATAACTATGTTTCAAATTGCATCCATTTATTTTCCTTTTTTATATAATTTTATACGAACTTCCATAATATTGTATGTATTGATCGTAAGGAATATTAATGCATTGATTTTGGATCCAAATTAATCACTTCATTTTGCTCATATATTTATATGTAATGCTGCACTATTTTGATTTATACTTTTCTTTATATATACAACATATAATTTTAATTTGAAAGTAATACCAAATAAATAATGTTATTATGATAAAATTAAACAAAACAATATTTTTAAAATTATTAATCATTAATTTGCACTAATAAAAAATTCGTCAACTCAGTAAAAAGACTATTGAACATTTCCTATTAGAATACCCCTCTCCCCAGTCATATTATACTCTTATTACTGATATTACTAGCTCACATATATAAAGGATACTGATCCTCATTAACAGGACAAGCAGAGATTCTTTTCCCAGCATACGAATTTCCAATGTATCTTTTTATATAATCTTTAAAGCTTCCTCTTTTCTTCTTTATTTTTTTTTTTTTATATAACATACAATAGCATTTAACTCTTCTTACACTCAAATATATTTTGTTTTAAAGTGTAAGAAGAGTGAAATGTTGTTATTATATCTTTTTATATTTTGGTTCATAAGATTCGTCCTGATTTTTACTCTAGCATCCTGCAAATAAAAAATACTCTTTTTAAACAAATTAGGTGACATTAAAGTGAAAGACCAAACCCAATAAACAGTAGTCGGAATACCTATAATTTGATATTATTCACATTATCACATTGGATTAGCTAATTTATTTATTTCATTATTATCTTGCACTAAATCCAAATAGAAGTAAGTCATTCTTCTATAAGATTTATATAAATATCATTCTTAGATGTCAGAAAAATAAAAAAATAAATCCATTTATACTTTTAGCTCTTGATAAGCTAAGATTTGCTAAGATTTTTGGAAATTCGGAATGGATATTACATGTTATCTGCAAATAAATATGACAACAATAATTTTATAATTATAATTGTTCAAATACATAAATGGAGATTGAATATCATTGTTAACTACCCTTATGTTAATAATCAAATAAAAGTTTGTAAATGTAAGCATTAAATAAACATAGCTTAATATATATAATTTAAATACAAATAAACCTCTCATCCACCCATCCACTATGAATGAATGCTTTTTTTACTTAGAAAATGATAAAGAATAAAATGAATCCATTTATTCTTTGTCATTTTCTGTCATATAAGAGATTATTTATTAATAGCTTGTGGGTGAGTGATTTACATCTATTCATATTTCATATATTTTAACTATGTTTATTGACTATTTGTCACCATGTACTATAACATATCGAATACCTTTTAATATTTAAAATAAAAGTCAATAAATAATTTAAACAAATAAAAATTAGTTTAAAACTGAAAAAGAGTGACATTATAGTTTTCATATAGACAAAGGTGTTTAAGATAAAATAATGTTGCAAGATTTGACATATATACATGATAACAATCCCCGGATTATCTACACCATAAATCTTCAGTCGGTTGTGGCTGTTAAAGAAATCTCTAAAAGTAAAAGATATTCATCTTTTATTCTGATTTACAATCTTAATATAGACAAGAAAGTTGATATATGGATTGTAGCAGATTGAGATTTTTATATTCCTAAAAGTTTAAATATCTTAAAAAAGCAAATATAAACTGCTACCAAACTCCACTGTTATTTATTATTAATCTGATTTTATACAAAATTAGATATAGTCATGTGATATATATTTATGAACCAGAATGAAAGATAAAATCCACTTTTTACTTGTAGAAGTTGCCTTAACAAAAGTTGAAGATTTACAATGTAAATAAATTTGGGCTGTTATCATATAATTTATATTTATGAACCATCTAGCTTAATGTAAAATCAAATTTAATACATGCATTAATTGTTAAAATATGGAATGTAAGCAAGTGAGATCGATATATAAACAGGAATTATATTTGAATAATTGTGATATACATACTGCATTTTTTAATGATAACATTATATATATATATATATATATATATATATATATACAACTGGGTCTCATTTTATTTGGATTATTTTAATGCGATTTTGAAGTTATGCGGTTCATGTTTCTTCTTAATATTTTTCATATTTCACTATATTTATTAGATATCAAGAAATTTAAATTATTAATAACTTATTTTGACTTGAAATACTTTTTTTTTTCAAAAATATGTTATATTAGCAGTTAACGTGAATATGGCCCGAAGCTGTATTTAGAATTTTAGCTTCTATGTAAATAACCTACTTATACTAATAAGTAAATAATAATAATAATAATAATAGATTTATACTTATGTATAAAAATATCACAATAAATATTCAAAAATTTTAAACTTTTAGAACGTATTTTGTTAGATATAACAGAAATAAAAAAATTTTTAGATTGTTAAAATAAATAACGAAGATTTTATTGATTTATTAAACTGAAAATAATCTTTCTAATGATAATGTATAATCTTTTTGTTTTGATTGCAATCTTATTTTTTAATATAGAAACAGAAAACCATTAACACAGCATAAGACTGAAATCACATCACAAATCTGATTTCTTACCAGTTCACAAACGAATGCATATTGTCAAATAGTGGTAATGATTAAAATATATATAAAAAAGTGTAAAATTAAATACTGTAGTTAATAAAAAAAAAGTTTGTCTTGTATTCATTTTTTTGTCAAATATTTGAAATTTTTTATTAGTCATACTTTATTTCCTTATTTTTTAATGCAAATTTTAAAGTAATTTTTCATTGTTGCTTTGCTTTTATGTGATTTCTGAAAATTACTGGAACATATCCCCCATTTTTCAAGGCAAGTTAAGTCTATTTTTGTGTGATTTCTTTTGTGCACATTTTCTGAAGAACCTATCTACCACATAAAACAAGACCCAGTTGTGTATATATATATATATTGAAACAGATATGCTGTTCCTCATATAAATATTCAAAAGATCCCCCCCCCATTCAAAAATGTCTAGCGTGATTCAGTCTAATTGGGAACGCAATAAAGCTGTGATTTGTTTAAAAAAAATCATATTTTTAATTTTGTGATTGATGGATTTGAATAAAATGTTATGTCATCTTATTTTTTTTTATCTGTCTCAATAAAAAAAAAAGAAATTAATTATCCAATCATTAAAAAGAAAAAAAAAGATACTTGGGTTAAACTGAGGCAGTATTCAAATTAGGCACGTCGTCGGAAGAAAAGAACTTTTTTTTTCTCTCTCTCGTCTTACACAGAGAGGCAGAACATATTAAATTTTTTTTTAAAAAAAAAGTGTATTACTTAATTCTTTTGACACATTAAAATATAGCTTTAACAAAACGTGAAAATGGAAAAAGAAAGCTTTGCTAGAGGAATTATAATGACAATGGGGTAAATTAGCGGCTTCACTCTCTCCACGCTGTGCCATGACTTTCCATAGATGAAATAACCCGCCTTCTTTTGAGTAAACTAGACTGCAAAACTGGAAGGTAATTATGTTATAGGAATGTTTAGACATCTTTATCATAAATTATAAATTGACATCATGAAATATCTACATAAAAATTATTTTTATAAAATATTAAAACATTTTTATCATATGTTATGAAGTGAAGTTATGAAACAGTTGCATACGTTTTGTTTAATAAAATATTAAGACATCTTTATCATACGTTATAAAGTGAAGTTATGAAATAATTACATAGAATTTGTTTTATAAAATATTAAAACATCTTTATCATACGTTATAAAGTGAAGTTATGAAATAATTATGTAGAATTTATTTTGTAAAATATTAGAACATGTTTATCATACGTTATAAAATGAAGTTATGAAATAGTTATACGCAAATTTATTTATAAAAATATTTGAACGTATTTACTATATGGATTAGAAATGCTTTAATTGCATATTACTTCTATCTGGGTAATGTAACAGAGCTTATGTGTATGAATATACTTTTATATTTGACTAAATTAGAAATGCTTTAATTACTAAATGATAAATGCTCCACAAGCCAAACAGAATTTATGTATATGAATATACTTTTATATTTGACTAAATTATAAATGCTCCACAAGCCAAACAGAGTTTATGTGTATGAATATACCTTTATATTTGACTAAATTAGAAATGCTTTAATTACTAAATGATAAATGCTCCACAAGCCAAACAGAGTTTATGTATATGAATATAGTTTTATATTTGACTAAATTATAAATGCTCCACAAGCCAAACAGAGTTTATGTGTGTGAATATACTTTTATATTTGACTAAATTAGAAATACTTTAATTACTAAATGATAAATGCTCCACAAGCCAAGAATTGCTGAGTTTAAATGTTTACCAATCAATAATAATTCATAGAATAATGAAATGCTGTATAAATCATAAATGCTTGACTGCTCCCAAGCTTCTTCACATAAATGAATTCAAAATGAATTATTGTATAAACCATAAATGCTTGACTGCTTCTAAGGTTCTTCACATAAATGAATTCAAAATGAATTATTGTATAAACCATAAATGCTTGACTGCTTCTAAGCTTCTTCTCATAAATGAATTCAAAATGAACTATTGTTGAATTAGAATGTTTCCAAGCTTCTTCTCATAAATGAATTCAAAATGAACTATTGTTGAATTAGAATATTTCCAAGCTTCTTCTCATAAATGAATTCAAAATGAACTATTGTTGAATTAGAATGTTTCCAAGCTTCTTCTCATAAATGAATTCAAAATGAACTATTGTTGAATTAGAATATTTCCAAGCTTCTTCTCATAAAGGAATTCAAAAATGAACTATTGTTGAATTAGAATGTTTCCAAGCTTCTTCTCATAAATGAATTCAAAATGAACTATTGTTGAATTAGAATGTTTCCAAGCTTCTTCTCATAAATGAATTCAAAATGAACTATTGTTGAATTAGAATATTTCCAAGCTTCTTCTCATAAAGGAATTCAAAAATGAACTATTGTTGAATTAGACTGTTTCCAAACTCCTTCTCATAAATGAATTTGTAAATGAACTATTGATAAAAAAAAAAAAAACTACTTCTAACTCTTTCATAAGTAAAATGAAAATGAGTTATCATGTGGATAGAAATGAACTTCGTTAGAAATTGCAAATTAATTGTTATTTAATAAAATTTTTTTGTTACTAAAAATTAAATTGGTTATCCAGTTGTCCAATTCTGTTTTGTTTTATTGCATCACTCATCAGTTATAGCACTTGTTCATGAGAATCTCATGCCTTCTGAGCTACGTCTGACATAACTAGACCTAGGCAAGTCAGGTTGTAGTGAGACGGAACTCTAATGGCGCTTTTTGGAAAACCAAACATAGAAATATTTAGATGTTTCCAGTCTCTATGGTACTACATCCTCTGATGAGCAGGAAATATTGTTGTAGGAGGCATTAACATCTGCATTAGGAATGTCAATTGATAGTTCCTTCCTACAGCATGCTCATCAGAAAATTGTTACAACTGACATAATAAAAGGGTTGTATGCGGGTCCGGTTACAATATATATATATATATATATATATATATATATATATAGATTGAACACATATAATAAATTACAACTTATATTTAATAATTTAATCTAATATTAATTCTAACTTTTTTTTAGCAACACATATATCTCTAACATGCTAACATAAAAATAATTTTCTTAAATAATAATGAGTTTTTATATTGATAAGCAATTTCTCATTCATTAATTTGTTTTTATTGAATATGGTATATTGATTATATTCAGGATTCAATATATATTTGCAGTTATTTTGTAGTTAATTATTTATGTTTTTTTTTGGAAGTCAAAATTCATTTATGAACAAAATAATAATAAATTGAATGACTTTATTATGAAGTTTACAAAAAGTTTGAATCTGTAAGTTTCCACAAACTGAAATTGATCTAAGAAATAGAGTCTGAACACTATCAGTACTCTAATCCAACTATGAGTGGTAATAAATTAAGATATGCTTTAACTGCATTTATCAAGTTCTGATGTTACTTCATGTACAAACTATTATTAATATAATATACCATATACTTCACAATTTACACTTCTCAATGCACTTTTAATATATGATTTATTTTATCTCCTTTTGCCTACAGTTTCAACTGTCCAGGAGTCATCAGAGAGATGATGTTTATAAGAGCTCTGATGATGGCTGCTAGACAGTTGAAACTGTAGGCAAGAGGAGATACAATAAATCATGTTAAAAGTCATCATCAGAGCTCTGATGATGACTGCTGGACAGTTGAAACTGTAGGCAATAAGAGATAAAGTAAAATTATATGTTAAAAGTGCATTGTGAAGTGTAAATTGGGAGTATATGGTATATTATATATAATTCAGCAATGTAAATAAGAAAAAGTGGAAGAAAATTTCAATACTTCAAAGACAAAGTATTATTGTATAACAAGGGCAACTACAGGTTCATACAAAATAAAAAGTAAATTTGATTAAAATAAATATTATTCAAATAAATTTAATTTTAATCTTTATTGATAAAAATTTATCCATTAATATTCTTTTTATCTCCATTCAGCACTTCATTTTTCGAATGTTAAATTTAAATTGTATTATAATTTATTTATAAGTGATTTATTATATACTACTGCAGTGATAGAATTTATCAATATTTCAAACCCGTGATGATATAATTAGCTTTCATAATATGCATTTGTTGCGAAAACTTTTATAACTGACTTCCATGTTTATAATCTGAGAAAAGATGATGGGGCAATGAGATCTTATTAATGAAGTGTAAATTAACATATATATTTTAATTAAAATGGTGATCCTGACTTATTTCAAACTTATTCTCTTATATTGTATCAATTTATTAATTATATTTCTGGGAATATGTATTCAGTATTAAATTTCAACAATCATATTTAACATTAAAACCAATTAATCACTGTAACATTGAGACAATTTTTCCTGTAAAAACAAACTCATCAAATCATGTCAATGCATATTAGAACTATAAATTACCAAGTCACTAATATTCATGGACAACTAGAAATTCATCAAGCATTGGTGAGTGAGTGTTTAGCACAGCTGCCTTACAAGCAGTTGTCCCAGGGTTCGCTTCCCGGCCGATGCTTTGACACATTAAAAAAAAATTAGAATAAATTCTAATTTTTCCATTGTGATACTTAATCTAAAAAAATACATATAGTTTACCACTTTCTCTGCTATGGTTGATTTAGCTTGCAAAAATATCTTAGTATTTTTACCTGATATCTTAACCACAATAATTGTACATACAACATTTTATTTATTAGTTATCAATTAGACTCCTCCACACCCATATTTATATAGTATGTCCCAATGAATGGGTGACATTCTTTTTCCAAGCTGCCAACACATCATTTCTGAATTAATCCATATCTTATATAATAATATGGTTTAGTTATTCGCCATAAAATCTTTAATGCACTTGCACAATGTAGTCAATATATTTCATATTTTAATCTATAATGCATCAACATACTAACGTTTAATTTTGTTTTCAATTGCTTTAAACTGCTACTGAAATTTTTGAAATGATTTAAACTATGTAGTGCATTGAAGCCATGAGTTGCAAAAGTGTTTTTAACCTAGAAAGTTATGGAACACACTGCCACATTTTATGACATAACTCAGCATCCAGACATATTAGTGCTTAAGATTTTTGTGGAAAATAATTAAAGTCTGTCACTACATAACACACCTATTGATTTAGAAATGTACCTGCAGACAGATTGGAGAAAGAATTGTAATAAAGATAAACATGATGATGAAAATAGATATACCAAGGCTTAAAAAATTAAAACAGGCAAAACTCACTATACGTATTGCCACACACAGCAAGCTAGAGTAATCAATGGATGCCAGAAGGCTTGTGCATAAAATCCCCATCTAGTGCCTACTCATCCACTATCCCCAGACTAGTTTCTGGCTTGTGGCCTTCGTTAGTGAGGAGCCCTGGATCTGAGTGGCAATACGTATAGTGAGTTTTGCATGTTTTAATAACAGTTATAAGCAAGCATATGAAATGGTGATCATGTGATGTTTATTAGCTTAAAAAATTCTGAGTTAAGTTACTTATAGGTAGTAATTTTCTTATATTTGATATAGTCATACTCTAGTAAGTTAGACTTTTCAAAGAAAATTTATCAGATTTTTAATTTCTAATCTTTTAAAATATGTATAGTATATTCTATTTACAAAATGATATAATTAATATGAAAACAAAACTATTATAAACGTATTTTATTTTTCAATTTCATTGCGTATATATTTAAAAAAAAGAGTATATATATATACGCGTATGATAGAGATATTTTTTATAGAAAGACTGATTTTTTTAGCAGTACTAAAATAAAAAAATAATATGTATTAAGTGTTATGTTTGTTAATAAAAACTTAAATATTGTTTACACAAAACATTTAACGACAGGAAATTTTATTAGGAAGTAATAATACATATGTCAGTTACATGTCAAAAAAAAAAGTTACATTTTTAATTTTTCGTCAATCCACTTCCTTAATTTAGTTAATCTTGTATAAATTCCTGGAAATCCTGGTAATGAACAATTGTTTCCCCAACTCACGACTCCTGTCAGAGTGAATTTGCCTGCAACAGTAATAAATTTTAACAATTTCCATTAAGTTAACGCATATTCTAAGAAGTAAAATTGTGAACTAAGTAGCTAACGAACTAAGTAGGCGTTTGTATTTATGACACACCAAAGATATTTTAAGCTATAAAAATATCACTGTAAAAATAAATATTCAAAAAAAGTTAAACTATAATTTTAATTTTTATATATATATTTGGTTCATACAAATGCAAAATGACTAGGTCGGCCTTAACTAATAAATAAATAGATTGAAAGAGAACGAGGTTAATTTGAGAACGATTACAGAAACAAGTTAGTAATATTGACCCATTATACAAAGGTAAAGGTAAAAATGCCTTTAAATATTTTTTAGTCAGGGTAAATACAACTCCAACTAGTCACCCCTAAAAAAACATTGAAGATATACCCCATTGAGTTGTCATTTATGTGCAGTGAGGGCTTGAGTATTTTCAGCCCTTGCTTTACGTTCCACTGCTAAAAATAACTAGGTCTAAGTATTCATTTAATAACCATTTTTGGATACTTAGGTGAATTGGCTTTGGAAAGTTACATAAAAATAAATTTTGAGCCCACTCAAATACAGAAAAGAAATATTCAAGTTTTATTCAGCCAGGATTTAAATTCAAGGTATGTATATAGCAGCTACGCTATCAATATACTAGAAAATCTATAATTAATTTGTGAAAAGTATTATTTATATAGTATGTTTGAAAGATCGTAACTTTGCATAAATTTTAATATTATATGATTTGATGTAAATCATTAATTTCTTTTGATTTTGCCAAAGGGGTTGTTGTTACTATATATAAATTGTAAATATAAGAGCTGATAGGTAATTAATCCATAATTAGTTTTGTTTTAGAAAATATTACGTTTTGTGATGTAAACATTAAACCATAATATGATCAAAGACATGTTCATATTACTGACAAATATTATAAATTGTAGGTATTGTTGCTTTATATACATATGTGTGATTATAATGTCTATGTATTTTTTATTATTGTTGTGTTAAAAGTTAAGTTTCAGGGCAATTGAAAAATTTCTGATTATACATCAATTTACACACATTTAATGTTGTTATTAATGATTAATTTATATATATTATTTGTTATTAAATATCATAAAAAGTAATAATTTAAAACATACAGCAAGATTTTTGAAAATTTGAATTGTTTTCTCCTTTTTGTTTTTTTTTTTAATGTGCATAGATATTTCAAAATATTTGTGCTCAAATATTGCTGATAATATTGAATAAAAGTTATTTAATTTAAATATTTACTAACATATAATAATTTTCTTAATTTTTATTAATTTTATTTTTAAATATTTGAAATACAGGCACTCTTCATATACCTGGAGCCTAATTGTAAATATAGGGGATTTGAACTCAGACTTTCAAATATCCATCAACTATCCACACTATCTCATACCACTGACACACATGGCCACACACGTGTAGTAAAAATAAATAATCACCAATATTAGTATTTCGTGCTAAACCAGCATTCATCAGTGTGGAAGATGATAATCTGGACAAACTGATGAAAACTAGTTTAGCATGAAATACGTATGTTGGTGATTATTTATCTTTTCTACATCTGTGTGGTCATGTGTATCGGTGATATGAGATAGTGTGGATAGTTAAAGTCTGAGTTCAAATCCCCCATATTTCTTTTATTTTTGTAAATTTAGATTTTATGCCTGAAATATTAATTAATAAAGAATAAAATACATATCATATCAGGCCTGGTGGGTTCTTTTGCATACATGATAATTTCAGAGAGAAAATTTGAATAAAAAATTGAATATTCATTTATCAGATAGAGGCATTTTAATTCGTTATTATATATATTATAATCCTTTGTAAGTAGTTACAAATAAAAACCAGGACAATACTAAGAGTGTATAGAGTAAGGTAGAGAAAGGGAAATTAATTCAAATCATAGTGCTAGAATGTGTCAATATGCTCCCTTTCAGTTATTTTATTTCCATTTATTTAGCAGGTATTCTAATTGCATTAGAGAGAAGATAAAAGAATGGAAAGATATTTATTAAAAAAAAGCACAAATAGGAGTTTCTAAGATTAAGTATTAAATAAAAAGTTATTAAGTTATTAAATGAATATTAAATAGGGGCTGTTTTCAAAAGACATTCAATATATATCTCCTTTTTCTTCTCTTCTTCTCTTTCTTATTTTTTCAAGAGTTATCTATTTAAAAAAAAACAGTAAAGATTGATTAATTAAGAGTAATAATGTATGTTTGGATTTCCTGAAAAGTATTCCTCAAAAAACAATGTTGGCTGAGATAATTAATTTAGATCAGAATGTGCATATCTAGTGGAGTGAATGCATGGATGTAGAGCAGATAGTTATACAGAAAAGGAAGGTTGCAACCTTCTGTATTGAATTAAGATACAGCAAGCATACTCTCTGTATCATAAAAATTCTAAAATGATCAAATACATTAATAATTTTTGTCTCCTTAAAATTAATATCTAGTTTTCCCCTATGAGTATTCATCTCTGCCTTAGTATATAGAGTTGTAAGAAAAAGAAATGTTATAAAATCCAGCCCTAGTATGAAAAGAAAAATGAACTGATCACATCAACTGAAAATGTGGTCTTCCTTACCCAGAGATGTATGTGGCAGTTGCTGGCTACCTCCAAAATTCTACTAAATGATGAGCCAATCTTTAACTAGATAGTGATAAAAAAGGAGCATACCAGTATTGAGCAACCATTCATGACCAGTCTAAAAAAATTAAAAAAAGAAGATATGATGATTCTATGGAAGCAAGAAACATTCTGTTTATAACCAGTCAGAAGTATTAATTGAGAATTTTAGAAAATTAATTAATCAACTGATAAAACATTAACAAATTGTACTGGAATTGCCTAAAAACTAGTTTCCTGTCAACAGATGTAAGCACTTACATTAAAGAGGAAACTTGGTAAGACTGTTATAATATATAATATTCTTTATCTCAGTGCATTATTCACCTTAGCTCAATCATGTCACAAACATCTATATCACATGTTTATAGAATAGTATTGCATTAAATTATAAATGAATATATATATTTAATTATAATTATTACTATTATATTGCATTATTAGATTTCGTTTTTATTTTTTGCTTTAAAAGAAATTATGTATTTGTTCGTATATTTCCTTGGAATTAAGTATATATATATGATAAACAAAAATGCAAGTTAAAAAACTTGCTAACGCTTGTATTTATGTCCACAGATGGCGTTTCTACCAAAAACACCGATCAAGCGTATAATTCTGTTTACATTCCTGTCTTTCACTGACGATAGCAAATAGCTTGAAATCATGATCTGAAAGTGGAATTATAGTTAGAGATAGTGAATGCTACTCTGACGTTTATGTAAACAGAATTATACGCTTGATCGGTGTTTTTGGTAGAAACGCCATCTGTGGACATATATATATATATTACTTGTAAAATGCTCATAATTAAACATCAATTAGGCATATGAGGGAGGGGGAAATAATATCTCTTTTAGTTTAAAATATTGAGTGATGGATGATAATGAAAAGAGCCATAATGATTAATGCCTGCATGGATGATCTTATATTTGCATTTAGATATTTGTAGAATCATTTAGTGAGAATGTTGCCACATTTATATTTAAATATTTGTTGTTACTGCCTAAAATAAATTATTGTTAAATTTTGAAATTTATCCTTCAGCCACAATTCCCATTCTTGTATGTCATCAATTCAATAAGGTATTTAAGTCAGATAGTCAAGTTGTGCAATATTGTGTTTACATCTAATATGTTTGCAAGCCATGATATGGCTGCAAACCACTGCTATATTCCTCACTGAAGTAATAAGATGGTGCCTTAATGAACTTTGGTAAATTGCATCAGTCCAAGCAAATGAAAAATATCCAATGAGCTCAGAGCCTTTAAACAGCACTTAGCATTCTATATGTAGTAATATAAATACAATTATAGTAATGTATGTATCTGTATGAATGGTAATGACAAGTAAATATCACTGTTACTTGGCCAACATATCAGCAATAAGCTCACAAACTGATAAAGCTCTTCAATATGTACACCAACATTTGTATTGGAGCTCATTTCCAAATCCCATTACAATATATATATATATATATATATATATATATATATATATATATATATATATATATATATATATATATATTTTTTTTATATATATAGAGAGAGAGAGAGAGAGAGGTTGCCTTGACTACAGATTGTGATTGTTAATTATTATTATTACTGGTATTGTTTAAGTATTGACTGCTCTCATATATATAAAAAACATATTTTGCAGGTTCATCCATGTTAAAAAATTTAAATATTGATATACTTGTGTGATCAAGTCGAAATGTCGGTATATCAATATTTAAATTTTTTAACATGGATGAACCTGCAAAATATGTCTTTTATATATGCAATCCGTGAAAATCTTCATATCAACATATATATAATACATATGCACTGTAGATAACTACAACCATTTAAATGATGTAACTATCTACTGGTCATTAGCAAAATGTACCAGCTGATGTGATCTTCAATCTCATAATTATAATTCATTTTAAGAAATGTTTTTAGTATAGTTTTATGAATTTGAAATAACTAATGCTTTCAAAAGTTGTTTTCCTTATTAAAGATAAATGGAATCTTGATTTGAGTTGTGGGACATTAATGTAGTATATGTTTTTGTTGCTTTATGTTGTTTTAACACTTCAAAAACATGACTTACCTGTGAAATAATTTAATGTATATATTGTAACCTTTTTATTTTACAACATCATTATATGGTTGTAGTTAATGGTCAATTTTAATAAAAATCTTAAATTTTATATAATGATTAGTAAAAACCTATTATTTAAGTTATAGAAGAAGTTAAAAGATACTGATTCTTTTGTATTAAACTTGAATTAATTTTCTTTAAATAAATATAATCTATCTAAATTATAAATTTGAAATATAAATTATGCTATTTATTTTAAAATAAAAAGTAAATAATAGTTAAAATCATGTAAAGTATTTTAAATCAATAGTTCTAATGATTAAAGTTATTATTTTTATAATTGTTAATCATCAAATTAAAAATTGTTATTTATTGTTTTAAAATCATTTAATTAATGATAAGATAAATGAAAAGTGAGGTGTGTGTTAATAGGTGTGCACACACACATTCAATTAATAATAAATGAAATTTACTTCTTGGTTCTAAATTGAATTTATTAATTGTTTAAATCATAAATATTATATTTTAATTATATAAATTTCATAAGAGTTGCTAAAATCAATAATTATAATAATAATAATGTGAATTATAAACATTAAGTATCAAAATTTGATTTGAAATGAACAGTAAAGTATTATTAAAAGATAAATTTAAACATTGCATTATTAAAAATAAAAACATATTGATTTCATAATATTAATTATAAGTCATTTTAAAAGTGTAGACAAAATAATATTCATTTCTTGCCAGATGTCTGAAAATAATTAACCAATCACATATTGTGAAAATTTTTCAATAAATACGAAGATAAGCAGGTGATGGAGAGAGAAATCAAAAAAAAATTTGATGAATAAATTATTTTGTTTTAAAAATTTTATGTATAAATTTATTGAAATATTAATGTTTTAACTTTAAAAGTGATAATTATAATTATAAAAAGCATGGAGTATTTTAAGAAGTTTATTTATTAAGGTCATTATGGAATAAGAAGCAAATTATCTTCTTTGGTATGCTATACATGATCTGATTATAAACTTGTGATAATGGAAAGAAAACTTCATTCAAGTTAATAAAAATGTACTTTAATAAGAAATCTTGCAAATTAACAAACTGTTTTATCTATATAAAATTCAAAGGAGATGTAAGGAATTTATTTTTTATTAATTTTCATATGCATAAAGATATAAACATTTTCTATTAAATATTATCTTTAGTAATGATAGAAATAATTACTTCTATTTATTAAGACTATTGGCATTTCTGGATATAAATTTATTAGGATGATAATGACCCTAGAGAAGAAAGATATAATGCAGTCTAAATTTTATTAAAAGTTTATAGCTACTAACTGTAATATTGTATAAATATTGGTAATTATAAACATGTTAAATATGAATTACTTGAAGGAGAACTCTAGAACTTTATAATTCTACCAGTAAATATTTTTAAAGTTGGAGGGAACAAATAAAACTTTATAAAGATATAATAAATGTTTTTATTAAATAATAAAATATATATTTATTAAATGTGAAAGAATTTTATCAATGACATAACAAACTATGAACTTTTGATACAAAAACTTATTATTGATAAATAACTTTTACTTGGATTTTTTATTCATGTTTCCATTTATGCTGCAAATAACAGTGACAAGTGTAAAGGGAAGAGAAGGGGAGGTATGAAAGCTCTCTTTTTTAAGCAACAATTGGTTGTGGTCATTATAGTAACTCTGGAAATGTAATTTTTTTTAATTCAAAGAGTTGAAGAAAACTTTTTGTTTATCTTATTTTAGTTATACCCTATATAATACATATATTGATACAGGTATATTATAAGCCTGTATTTCAGTTAGAGATGTTCACCCATCCCTAGTATTTGTATTAAATGGATTATGTCATGTACATGATGAGTCAGATTGACTTTAGGTCAATATGAGTGTGACAAGAATCTTGGCCTCAGAGTGGCCTTTGAGTGTTCCATCATCAGGTTTTCAATTGAATGGATGGTTGAAGAGTTGGAGTGTGGAGTGGATTGAAGCCTATCCATTAAAGTATGAAGATTGGCTATCTTAATATATATCTGAGCACTTAGTGCATATATGTGTAGAGATGATAATCTGGACCAACTGATGATTCCTGTTTTAGCATGAAATATGTATATTGCTGATTATTTATTTTTTTGACATATATATGTATAAGTGTAACAGTGTTATGAGATAGAGTGGTGGGTCATATGAAAGTCTGTGTTCATATACCCTATATATTATTTTAGTTGTATGGATTAATATTAAGATAGCATTAAGTATTTATAATTATTTGTTTCATATGTTTTTTTTTTTTAGATTTAAGTATTTTAGAATTTCTTGCATAAAAAAAAAGCAAAGAAAAATCAATTTTTTTCTTTGTTCTTGACTATAATTCTATAATGTAAAAAAAGTATATTTACAAAAGAGTCATCAATAATAATCATAAAATATTGTGATTAAGGTAATTTTATTTTTATAAAATATAAGATATTGGTATTGAATTTTTAAGAAAGGAATCAGGTAAAATAAATGTGGGTGATATTTATAATATGTGAATTTACATGAAAGTATATGAGAAAGGATTGAATATATTTATTATATTATTAATATGAGTTTGTAAGCATATTTGTGATTGATCTCTTTATAAGTTAAAAATAACTGACTTATTAGATTTATGATAAATTATATCATAAACTATTTGTTTGTTTTTTAATCTTGATATGTAGAAGCTAAAGATCAGAGAAGATGGATTGAATTTGGAGAGACCTTCATTCTGCAGTGGATTGATAATAGTTGCTGATGATGATGATGTTCAAAAGTATTAAAGTGATGAGGATGAGTTCAGATGTTATTTAAAAATGACAAATAATATTTTACACGATGTTAAATATTTTATATGGAGTGTTAGATGTAAATAGTAGTACAGGAAAGTACATTTATTGGAAATCCTATAGCATTAGGGATGTGTTATTTAAGATCAAATATATATAAAAAAAAGAACTTTTACAATGAAAAGAAAAAATATCAAACACTTTTTAAAAAGATCTGGATTTGTATTTCAATTTAAAAAGATTGTTAAAGTAAATGTCAAGGTTTTTTTAAAAAAAAAAAAAAAATCAAATATTAAATGAAATTCAAATAATTATGAAAAAAATTCCACCAATAAATAGTTAATAATAAAATATAAAAATATTTTATAATAAATATTTTTATTTATTGTGTCAATACTAAAAAGTTAAAAATAAATAGGAATATTTTTTTTTACAATAAATGCTTCTATTTCCAGTGCACTAAAAGTAAAAAAAATAATTGCTTCTTTAATCACAATAAGGGGTTTTTATATTTAAATTGGAATAAAAATGGGAGGGGGTGGGCAGAAATTAATTAAGTGAATGCTTATTTTTTATGACTTAATTAATTTCTGTACTCCCTTTTTTATTTAAGTTAAATATAAAAATGCCAATTGTGATTGAAGAAACAATTATTTTCTTTGCTTTTTAGTGCAGAGTGAATAAAAACATTTACTATAAAAAATATTTCTATTTATTTTGCTAATTATTTTTATTATCATCTTAAGGAGACTACTGCACAAATGTTTTTAATTTATTGGTGTATATATATACACAAATTAAATGTCTGTTAATTAAAAAACTATTGTAATAAAAATAAGAAGATTGATCAATTTTATAAAAAAATCAACACCTAACAGCACAAGTAAATATAAACTTCAAATCCCCCTTCCTTCCATCCCCAGAGTAGCTAAACAGCTCATTAAAACTTTATCTAACAAATTTAAAGTTGGTTTTCGCACACACCCCAAGTCAAACATACAAATCAATAATGTGAAAGGCAAGATTGACTCAACCCAGATGCCTCAGGTTGTATATAGAATTTCATGCCCTCAGGCCAGATGCAGTGCCACATTATGGGGAAACTAGATCCACTCAGCATATGTATGCATACAGAGAGCACAAAAGAACAATGACAACATTTCAATATTCCTCAAACACCAGAAGCAGGCCAGTCATAGGTTTGAGCCCTCCAACCCCAAAATTGTGTGCACTGAAACTAACAACTGCAAATGGAAGATACAAGAAGTGTATTTTATCATCAATGACAATAATACAATTAATAGATGTGACACAAGCTTCGCTATCTCCAAAAAAATTGACAAGCTGATTAATTTACATATACATTTGCATATATTACCATTTAATAATATCACATCAACTATTACTATTTTGGCTTTGATTATGAGGGAAAACACCTCAAAATTGCTCACTCATTTGATTGTCTGCTATTAACAGCTTCTTCTACCCATGTTTTAAAGTGCTTGTATATACTAATAAATATAAAGGTAATTAACTATTGTATACAGTTTTTTCAATGGTAGTTGAGGAGAGTTAGGGAATTAAATGAAAGTATTTCTGTGGATTGAAAAGACTGTATATAATAGTTAATTACCATTATATATATATATATATTACATATTTTTTATAACTCTGTGGATGACTTGTGTTACCAAGTCGAAACATCAGTATATTAATATTAAAAGTTTTTAACATGGATGAACCCGCAAAATATGTATTTTATATATATTTAACCCATGCAAATCTTTGTTTTAATATATATATATATATATATATATAAAACAAAGATTTATATATATCTATATATATATATCTATATAATCTGATATATATATATATATATATATATATATCAGATTATATAGATGGGGAAATATTTCATAATGGAAATTCTATTTTTAAATGAAATTAAAATCTACAACCATGATGTTTCAAAGATGTCTTTTGATTAGAAATAGTTTATAACATTGCTCTGGAATGTTCATTATTTCTCTACTTTTATAATCCGTTAAAATATTATATTTTATCATACATACACATATAAATATATATGTATGTGTGTGTATGTAAGAGAGTTATAACATTGTTTTATTGTTGATTTTTCAGATGGCACAACAGGTTTGGTTGGTAGTTTCTCTTTGAAACATCATGGCTAAAGAATTTAATTTCATTTAAAAACAGAGCTCCCATTTCGAAAATATTTCTCCATATATATATATATATATATATGTGTGTGTGTGTGTGTGTGTGTGTCTGTCAATTAAATATTTAAAACATAATACAACAATTGATTGCTAAATTTTTTTTAATAATAATGTAAAGTAATTTGCAAGTTCAAAAATATATAAATACCTTGTATATCACAAACGAGTGGTCCCCCACTATCCCCTTGACAAGAATCAATACCACCAGTAACATATCCTGCACATAACATATTCTCAGAAAAGGCACCATCATAAGAATGCATCCCTCCACATAATTTATTTGACAATATTTTTACTTCAGCTCCTTGAAGTGTAGTAGGTGACTGATGACCTTGAAAAGCATTTATAAGATAATATTTTGTATTCTTATACAGAAATCAATGTGACATGAAAAAAAAAAGAAAAACACACACATTTCCACCACATAGTTTTGAAAAGTAATCTCATTTTTCAATGGGTATTGAATCATATAAGTGTTTTATTTTATATATTTTTTTAATTAGAGCATTCAAATTTTTAATACAGTAATCATTTTCTGTTATTTTAAATTTTCATTTTAAAATACTTTCCCTCCAAATATGCAAATAACCATTAAGCATTTTTTTCTATTAAGTTGGAAATGGTTACATTTTATGATGAAAGCTGATTGGCTAAAATAGAACTTAAGATTTATGAATATGAAATTTTTTAGTGACTGCAGTTTTGAACTTGAAATGCAAAAAGTTGAATATTAATTATAAATTTTAAAACATATGCAAATGACCGATGAGTGGAAGAAAGTAAATGGAGGTTTGCAGCACTTATGTAAAAACATGATAGATATTTCAAGTCTGTATCTAAGGTTAAGTTCTATACTAATAAAAATACTTATTGGACAAATAATTATTTATTAAATATGATTAGTGGATATGTGAATACTAAAAAATATGTTCCTATGAAGTGTGTATAATTTATGTAATTATTAATCAACATTATATGACATTTAAAAATACTAGGTAGAACTTAATCTAAATGATAAAATCTGATTGGTTGAAATGCATATTAGATTTTATACAGGTTTTACATTCATGTGTTTGAAATATAGAAAAATAAATAGTAACTATTAATACATACACACACACATCATCATCATCATCATCAACCATTATCAATCCACTGCAGGATGAAGGTCTCTCCAAGTTTAATCCATCTTCTCTGATCTTTAGCTTCTCTTTTCCACAGCACCCCTGCACATTTTCTTATTTCATCCATCCATCTCACATGTGGTCTCTTTCTGGGTCTTTTACAATCTCTTGGAATCCAGTTTAAAATTTCAATTGTCCATCTATTATCATTTCTTTTAGCAATATGTCCAGCCCAACTCCATTTCAATCTTTTAATTTTTTCAATAAGGTCAGTAACACCTGTTTGTTGTCTTACCCATACATTGCGTTTTCGATCTCTTCTTGTTACTCCCAACATACATCTCTCCATACTCCTTTGAGTGGTCTAAAGTCTCTGTATTGCTCTTCTATTAAGTGTCCAAGTCTCAGATCCATAAGTAAGAACTGGTAAAACACATTTGTTAAAAACCATTCTTTTCAAACACATAGGCATATTTCCTTTTAGTATCAAGTTATTTCTACCAAAAGCACTCCAACCAAGTTTAATTCTATGATTAATTTCCTACATTATGTTTCCATCTGTATTAATAATCTGACCTAGGTATTTGTAACTGTTAACTTCTTCTAATTCTTCATAATCAATCTTTATTTTCATATTTTGAGCAAATCGATTAAACATTACTTTAGTCTTTTTAACATTTATCTTTAGTCCTACTTTTCTACTTTCATCTGCTAACTCCTGCAACATTTCCTGCAGCTCTGAAGCATTATTTGCAAAAACAACTACATCATCTGCAAAATCTAAATGACTTAAATACTCTCCATTTACTTTCACACACACACACACACACACATATATATATATATAAATTACCCCAAATCCAAAATTCAATCAGACCAGCAAAAATAATATTAAAACACAACCAAAAGTTTCACTGCTACAAGCAGACTTCTCAAGTATAAAGAACTACAAAAACTACACAATATATATAATATTAAACATTACCCACAAATCCATTTACTTCCCATTCACCCTTAATATTAAAAGAACTCTAAAATAAGTTAATTGCTTCAGAATAATAAATTTTCAATAATAAAGACTCTTTAATTCTTTTTTTGATTTCATTTCTATCAAAGAAGACAACCTTAGCTTTATCAAACTTAATAGTGTGGCCTGTATCTTTTTCATGGACATACAAAGCAGAACTAAGATATCTATTTTTAACTCTACTTTTATGTATCTTTATTCTTTCATTTAAACTCAAACTACTCTGACCTATGTAAACTTTCTTATATAAAAAAACAAGGGATAAAATATACTTCACCTAGAATAGTCTTCCTATCAAAAATTTCTTTTGTATTATTTAATAAATTATTCAATATAATACCCCTTTTCCAAGTAATTTTCTTATTTCCAAACAATTTACTATTTCTACATACAATTTAAATTGTCTTCTTATAAAATTGTATGTAGGAATAGTAAATTGTTTGGAAATAAGAAAATTGCTTGGAAAAGGGGTATTATATTGAATAATTTATTAAATAATACAAAGGAAATTTTTGATAGGAGGACTATTCTAGGTGAAGTATATTTTACCACTTGCTTTTTTTTTTTTTGTAAGAAGGTCTACATAGGTCAGAGTAGTTGAGTTTAAATGAAAGGATAAAGGTTCATACAAGTAGAGTTAAAAATAGATATCTTAGTTCTGCTTTGTATGTCCATGAAAAAGATAAAGGCTACACTATTAATTTTTATGAAGCTAAGGTTGTCTTTTTTGAGAGAAATGAAATCAAAAGAAGAATTAAAGAATCTTTATTATTGAAAATTTATTATTCTGAAGCAATTAACTTATTTAAGAGTTCTTTTAATATTAAGGATGGATGGGAAGTGAATGGATTTGTGGGTGATGTTTAATATTATATATATTGTGTAGTTTTTGTAGTTCTTTACACTTGAGAAGTCTGCTTGTAGCAGTGAAACCTTTGGTTGTGTTTTAATATTATTTTTTCCTGGTCTGGTTGAATTTTGGATTTGGGATAATTTTAATTATATATTGACTAGTTTAGCTTTATGCTTGTAATGTTTATATATATATATGTACACATATATATATATTCTGCCCTTATAGTTAATGTAGATAGGTAGAGATTGATATGTAGCTATTTTATAAAAAAAATTAAATTTATGTTATTCTCTAATATATAATAGTGACTATATAGGCAGTAGAAGATTATTGTTATTATTTTGCCACCACAAAACAATAGAATGTTGTTGTTTGTTAAATCAAATAGTATACCATCATTATTACTGTAAGATTTTATTTCAATTTTAAAGTAGATGGAATGAAAACTATCTTATTTTTTATTTACTCCTAATAATTATTTTTTAAATATTTTAATGTTAAATAATCTAGCACATGTGCGTGTGCGGCGCACCTGTTCCCAAAAGCTATAAAGTGTTATTATAAAAAAGATAAATAAAAAGAAACGAGCTGAGCGCTTTCAAAGGATCTTGCCTTCATAATCATAGCTTGCTATTTTATAATAACACTTCACAGCTTTTGGGAACAGGTGCTAGAATATATATATATATTTCCCCAAATTAAAAAAAATATTTGACTTAATGTTAAATAATGTTAATTTTTTATATTACAGTTTGTAAATATTTTTTTAATTTTTATAATCTTATTGTATAATAAAATTGTTAATGTTTTTTAAAATTACTTTATTGTTTAGAATTTAATTTGAGTAAGGGTCATTCTCTGATTCTTCATTCCACATGCATGATCCATAAGAAATTAATGATTATAAACACCTGTTTTCACATGATTTGCATTCCATCATCATATTTTCAATAGGATGGACGGTTGAAGAGTTGGAGTGTGGAGTAGATTGAAGCCTGTCCATTAAAGTATGAGGTTTGGCTATCTTAATATATATCTGAGCACTTATAGCATATATATGTTGAGATGGTAATCTGGACCAACTGATGATTGCTGGTTTAGCATGAAATATGTATATTGGTGATTATTTATCTTTTCAGCATATATGTGTTCAAGTGTATCAGTGTTATGAGATAGTGTGGAGAGTGATGGGTCGTGCGAAAGTCTGTGCTCATATACCCTATATATTATTACACTTGATTGAATAATAAACATACGTTATTATAATTATTATGATTATGAAAGATATAATCATTGGTAATTATTTTAAAATGATCGAACATCTATTTAAGATATTTAACATTGCCACTATATTATAAAATATATTATATTTTAAGAATATCACACGAATAAACCAAAGATTGTAGAATGTTTTCTCAGAATCTTATTATTTTATTTATGTTTTAATTGTTAAACATTAATATTTAAATGGATTTAATGTTAAGAGTCATTAAGGTAGCTTAGTTGCTTATTGTTGTTATTTTGTGTAAGAGTAGTTAGATATTATGTAAAATTTCTCACCCTATTTAGCTACAGGGTCTTAATTAATTATTTTTTTTTAATTATTATTAGTTTAAAAAGGAACCTGAGATCATTTTTAAAAGAATTGTAAAATTTATATTAGAAGATGATGAGTAAGAATTATAAGTTGATGTTAAATTTTTAATCAGTTTTTATTAAAAAAGAAGTAATTAATTTATTGCTATTTCTGTAATAAATTTATAAATCTTATGTTAGGATTATTATATAAATATCACATGATCACTATTTCTTATGCTTGCCCTTAACTGTTATTAAAGCAGGTAAAACTCTCTATACATATTGCCACTCAGTGCAAGCCAGAGATCCTAAGATATAGGTGCAGTGCTCTCAGATCCAAGGCTCCTCACAGACGAAGGCCACAAGCCAGAAGCTAGTCTGGGGATATTGGATGAGTAGGCACTAGATGAGGATTTTATGCACAAGCCTTCTGGCATCCATTGATTACTCTAGCTTGCTGTGTGTGGCAATACGTATAGTGAGTTTTGCCTGTTTTAACAACAGTTATACACAAGCATAAGAGGTGATGGTCATGTGATGTTTATTGGATTAAAAGAGAAGTAATTAATTTATTGCTATTTCTGTAATAAATTTATAAATCTTATGTTAGGATTATTATATAAACATCACATGATCACTATTTCTTATGCTTGCTCTTAACTGTTATTAAAGCAGGCAAAACTCTCCATACAGTGGTGCCACCCAGTGCAAACCAGAGTAATCAGTAGATGACAAATGGCTTATGTATAAAATTCCTATCTAAGATCTATGTGTAGTGCTCTCAGATCAAAGGCTCCTCACTGATGAAAGCTGCAAGCTAGAAACTAGTATGGGGATATTGGATGAGTAGGCACTAGATGGGATTTTATGCTTAAACCTTCTGGCATCTATTGATTACTCTGGCTTGCACTGAGTGGCAATATGTATAGAGAGTTTTGCCTGTTTTAAGATTATTATATGTGTGTTTAAAGACATGGCAGTATTATGTGGTAGTTTTGTTATATAAATTTAGTAGGGGATAATATTTTTATGCCATTGAGAATGTACCATTTCCTGAGTGGTGACAAAACAGACACTTTATTTTATATATATAAAGGTAGTTACATATTATTTAAAATTCAGGACTAATATAAAGTATAGTGATTAACATTTGCAGACATTTTTCTATTTACATTCAGTAGTAGTATTGGTTTTAAGTTTCAAAATAACACATAATGAAAGGTTTTTTTAAAATCACAAATCAATACCTTATAAATATTAAAAAAATGAAGACATTTTATATAAGAAAAAGTTTTTCATTTAGATTTTTTAGTGCCAACTTTAGCTTTAGTCTAAAAATATATATTATTAACCCTTACATTACCACAAATCATTGTCATGTGTTGTAACCGTATATTTTGAGATGCAATATAACAACTGCCTTGTTGAAAGGTTTTATTTTCTTCAGTGCATGAGCAGTAAAACTAATTATTATTAAATGTTAATGACTTTTTTTTCATAAACAGGATTGATTACTCTGGTTGGCACAGGGTGGCACTACTGTATGAAGAGTTTTGCTTTGTTTATTAACAATTATGTGCTAGTATCAGAGATAGTGATCATATCAAGTTTAGTGGTTTGACTTTTTCTCATCTATTCCAAAGATAAATTTGAATTTAATTTTTATTTCAATCTATTTTTTTTCCATGTGTCAAAGCATTGACTGGAAAACAAACCCCAGCCAGCTACTTGGAAGGCAGCTATGCTAATCACAAAGTTACCAATGCTTGACATTTCAATATATTTGTAAATAAAATAAATATAAATAATCAAGACATCTTCTTTCTTTCATTTATGTTAAACATGACAGCATTTTGACCATAGGAAAACCTCAGTAAGTAATGTAAAAACATTTAATAGTCTAACATTTTTCCTTATGTAAAAACAAACAACATTGAAGTTGACGTATTATTTTTTTAGTTATAAGACTACAGACAAATAGAATCACTCTATTTTATATATGTATTGTACCAGTCCAACCTCTTGGTCATTTACACTAACCTTATACACGCTTTGAACATGAAATGCATGTTATGCAAACGAGCAATGATTGTAGATATTCAGTTAGATACTATGATTTATTATTTTCTCAAATTGCATCCTAAAAAAAAATTATTACATTCATGCCTTTGAAAGGTCTGGTTTATTAAGACCTTTACATGCCACCTCTAGAAAAAATTGCTCCCTCCCCAGAGGGATATGATTGCATAATTTAAATTAGGGTTAGTCCCTTTTTACTTAATAAAATCAATAGAAATATGGATGCTGTACTCAATAAATCAATAGAAAGATGGATGTTCTAATGAATTATTCTTGGTCCCGATAAAGATTAATCCCAGACTAGCTCATCTACTCTTTATCTCAGGAAAGTGGTGTGTTGCTTAGCTAACAAAGGAGGATAAACAATAAGACATTTACTAACTACACAGCACAATGTTAAAATTTTAATATTATATCACCGTATTTATTAAGCCCTTGATTATCTTATAAGATTACAAATAAATAAAAAATATATAAAAATATGAAACACACAAAAGAAATATTAATTAAAACCCCAACTTCATAATTTTTAAATAATTTACCAAATGGGATAGGGTGGTCTGAGTTTCACCTTCACTTGCACACCCTAAAGCATTATATGGGATCGATTATTCTATATGGGATTACAATATATATGGGCCATGGTGGGTACATGTTTCATAAAATAACTCTCTGTTTCTTTTTTTTTATGAATCTAATAAAGACTTCATTATTATTTGATATAATCATTCCACCGCAAATTATAATATTTGAATATGGAGAGTTCCTCAATCGATCCTACATGTAGCAGATTACTGAAAATAGGGAACTAATATAAAAACAAATCCATTTACTTCTGTTTCTATATATATATCCACTTATTTTTATTATTATTATTATTATTATTAAAATGATCCTGCACTTGGCGAATAGAATAAATTTATATGAATGGAAATGAATTCATGGTATGTTATGATGTAGTGAATCCTGCACGTGGTGGATTAACCAGATAAAGAAAGTTATTTATAAATGAATTGCACACCCTCCATGGCCATTAAATTATATGGGTAGGTAGATTTGATTACATCTTTTTATGTAGATATATTCTTAAAGAAAAGAAAATTTGTTAATTGTATTCTAATCCTGCATGTAGCGGATAGCTGTTTAATAAAACAAGACTAAAGTGGGTGAAAAGGCAAATGCCTATCACCTGCACATATATAACTTTAAGAGTAAATCTACCTCCCATAAATCTTTGATCTAAATCATTTACGACATACTAAAATTTATCATGGTAAGTGAAATATTCTATTGAATCACACATATAATTAATAAAAAAAATTACTGATTAAGTATATATAAAGGATTACATAATTCAACACTATCAAATTATAGATATAACAATAAAAAAAAAATCATTAGTAAGAAATATTTAAATAAAACAACAACAAAAAAGTATTTAGAAATATAAATGAGTTTACTTCCCGAAGGCTTCATTTTCTCCAGGCTGAGGGCTTTTGAAGGAGATACATAAACCACGAACAGGTGACTGTAGGAATCTCTTCCAAGGATGGTTGGAAAAATTGTTCGCAGACAGCTATACTTTTTATGGACAGATAGTCACATAACTTGGTGGCAACATCGGTTTTGAGTAGTGCAAATACACCGAATTGGGTCCTCTACTCCATGTTTGCTTGGACAATATGAATCAGTCTTGATTTCATTCTTCTCATTATGTTAGGCTGCACTTTGGATTTAATTTATTTTAACTGCGTTCTCTTGATCTTCATGCTGTGTTTGGACATCTTTGGTTTCTATTTCAAAGGTGTTCCAGTTAAGATTGTATGTATCATTGAAATTGTTATACTATTTATTTGAATAATTTGCAATATCTGTCCATCGAATCTCTTTCTTTTGGCTTACTCTTTCCTGGTCACATCCCCAATTTCCTTATATATTTCCATTTGCAATTTTACTTTTTAGGATTGGATATGACTACAGCTTGCTATAACTTTTAATTCTGCCCCTTGCTCAGCACTATTGCTTATTCTTGCTTTCTTTTCTAAATTGCTTCTCGAAATTTTCTGCTTGGCCCAAATGAATCGAATTAATTTCTCATTTCTTCCCAGCCAGCACTCCGTAGACAAACATTAAAAATATCTTAATGTCTATTACTTTTGGTCAGCATGTTTCAAAACTCAACTATATGTCTTTCTCACTCCTTGAAAAAAAAAATCAAAAGTGAATTGAATGCCCCTATATCACCTGATCAGCATTTATATATCCCCACCATTACAGGGTCCCCTCTACAAACTATTGCTTTTATGATTTTAATTAGTTTAATTAAAACTACTTTGTCTTATCAATTGTTTTCCTATCTTTTTAAATCTATTTGAGCATTTTTTTCAGACCATTGGTGATTCACATTCCAATTCCATATTTCTTTAAATTAATTTTTATTCTGCAGGGGTCAAGCAGAATGACCATTCATGTGTTTTTACAATTTTCTCTAAAACATTATAATAAAAGAGAGAAGTCACTGACTTGCCTGCGGTCATTAAAACTACATTCTAACAAAACAAAAAAAAAAGAATTTTTATAAAGATTACGTGTTGTAAAAAGGTTAACATTATTTTTAAATTTTTGTACATAAATTTATTTTCAGCATGCAACCCAAAAACAAAAATACACATCAGAATTTGATAATTTATAATAAAACATATTTAATTGCTGGGTTATTTACATTTAAGTTTCCCAGTATAAATTTATATCCCCTCCACCATATCAAAACTGACACATTTATAAAACAGAAAAAATATATGTTTCACTCTGGTGTATTTAAAGTATATCATCACCATTTACCTTCTTTTTTAATTTAATTATGTGTGCAAGAGAAGAGAAAACATTCTTGCACAGACCAAACCTTTTTTATATATATATTTTATATACGTTTATTTAGGCTGCAACTATGCTTGCAGCCATCTTTGTGCCTGTCGTTTAAGACTGACTGGCACAGTATAGATGTACTGCTTAAGCCCTTTCTGCTTATTATTACATTTACTATTTGAAATATATAAATGTTGATTATATACTTACTCTCATACTCAGATACACATAAGTGTATATATAAAAACTGTAACGGTATGAAAAGTCGAGCTGCTTTAACCTAACCTAGAGATGCAGGTAAAGGGAGTTTGAACATCACCTACTCCTCCAGATTGCTACTGACTTACTCCTAAACCTTACTAGAATTTAATCTTAATGTATGCCCAGTGATCAGGGAGAGATAAGACCACAAAATAAATTTTAACAAGTAGATATATATAATGACTAGATTTATATATGTGTGTCACACAAAGAAAAACAAACAATACTACAGAGTTTTAATGATAGTGAATGACAGACAAAATAAATTTTTATTAGTTATGCTAGCAAGATTCTACAAAGTTTCACTGATTGAGCTGCAGGTTATTACCCTACAACCATACTATATACGAAAAATCCCTTTTTGTGTAATAATCATGAGGGACAAAGTTTATATTATAAATTTTGTTAAAAAAATAGAATATTTTCAATCAATGGGTGGGTTACATAACTTCAAGAGAGTGGCATCATTCATTAACTCTATGGAGAGATCACATGTCAATAAATAGATGGTTAAACCCCACTAAACACATTTTGGACATGTTTAAATCTCAGCCCTCTACTAATGACTAACAACGAATTAAATAGTGACCCCAATGAAAATTTCCAGCTATGATTGAAGCATTTCAATAATATCTTGAGAAAGATTTCAAAATAAATATAAATATACCATATTGTGTCCTAAGGTGATAGCATAATGTGGGCTGTGAGTCTCAAAATCCAGAAGTAACCAAGAAGCTAATACAAGACAGAATAGCACTCCATCTCTAAATTGGGTTAAAGTAAAAGGAATACATTTGCTAACTGCTTGAACCAGATTCAAATACAGAGTTTTATTGCTTATGTCCAGTTACATACATTGAAATATCAGAGATAGATATGAGATCCAGAATTTTTATTTATTTCAAGGAGATCCCTATGCAGGTATATTAACCTAAGCATACTTGGTAAAAGAGAAACACTCAATAATGCTGAGACACCCACAAATCATCCAGTGCATGATATCATCTAAATACAGCCAAACAACCTTTAAATTTAAAAAAAAAAAGAAACCCTCTGCAAAAAAATATATATATAAAATGTTACAAAAGCTCCACCACTGAAAATCCCCAGAAAAGTAATAGTGAATTTCCCTTTTGAAAATTTACATCACTTAGTTGAAGTATACCCTATCAACCCACAAAGCCAAATGGTATTTATAAAACTTTAATATATTCATTTTGTCAAATGTATACTCTCTTATTACAAAAGAATAAGTGGGAATGTTTATTTTATTTCACGCTCTTTAAAATAGAATTTTAAATTCCCAACCCTTCATTGACTAAAAAATAAAGACATCAAATAGGATCTTTCCTTTATATATATATATAAAACAAAACGCTAAATTAAAAATCTTTGAAATTTTATAATAGGATCTTTTATAATTATACGAAAGAATCTTTAGCAATTAAATATTAATTCTAAGATGGGATTTGCGCTTTCTGCAAGTTGCTTTCTCTCCTTCTAAAGTAAAATGTAAACATAAAATAAATTCTTAATTACAGGTGCATAATGGCGGTAAGTTAAGTGACCCATTTTCAATTAAATTAATAAGAATTATTGCCACCATAATGCGAGAGAAAACACCACCAATTACAATATTTTAGAAAGAAAAAAAAAAAATTGATGAAAAGACGCAAACATATTATTTTCAAAAATATATATGTAGATAAATAGAATAATAAAGCAGTTATTTAAATTTACATTGAGGAAATGCAAAAAAATATTTCAAATCATGGAATAGTTACCGGTAACTAAAAGGTTGGTATTAAAATGAAAACCATAGATGTTGCATGGCAGTCCTTTTTGATTCTTGATGTTTATTTCATGTTTTTCATGGAAAGAATTAATTAATACAGGGTAGGCGTCATCGGGCATTTTTCTTGAGTCTCTGGCTGGCTCACATCTTTATGACTCCAGTTTCAGGAATGGGCAGGAGAGCGAAGGCAAAGAAACTACCCCCACATTTCTGTAGGGTAACACAGTTCTGGGTTTGAATACATGTAGAGCATCAAACTACAACAATAATACAAAGGCAGCAAGCAGGATTTCAAAAATAAATTTCTTTTTAATAATTTTCAGCTGACTGCTTCTAAAAAATTCTTAATATGAGATCTTCAGCAGACGTCCAAATTGAAGAACAAAAGAAGTTTTTTACTTATACGCTTTTTCAATTATATTTTTAATTAAACAACTTATTAGTAGCCCATTGTTTCAAATTTTTCTCTGTTATCTATTTTCTTTTAATTAAAATTTTTCATAAAATAATTGCATTAATAATGGTTCTGTTTAATTATGAAAATTTATCTTATCTATTTCTGCTATATTTAAAAAATAGTTACAGCTAAAAATTTAAATTTTGTATAATTTATTTCATTGATTTATTTTTTTAAACACTTTCCTTCTTTAACTTACATAATTATTTGTGAAGATGATAGTTTATTTTAAGAAAAGAACATACATTCACTGTGGTTGGACTTAGGGTCTTAGCTAGTCCACAGTGAATGGTGAAGCCAGCATATATATATAAAATATATATTTTGCGGGTTCATCCGTGTTAAAAACTTTTAATATTAATATACTGACGTTTCGACTTGGTCACACAAGCCATCCACAGAGTTGTAAAAGGTAGAAAGACGGTTGTAGAGGCGCTACAATCACTGATTTGAATAAAATGTTAAAATTCCACCAATAGCAAAAATGTTAAATTTAGGAATGTTTTTTAAAAAAATCTTTCTAAATAGGAGGAAGTTTACATGTATCATCTCGCTTATTGATACAATCTGGCCTTTTAACACGGATGAACCCGCAAAATATGTATTTTATATATTTAACCCGTGCAAATCTTCGTTTTAACATATATATATGCACAGCTTCAATATATATATAATGCTACTATACAGTGACTGACAAAGTATTTTAGATATTGTTCTTTATGTAAATATAGTGGGCAATAAAAGACAGCCTATAATTGATTGCTAAATAGTTTTGATGGCCGAGTGGTCAGCACAGCTGCCTTACAAGCAGTAGTCCCGGATTCGCTTCCCGGCTGATACTTTGACACATGGAAAAAAAAATAGAACTGATTAAAAAATAAGGGTCAACATTAAAGATTTATTATAAATTATACACACAGACACACATATATAATATTGACATCAACAACAAAAGATAAGTAGATGAATAAATAGTAGATAAAAAGGAAGATAAGTAAATAGATAGATAGAGAGTGGAATGATAAGTTATTAATTAGATAAATAAACTACTAAATATTATATAAGACTATAATTTACCTGCCATATAACCCCACCCAGAAATAAGGCAAAGCGTTCCAAGTTTAGGATCTGCTTGACTTTCAATTAAACAAGCAGGTTGAACATACTGTCCAAAACGAATTCCTTTTCCCTGTTTAGCTTTTATCTTCATTACAACTATATCGTAATCATAATACGTGGGTAATCCATCTAAAAAAAGTAAATTGTTTAGGTTATTTATTTATATATAGAGAAATATATATTTATAATATTTCGTATTATAAAATTAAATTATTTTAGGTTTAAAAAATATAAATTGAAAATAGTTTAATTTCTACAAATGTTTGAAAACATAATTTTCTTTAATTTCAGAATCATATAAATCTACGTTTTCTATGAAGATAGACAATTTGTTATCTGAAACTTATCAGAAATTAATAAAACTTTTATAGTTTAATCTATTAAAATGTATTTTTTGATCATTTTCTTGTGTATTTGAAATAATATATACACAGAGTGTTGCAGTGAAAAGTTTACCAGTGACTGTTGTCTCTTTGCAAATGCTTGTAACCTATCTCTTAATCTGCGCATGCGTTATGTAGTGAAATTGTTTAGCTATTCATAAGAAAAGTGTTAAGGTGCTTAACCCATGATGGAACAATATGCTAAAATTAAATTTTATTTTAAATTAAAAATACTGAAATATTTGAAATGAATCAAACTTTATTGAATAGGAAATCCATAAGTGGTTTGCAAAATTTTGCAATGGCAGGAAAAACATTAAAATTACAGTGACTTGGGAAGATATGAAACACATTGTTTTGTTTAACCATGGAGGTTAATCAATTAATCAAATAATTGTTAGGTTAACCAATGTCTAACTGGCTCAATATGGTATAATGTTCGTAATACTCCGTGCAAGTAATGCAATATCCCAACCGATAGTTCTTGGTGGGGGTATTCAAGTTAGTATTCCAGTGAGCCTAGTTGTTAATATGTGCATAGGAATTACTAATAAGAATCACATTAGTTGTTAGTTACAATGAATACTCCAGCAATTATTATTTTTATATGTATGTGTAATATTATAACGAATCTCTAGCAAATAATTATTATAATTGGAACAATGTTACCGAATACTTCATCCACAATAGTACCATAAATCTACATGCTAGTGACTGCCCCTGTGCACCTCCTTTTTGTTCTATGTAGTATCATTCATGCATAATTGTAATCAGCCATTAGTATTGCTAGTATATCACACACATTATGACATTTTGTGTTATAATTTATTGTATATGTTAGCATTTTGAAGCAGTTACAGTAATTAGCTAAATGATATTGTGATGTAACATATGTGATGATTCAGAAATGGTACTGCAACAATTACTGTCCTGCTTTAGTAAACAGCTGATTTATTCTCCCCCAAAAATTAAGCAATCTTTAGTTCTAAGTTGTTTTTTTAACCTATGTAATCCATTTCAGAGTAGATCTCATTATATACATTAAACCTTTGTGTATTTAAAAAAAGCCAATAAACATCACATGATCACCATTTCTTATGCTTGCTTATAACAGTTATTAAAACATGCAAAACTCTCTATATGTATTGCCCATTAGTGCAAGTCAAAGTAATCAATGGATGCCAAAAGCTTGTGCATAAAATCCCCATCTAGTGCCTACTCATCCAATATACTAAGATCTAAGTGTAGTGCTCTCAGATCCCAGGCTCCTCACTGATGAAGGCCACAAGTCAGAAACTAATCTGGGGATATTGGATGAGTAGAAAAAATATGGGAATTTTATCCACCTGCCTTCTGGCATCCATTGATTACTCTGTCTTGCACTGAGTGGCAATACATATAGAGAGTTTTGCCTGTTTTATTTTTAAAAAATATGAATAAAGTTTGAGTATTTCTAAAATCACTTAATAATTCAATAACATGATGGGATTTATAATCAGAAGTTAAAGACTATCATCACAAATCCCAAGATAATTAGATATACATATATACATACATTTCACAAAACTTATTAACCTTTTTGAATTTAAAGTGAACAGTAGTGTTTCACATAATAAACGTTTTCTAAGTGTAGTGCTAAAGTTTTATAAAATTGCTAAAATATCTTAAGTGATAAAATTCAAGTTATTGATTTAATAGTGACAGAAAAAAATGAACTATAAATTGTTCTCATATTGCACTGCTTAAAATTTAAAGAGTTTAAATGAGATCTGAAATAGATAATAACAAATAGGGGTGACTGTATAGATTCTGAAATTAATACAGATTTAAAAGCATCAAAAGGCTAAAAAGCAGATTAATTTGTTTTCATAGGCAAAAAATATTGAAAAAAAAAAGAAAAGAGAATAACTCAAAGTATATTTTCGCTTTTTATTTGATTTCAAAAAAATGAGAAATGAAATACACTTAACTAATCTCATGCAGATGTTAATTGATTATTTGATTATTAATTGATTATTTATTTATTATTTATTTCTTTATTTATTCAGCAAACAACACGTAAAATGCAATAATGAATATTTCATACAAAAAAATCTTGAATGTGGAATTTAAAATATAACAGATAAAATAAAAACAAAAACGATATATGTATATAGAAACATAAAATATAACTGTTAAATTATAAAATGTAAGAATATCATCATCATCGTGAATTATCAATTCACTGCAGGATGAAAGTCTCTCCAAGTTCAATCCATCTTCTCTGATCTTTAGCTTCTTTTCTCCACAACACCCCTACACACTTTCTTATTTCATCCATCCATCTCACATGTTGTCTCTTTCTGGGTTTTTTACAAACTCGTAGAATCCAGTTTAAGATTTCAATCATTTATCTATTATCATCTCGTCTAGCAATATGGCCAGCCCAACTCCACTTCAGTCTTTTAATTTTTTCAATGAGGTCAGTAACACCTGTTTGTTCTCTTACCCATTTATTGCATTTTCAATCTCTTATTACTATCAACATGCACCTCTCCATACTTCTTTGAGTGGTCTGAAGTCTCTGTATTGCTTTTCTATTAAGGTTCCAAGTCTCAGGTCCATAAGTAAGAACTGGTAAAATGCATTTATGAAAAAATCAAACACATAGTTATATTTTCTTTTAGTATCAAGTTATTTCTACCAAAAGCACTCCAACCAAGTTTAATTCTATTATTAATTTCATCCATTATGTTTCCATCTGTATTAATAATCTGACCAAGATGTTTGTAACTGTTAACTTCTTCTAACTCATCATAATCGATCTTTATTTTCATATTTTGAGAAAATCCATTAAATATTACTTTAGTCTTATGTCTTTTTATGTAAGAATATATGGAGTAGAAATTCCTAATGTTCACTCCAAACCTTCTTGTGATTGCAGTTATTATTGTTATATAATTATTCATTATAATATATTTCCTGAAAATAAGGGCCATCATTTAGCTTTGCCTATCATGATTGTGAATACCTATAAAAAAGTTCGCCCACAAACACATTCAACTGATACTTTAGTTAAAAGCTACCAGGCAACTGAAAGGAAAATTCATGATGATTCTTGATGGTAAAAAAAAGCCAGTAAACTCATAGTGCATTATTTTCAAAAACAATTACATTATTTGGAAATTGTAAATGATTTAAATAATCTCAGTTTCATATACATTTTTAACCAAGATAATTACAGCTTGTCTACAGTGAACTTTGGATTTTAATCAAGCACAAAACAAACTAGATTTAAAAATGGACTGGATCATAGACAAAAGTATTGAGAGAAATTATAAAAAGAACTAATGAATATGAGTTGTCTCATTATGTTTCAGATTTGTAAATTATGAAAAAGCATTTGATTTTATAAGCTCTTTAATGATTAAGACATTGAGTCATCAAGGGACAGACCAGGGTATTCTTATATTCTGAAAAATATTTATAAAAATGCAACTGCAATAATTAAATTACATAATGATACTAAGAAGATTAACATTGAGAAAGATGTAGGACAAAGTGATTCCACATCTCCAAAACTTTTCATAGCAGTCTTGCCAGAAGTATTGTGTGGTTTAAAAGTGAAAGTTAAGGAAGTAAAAATAAATGGAGACTATTTGAATTCCAAGAAATTGTAAAAGACTTAGAAAGAGACTGCATGTGAGATAAATGGATGAATAATATTGAATTTCAAAAATTTTCCACATTTCACTTTTCAGCAAAAAAAAACTTTTAAATAAATGGATGAAATAGAAAAATATGCTGGAGTAATGTGGATGCCAATAGCAGAAACTGGTCTGGGGTTGGGGGAATTCTGCAAAGCTTGATAAGAGCTTGTTTAATACATTCAATGGTATAAATATTTTTCAAAAATATTTTAATTAAATTCAAAGAACATTCTTGCATAAACCTATTAAATAATTTGGGACATTATAAATAAGCTGCTTTTAACTGGAAGTCTTGATTATAGTTAATTGATAATTAATATATAAACATGTATTTACAGCAAGAAATCATATCTAAGTGGTATATATCTTCTGAAATGTATATCAGTAATTGCTTTACATCAATATTAAATTAACAATATCAAGCATACTATGAATCACCTAAACATTTTTAACTCATGTGGTGTAAGATCTACCACAAATAAATAAATATTCTACAATTCTGTAAAACAGATAAATTAGACATTGTAAAAGTAGAACAGTTCCCACACAACAATACTATTTTATATATATAAAATTCCTAAATGTTTGTCCATAATGCTATCACTTGATATTCTCGATAAGTATTTCTTTATTAGAGGGTGTATTTTTTAAGAAAAATAAATTATTATTTGTTCCTCCATTAATAAACTGTAATTTTTCATGAAGCAATTTATGCAAAGAAAGTAATTTGTAAAAGCAACTGATTAAAAATAAATATTACAAAAACAACACCCTCTCGGTAGGCTGGGCATATTTTTGGATTCCAAAAAAATATGATAATGGAATAAAACTTTTTTGAAGGAAAAAGTGCTCAAAAAAATATCAGTATGTGTGCTTTTAACTACAGTACAAAACTTAATAGGTATAGTATTTAAATCATGAAGAAAAGGTGATAACAGTATATAAATTCATGCTTGAAATATGTTACTATATCGAATCAGAATCAGAACTAATTCATTTTTTATGTTGCACCTCAAGTATTCAATAGTCAATAATATGTTAAAAAATACATATCTACAAACAACAAAGATTATACAAAGTATATAATTATCATAAAAAAATCTTTTTTGGCAAATTATGTTTTTTGCCCTTTTCAATATGTCTCCAGAATACTATGATTTAAAGTACATACAGTGACATCTATATCAATACATGAAAGAAGACAGACAAACAAATGGATTTTCAACATGATCTATTATATAATATTTATGCAATCATATTACAAAATTAACTTACTATGCAAATTGAATGGATATGTAGCCATGCATATTAATTAACTATCCATTCTTTATCCATTAACCACTTATTATTTACCTTAGTGGAAGTTTTGTATATATTCATACAATTGTCTTTATTATATATGATATAGTTTGTTTCATATATTTTATGTCTCTTAACATTTTTAATATAATCTAGAATGCTTATATTATCAATGCAATTTATTTTATGTCCGTACTGTAAATAATGAATGTATAATGCAGATCTGTCATCCCTCCTAGCAATAGCATCAGTGTTCTTTAGCTCTTTCTCCCAATTGCTTTGCCATCTGGAAAATGTGATATTTACTGAGGGAAAAATAGATACTATAGTTCTGTATTTACATTTAGTTTTGATTAGTATATAATTGAAATCATGTAGTTTGATATTGTGTAGTTTGTGGCCCACAGTAACACCATGCATGACTGAAACTTGTTAAAGCAACCAATCAAAAAAATTATTACAAAAACAGCAGGATTCCATAGGCCAGGTACATATGTTGGTGACATAATATGTTTTGATAGCAGGAAATATCAATCAAAGCTAATTGAGAGAAAAACTTGGATAAATGAGAAAACATATAGTATAATTTATAGAAGTGAAAATAAAGACATCCATGATAATCTTGAGTCAATAAATATAAGTAGATAAAAATAATTATTACTTAAATAAAATATCAACACAAGTATCATTGTAATGCAAAAAATAGTTATTACAAATAGTGATGAATATGGCTACGTTATTCAAATTAAATGATAAACAATTAAAAACTAACCATTTGCAAATTAAAAGTAAATTATCATTAATTAATTTTTTAAGATAAATATTTGAAATCATGGCAAAATAAAATAATATATGCAAAATCATAAATCTTTAATCCTAGACACAGTGAACATATATTTACATAAACTCAGAATAAAATAAGATCTAGGGTAAAACCTTGTGATACACCATGATATATTATTATAAAAAAATAACACCAGAAATATTCATTACATGCCTACTATCTATTAAATAAGTTGTCAGTACAAAAGCAATGAAACCATATGAATGTAGACATTTAATTAAAATTTTATGAAATACAGAATCAAATGTTTTAGATAAGTCTAAATTTATAACAACAATTTTGAAATCATAAGCTAGGAATTATATCAAATTGTGTATATAATTATAGAATTATATACTTCTACCAAAAACAACTTGATGCTCAGTCAAAATTTTATTTCTCTTTAATTACGATTTTCAACAATTTAGAAATCTCAGAAATATTAAAAATTGATCTGCAATTAACAAACAGTAAAGGGTGATAAACAATAAGGATTGCCAATTTCTCAACAAGATTTGTGTTAAATGCTTAGCCAGAGAAAGCATTTAAAATATCTCTGTCAGGAACTCCTCCCCAAACCCCTGACCATGGTTTCATGCTTTGGAACTCCTCAGAGAGGTGTCAGAGTAAGAGGTGATCTTTCAAAATATTCAATATTAATACAAACTTTCAAAAATGTGGAAAATGATTAAGTTTTTAAAGAAAGATTAAATAAATAAACAAGAAGTATATTTATTTTTTTAAGAACTTTTGCAGTTAAACTGTCTAATTCAGCGGCACGAACAACATTTAAATGGCCAATCATGTTAGACCATTGAAATTCACTTTTCTACATATATAAAACAATTTAAGATAGGAAGAACATGTTCATATGTTATTTTGTTACACTACATATTATCACATATAAAGAATAATAAATAAATCAGCTATTTATTTTTTATTTTTCAAACTTCCAACAAATTGCCATTGTGTTTTATTTTAATTTGGTTAAACAAAAGTTTTTTTATTAAAGAATTAATCGATTTTCATTTCAGAAAAATATTTTTATTGTTACGCGAAATTTCACGTTCTCGCGAGATAAGTAAAATGGCTGAAGCCAACAGTGAACATTTACAAATATGGTATTTGCCTAATGCAGAAGCTGACATTGTTGCTTTTTTTTTTTTTTTTGAAATAAAGTTCTTGTTAGAGTCAGTGCTTGTTGTTGTTTTGATTTCTTTGAAACACAATCAATCCAAAGACTTTTTTTTCACTTGTATCACTAAAACAAAGACAGCTGATAAAATACAAAATCGGTCAACTGATTACTTTTCCAATGCATTTTTTTGGTTTGTTTTTAATTTTGGTTTATTTAAATGTTTAATTTAGTATTAGAATAATAACGTAAATTTGGAAAAATAATGTGTTTTTTTTTTTTTTTTACTTTTGATTAAACATTTAATTTAATATTACAATAATAACCTAAATTTGAAAGAAAACATCCAGCCCAGAAAAGTTATATTAATATGTTTTTGAACATAAACAGTGCCATCAAGCTATGTATGATGGTTAATAAAACAGTACCATTGAAATTTTAATTCCCTATTATCAGATATAATTTCAGTATTCAACTTTTTTTTTAATTTATTGAATTTCCCCAAGTATTTGAAATAATTCCTTTCATTAATCTTTAAGTTATCAGTTATCTATGCTGAACATTTTCTGAAGTTGCTTACCAATTTAAAACAAATAATTGATTTTGTAATTAAAGGTTTACAAATATCCTAAAATTTCAAAAAGGCAGACTCAATATCATTCAAAGCAAAAATACTATCCCATACCTAATTAAAGAATAAAGTTTTTGTTTATTACAGGATAATTTATTAACATAAAATGCGTATTTACTTGCGTGTACACAGTAGTAAATAGATTCATTACTATAAATACCAATGATCATATTGTAATTTATATTTCATAATACAAATTCTTATGCTGTTTTACCAGAAACACGTTAAAATCACTCTGCAAGTATTCAATGATAACTAATTTTCCTGTACACTGCACTAGAAATAATTTTTATTAACATAAATTCTTATTATTCGATGCCTTTCCATCTTTAATTTTATTACATTTAAATAAAGCAGAATTATAAGTAGTTATAATTATTCAAAATATCGATATAAATTTTTCAAAATTAAATATTCTTTTACTTCCACTTTAATGGATCTAAATTTGTCTTATTAACATATATTCAAAAACACCCACATATACATTCATATACTATTAAGTCAATTCTATTTTTGTCAATTTGCAAACCAATTTCATTTTAAATGATTTTGTTTTATAAAGCTCATTTTAAATTTAGCCGTGATATTTCTTTACATAGAAACAATATCCATAATTGTCAAAATAATTAATTCATTTCTTTCAAGTAATACATTTCAAGATCTTTTTTTTCTCTTGATATTATTTGTTTTCTTCAACTGCAATTATTATTATGGTGGGTGGGATGATTACTTTTCAAATTCCTCTTCCCCTCTCACCGCATCATCTTAAGGATCTTGCAACATGTTTTAACAATAATAAATGTATATATAATGTAATAAAAATATTATATCAAATGAAAAAACATAAGATTATATAAATAGAAAATTCTTTCTTTTATAAAATAAATTAAGAGCAAAATAAAATAAATTTACATCTGTAATCAATTATTAACTCTTTTAATGATAGATTTATTTTTTTCTAAAGTTTATAGACAAAAGACTATGTAATATATATATATATATATATAACTTAAAGTTTGAATCCATGAATTTTTTTATGTCAGTTGATCCAAGAATACTCATTGAATCATCTCTGAATTTAGAAGTATTTAACATATTGCCAACAATTTTATTATTCTTGCAAGATATTATATATTTGATTTGCATAATAGGTAAATTTTACTAAGTTGACTAATCCTCATGAGTTAGTGGATGATTCACAATAGACAAGCTTGGTAACTAATATATCAGATACCACTTTGACTGTATCACACTGTCTAAGAAAGAGAATTTCCTATGAGTTTTTATGTATTCATTCATGGCTTATTTTCCATATAGCAGTTAATTTAGTTAGCATTGAAACTTTGCTGACCATTCACTACATATTTTCCCAAAATTTCCTCTGTTATAAAGTGAATTCCACAAAAACTATTATAATCTGACTATCTTCTCAAGCTGGAAGCATTTGAATAAGAAAAAAAAAACCTAAGTCATTTTTGATCTTTATATAAATTCACAATAATTATTCTGTTTTCCTCACCTTGTATGGAATTTTATAATAAATTTATAGATCCATAGACCAAGTGATATTAGATTTAGTTACATACAATTTATCAACCACTTCAAATACTTTTTACAAAATTTTTTATTATTTATATATGATAAACAAAACAAGTTATAAATTTCGTAACTTGCTTTTAGCTTGCATTTTATGATCACTAGATGGAGGTTTACCAATAGCTCCTAACAAGCTTTTATTTACATAAATGCTGAGAGAGATAGAATTCAATATCTGTTTCATTGTCAACAACCTCCAGATCAGCTGATTTCAAGCTAGTTGGCTCACATCAGTGAAGGGTAGGAAGACAAGAAACTAGATCTAAATACTAACTCTAAAATCAGCATTTAAGAAACACATTTCTATCAGTCTGAAAGCATGAAATTTATCAGACACATAATGTCTTCAAATCCAGCTTAACAAACTAGATAGCTATATAGGTCTGAAATCAGTTCAGTTTCATCATATAGTAAAAGACTCTGATTAAAAACATTGATAAAAAAGTGGTTTGTCAAAGACAGCTGTCATGAGTAGTGATGTAGAAGAGACAGATATAGGAAACTTTTGTTTGAGAATACTCTCAGTAACAATAATTTCTGATGAATAAGAGCAACTATGTCTTGCCTTTGTTTTTATTTATATTAATAATTTTTATCCTCTTTATTCTATCTTCATTTTCTGGTCTCATTAAAAGACAAAATAAATTTAATTTAAGATATTTATTTTCAGAAATACAATTATTGGATCAAAAAACTAATAAAGCTTAAATATCATATAAGTATATATTAAAATTCACATTCAAAACTCTTATTTGAAATATATGACCTTTGAAAAAGACAAATGACCCCAAAATGCATTTCTGGAGCAAAGGCCACACTTTCTTACACAATCTTCCTCATTTATTCCAATTTTTAATTGTATCAAAGTAAAAATTAATAATCATTAACATATTTATGTCAAGTGAATAACGGTAAATGAATAAATACACAAAAGTTGGCATTTCAGATTAAATTGTAGCAATCTATACATGTAATACCAGATTTTATTAAAGTTTTTATTTTCCTATAGACATACACTCATATATATATATATATATATATTAACTAATGAGTATGCCAATAGCTCTTAACAATCTTTCAGAATATTTCTATCCTCAGACCACCAGTTTCTAGCTTCTGGATTTTCTTAGTTGTAATATAAGCTTAATACATTAGGTCATGTGACATGATATTATTTTTTTGAAAATATATATAATAATTTGGTTACGTATTAAATACATTTCTGATTTGTTTATATATAACTAAAAAATACTTTTCTATAAAATTGAGTATAAACTACTACAAAGTTTTAATTTAATTACTAATAAAAAATTGTCAAACAGATACTGATTATAAAGTGCTTATTTGTTGATAATATAACCTTTTGTTAAGAGACAGTTTGGAGATATAAATCATATCTTTGAATAGATCACTTAATATATATATATTGTACTGGGTCAAACCGCTGAAACCACCTACTTATATGTATATACAAGTTTTGGCCGGTTTCAAACTCCTTCCTAATACATTTATAATCTTATAAATGTTACAGGGATGAACCGGCACATTCGAGCAAAATGGGAGATCTTATTGATAGCTTTAACTATCAACAATGGCCCATCTAAGCTGCTAGATTCAAACCCCTACTATCCAAATACTTTATTTGTTTCAGAGTAAACCCCGGGGCGCCAGCTAGTCTGAAGACTAATGTATTCGGGCAGTAGGCTCATAATCCAGTGCTCAAAACAATTCCCTTAACTAGCTCAGTCTAATTTTAATCAATAATCAAATATTGGTAAGAAGAGATTGATAAAAAGAATTGACCGACAGATAGAGTTTAATTTTAAAGACAATTTATTAACTAACATTAATTTACTAAATTTAAACATCTTTATAATTTAATAATACACACACATTTTAAATTAACATTTCTAAACTAGTTTAAATATTCTTGTAGATTTTAATAATAGAACACTGGTATTTATCTAATTTAACTAATAACACTGATATAATGATCACGCACATATTAACTCATATATCATTCACAAATATAATAATAAAGCATTAATAGCATTTGAAACTTAAACACACATATCAATAGTTCATTTTATGTATGATAGAGTTCATATAATTTGAATCTTGAATATTTACGAATTACAGCGGTGGCTACTATGTATAAATGATAATAAATAAATGTTTACCTAGGATTTTTGGAACAGGGATATTGCTTGTTGTTGGCTGCTTCTGCTGCTTCTGATGGATTATATCTAACCGGTTAGATTTGGACATTTCTTGAAGAGATTTTATGCAAAACCATTGGTTTTATTCTTGAAGACAGTTGAACATTTGATGGAGGATTTCTGAGTTGTTATGCAGACATTATTTCACAGGCAGGTTTTGATGATCTTGTTGGACTAAAAAGGCTGAAGCACGAGCGTATATTTCCAAAAGCTGCTCAACAATGCATTTTTGTTTCTGAATACATAATAGAAATTGTTATCTGAATGGAAACAAGACTGTCACTGGAAACTAGACTGAATAAAACTGACTCAATTAATTGTCCGATAAAATATTCAGTATTTATACCGATGACATGTTGTCCCTTTAATATCCTCCGGCAAATATCTGTTGTCGAAATTCTTTTAGTAATTAATCCTATGACAACGTGTTTTTGATTGATTGTTTAATTAGTAGTAGCTATTTTAAAACATGTTGTTTTCATATCTTTAATTAGTAGTCCACTGCTGTGTTTTTAAATAAATCTTTATTTAACTTAATAGCCATCGCTGTGTTTTCCAAATATAATTTCTTTTTTAACTTTCATTTACATATATTTTTTTTTATTAATATTCTAACACACATACATTTATTTACACTCGCACACACATATATAATTTATTATAATAAGCTTGAATGAAAAGAGATTTATATATTTTTTTTAAATTTTAAATTACTTATTTTTACGAATACTAATTTAGAAAAACTTTACTTTCTTTTATAACCCTTTTAGTTTGACTGTAAGAAAACCCCCTTCCCACTTTTAATCTTTTATTTCAAACTCTTTTACGAAAGATTTTTTTTTTTTTTTTTAATAATTTTTTTTAGACAAAATTATTTTATATACATGTGCCAAATTGGCCTTGGCACATTACACCCCCCTCCGTTTTAGAGTAAAATGCGTCATTTTTGACCATTTTATCTCTTGCAATTTTAATTCTTGACTCTAAAGATTTATTAATTTATTATTTTTCTAAGTTAGCTTTTTAAATTCGCCTGAACAATCTCTTACCCTCATTCCCTTTTGCTATAGATAAATTCCTACACATGTGTATATGTGCAGCATAATTCTACACCTACTAATATTCTAGATATCGAGTTATTACTGGACTTGCTTACAGGGAATCTATAATATAATAAATAAATCCCTTTTTGCATGCATCATAAGGTGCAGCAGTGCCAAGAAAATAACCTAAAAGGATATCTGGGTAAATACATTTAAGATACGCATCATGAGGTATCGTATTTACCGAATATTACCAGTGTATGTGCGCATATATACACATGTATACTTCCACACTCTTAATACACCTTAGATTGACTTTATATTTTTATTACTAATCTTACAACATTATTTTTAAATTCATATGAACATTATTCTAACATTTGTATTAATCTAATCTCACAATATTATTTTCAACCCTTTTACTCAACTTTTTTATCTATGTGCGTGTATTCCCCCAAAAAAACTCTATTAGTTTATCATGAGTCACTTTTTATTATTATTTACTACAGATATATTTACTCTTTACTTGATTTTATCAATTTTATTCTTACTATTTGATCTGCTTATTTATTCCCGAACATTTCTCTTAATTAATATCTGCATTGATCACTTTTCCTAAGTATTGACCACTTCAAATTCTTATTTTTCTAGAGTGCATTTTTAGTTTTTATTTTCATCATTAGGTAATAAATCTAATGTTAAGAGAAGTAGGCAGCAAAGTATAAGGCAATTCAAACACACAGATCGATGTTGTGCTGATTTAAACCAACTTTTAATTTCTTGTGGAAGTCGTGACTATAGCATGGGCAACTGTTGTGCACAACGGATCATGTAAAGGGACTTTTAAGATTGCGAATGGCAGGACTATCTCTACTGCACATTTGACTTACTAAAATATTTATTTTATTTGGTTACTGGGAATTTTTCCTCCAGATTTAATATTTTATATTCCAGGACTTTTCTACTGGCGCATCATCATCAGTATTATTTATTCTTAGCACTACCCATATGTAGAATAAAGTCACCACAAGAAAAGGCTTAATCCAACAAAAGTCAGGCCTGAAATTTATATCTTTGCCCAAATACTCGCACCCACCTCAATCCTAATTTAACACACCTTTTTTTTTTAATTTTATTTGAAATGTTTTATTTTCATTAATACTTTCATTATACACTTATTTATTTCATTTTTATTTTTAAAACGTTATTTTTACTCTCCCTTTTTTTTTTTTAAAAAAAAAAAACATTTTCATTTTGCTTGTCTATTTTGATTTACACATTTATTTTGTTTGCGTCACGCTCCGCTATGTTCTAGACTTATGAGCTGGGATATCAATATAATCGATAAGACATAATTGAGGGTTTTGACATACGTTGTTTTATCGTTGCTTTGATATTTTAAACTCTAAGATTGTTATTTTATTTTACTAAGACTAACTTTAATCATTTTTAATATTCAAACTAACTTTGATACTCATTTTTACATTTTTTTAAAAAAACTATAGGTTATTTTTATTTCATTAAACTTTGTTAAACATTTTCCATTATTCTGAGTCCATGGTCGTTAAAAACTAGGTCAAGCCGGCGAATCCGTCAGATTACATATTTTTAATTTTTGTCTGGCGGTTCTTTCTTTCTTTCTACTAACTCACTAACATAAATGATACTCCATATTCTCACTTCTATCTCTCAATTAAAATCTATTTTATCTCTTTCTCTTTCTGTTTTATTTTCTGCCTTGTAAATAAGAAAACCTTTAAGCTTCACTGACCTCCGCTTATTTTCCCTAACCGTGAATATTTTTTTCCTACGCTTTCTCTTCATTTTAAATCTCCGTCTAAAACAAACACGAACTTTTACTTCAACCTTTTTAACTTTTAGTAAAAATCTTGATTCAATTCTATCTTCTAACTACTATGAACTTAATGCTCTCTTCTAGTTTCTTGACCTACATTGGTTTCTACTTTCTCTGTAGCAATGCTATCTGATTCTAATTCAATTTCTATTTCCAAACTACTATATTTACCATTATCTGACTCTACTATCTCTTTGATGACCTCAACTTCCTTATTTTCTTTGACAAAATCTACTTCTACGATCTCTTGATTTTTCTTGTGTTTTACTCTACTATTTCTTCCCTAATTTCTTCTTTTATTTTATTTTGGCCCCTTTCGATCTGGTCCTTTAACTTTTCAAGCATTTCAGCTTGCCCTTCCAATTTACTCTTCATTTCATTATTTTGGTTTTTAAGCTCTTCAGCTATTTTTTTATATTCTTCGGCTGTTTCTTTTTGTTTTTCAAACATGCAAGTTAATAAAGCTATGACTTCCCTATTCTCTTCTTTTTGCTCAACCTCTTTTTTGTTTTTATCTTTTTGTTCCTCACTAGAAGCATTCTCTACTTCTTTCGCTTGAGTTTCTATTTTTTCTTCACTGGGGACCTTTTCTATTTCACTAGTTTCATTTTTATTTTGTTCCTCGCTGGGAACATTGTCTGTTTTTTTTACCTTGAGTCTCCATTTTAGGTTTATTTCTTGTCATATTTATAATTTTAACTTTACTTTTTTATATTATTTTTCCTTAATATTATATTTCATTCACGCTCATAAGTTTACTAATTTCTATTTTATTTATTTCTTTCTAAACTGGAAATACACGCTGACTCCACCCCTCCTTTGTCCATTTTTCTCCACCTGATCTTAATGCTTTAACTCCGCCCAAACATCCACCTGTCTCTAATTTAACATAATGATTTATTTTAGACCAACATAAATAGCGTAAATCTCTTTTCATTTAAAGAAAACAAAGTTTTCGGTCAATTCTTTTTTTAAAATAAAAATTAAAACGCTTTAACATACGTAATTTAGCTTTTGTATCGAAAAATTTTTTTAAACAAGAAACAAAGTATTTATTTACTATTGTTTCTTAGGTCCAGCCCCAATGTTGGGAAAAGCCATTTATGTACTGGGTCGAACTGCTGAAACCACCTACTTATACATATATATAAGTTTTGGCCGGTTTCAAACTCCTTCCTAATACATTTATAATCTTATAAATGTTACGGGGATGAACTGGCACGTTCGAGCAAAATGGGAGATCTTATTGATAGCTTTAACTATCAACAATGGCCCATCTCGGCTGCTAGATTCAAACCCCTACTATCCAAATACTTTATTTGTTTCGGGGTAAACCCCGGGGTGCCAGCTAGTCTGAAGACTAACGTATTCGGGCAGTAGGCTCATAATCCAGCGCTCGAAACAATTCCCTTAACTAGCCCAGTCTAATTTTAATCAATAATAAAATATTGGTAAGAAGAGATTGATAAAAAGAATTGACCGACAGATAGAGTTTAATTTTAAAGACAATTTATTAACTAACATTAATTTACTAAATTTAAACATCTTTATAATTTAATAATACACACACATTTTAAATTAACATTTCTAAACTAGTTTAAATATTCTTGTAGATTTTAATAATAGAACACTGGTATTTATCTAATTTAACTAATAACACTGATATAATGATCATGCCCATATTAACTCATATATCATTCACAAATATAATAATAAAGCATTAATAGCATTTGAAACTTAAACACACATATCAATAGTTCATTTTATGTATGATAGAGTTCATATAATTTGAATCTTGAATATTTACGAATTACAGCGGTGGCTACTATGTATAAATGATAATAAATAAATGTTTACCTAGGATTTTTGGAATGGAAATAATGCTTGTTGTTGGCTGCTTCTGCTGCTTCAGATGGATTATATCTAACCGGTTAGATTTGGACGTTTCTTGAAGAGATTTTATGCAAAACCATTGGTTTTATTCTTGAAGACAGTTGAACGTTTGACGGAGGATTTCTGAGTTGTTATGCAGACATTATTTCACAGGCAGGTTTTGATGATCTTGTTGGACAAAAAGGCTGAAGCACGAGCGTATATTTCCAAAAGCTGCTCAACAATGCATTTTTGTTTCTGAATACATAATAGAAGTTGTTATCTGAATGGAAACAAGACTGTCACTGGAAACTAGACTGAATAAAACTGACTCAATTAATTGTCCGATAAAATATTCAGTATTTATACCGATGACATGTTGTCCCTTTAATATCCTCTGGCAAATATCTGTTGTCGAAATTCTTTTAGTAATTAATCCTATGACGTGTTTTTGATTGATTGTTTAATTAGTAGTAGCTATTTTAAAACGTGTTGTTTTCATATCTTTAATTAGTAGTCCACCGCTGTGTTTTTAAATAAATCTTTATTTAACTTAATAGCCATCACTGTGTTTTCCAAATATAATTTCTTTTTTAACTTTCATTTACATGTATATTTTTTTATATATATTATTCTAACACGCATACATTTATTTACACTCGCACGCACATATATAATTTATTATAATAAGCTTGAATGAAAGAGATTTATATATTCTTTTTTAAATTTTAAATTACTTATTTTTAAGAATACTAATTTAGAAAAACTTTACTTTCTTTTATAACCCTTTTAGTTTGACTGTAAGAAAACCCCCTTCCCACTTTTAATCTTTTATTTCAAACTCTTTTACGAAAGATTTTTTTTTTTTTTAATAATTTTTTTTAGACAAAATTATTTTATATACATGTGCCAAATTGGCCTTGGTACAATATATAATCACTAGATGGAGCCTACCAATAGCTCTAAACAAGCTTTATTTTTATAAGTGCCGAAAGAGAAAGAATTCAAAATCTTTACCATTAAGTCCCTATCTCCAGACCAAGAGACTTAATGATAGAGATTCTGAATTCTTTCTCTTTTGGCACTTATAAAAATAAAGCTTGTTTAGAGCTATTGGTAAGCTCCATCTAGTGATCATTTAAATGCAAGCTTAAAAGCAAGTTACGGAATTTATGACTTGTTTTATTATATATTGTACCAATCGGAATGAAAGTGAAGATCGAATCTAACCGCAAAAACAATATCTGTACTACAAGGGCGCCATCTAGGCATTTGAGCCTAGAAAAATATATAAAGTAGGCAGATACGCGCTGTTAAGATTCCACTTTATTTAAATATTCCGATCGTTAGCCCAAGTCACTAGCTCAGCGGAGACGCATAGATAAAAAAATATAACTTAATTTTATATCTTAAATATAAAAGAATAAAAGCCACTGCCAGAAATTAACACGTAAAAATATTTATTTACGCACATATAAAATAATATTTAAATTTTGAGGAATAAATTTAACGTTTATAATTTTATATTGATCTTTAATTCTAAATCTAAGTAGATTGCAAATAATGAGTTTACTATTTATTTAGAGGGTCGAGTATGAATGGACTACATAGGTCTGCATTTAAAAAGAAAATATTCTTCCCTGATTTAACCTTAGGCAACAAATTTCGCAATCAACTGGCGCCAATCCATCTGATACATTCATGTATTCAATGTAGCATGATATGACAACACAAAATACTATATTGTCAGGAATGTACATCTGAACAATAAGTAGAAATAGAGAAGAGATTGACTCTCCACCAACAGGAATGTGACATCTGTTGGCAAGTCGATCAATAAACAAAAAACTCCATAGGAATGGACTGCGGTCTTCTGCCCACTTACAAACCCATCCATAGGCAAACAGAGGGTGTGTGGCATATATCTATAATCCTGCCTGTAGTGGACCTCATACTACATCTACTAATTACACAAATATATCCAATCCATTGAACCAATTCAACTACGAAATGAATAACCTAAGATTACCCTCCCTTAATATAACTTTACAAACTATATAGCCATTCACGCCCGACTTAATTTTAACATTTAAATACGTTCGCACAGATTTGTTTAAAAATGTTGGGTATAGATCGATTACATAGATTCCACGGTCAAAAACATTTCAAAATAAACATAAACGATCAAAATACAAAATTATTGATACCGACAATCGCAGAGGGAAACTTATAAGTAACCCAATAGTATTCACCATAAGATACTTGCGTTGTCACCAATAACTTAAAAGATATCCGAATAAATACATTTTAGATACTCACCGTAAGGTATCATTATTTATCGAATGTCTATATATTTTGATCAAATATGAAAACCAAAATATATTTAACCGCAAACGAATCCATGCAAGCATCTATAAACAACTTAAATTTTATACATTTAAATAATCTTTACAATCAGAAAAAAAAAAAAAATGGAAATGATGTTTATCAATCGGAAAACATATAAAATTAAACATTATTAATTTGATTTAAAAACTTACAAAAGTCAGATAAGAGTCCGTTTTAACATTTCATTTGGCTTGTTTATCAATTTGTAAAACTTGACGAAAGTTCTTGATTGATTTTAACAATTGTTCATTTCATATAGCTTATGGTATAAGAGTCCAGGCTTCTGCTTTCAATTCCCCTTGCCTCCATTGGAAGGTAATGTTCTGGAGATGGCAATAGCTGGTTCAAGGTATCACAGTCTTTTCATTTTTTTTTTTTTTTATAGAGAGTGTGGTATGTGCGTCATACCACATCTCTCAAACACACAACGCTGGAACTGTCTGAAAAAAACTGTATTTCCCTTTTTATATTATCCACAAGGATTCAATGAACAAAACGTCACTAGTCTATCACTTTCGTTAGGGTCCGAGCCAAGGTTTAGTGCTTCCATTGGTCAAGCTAAAATTTCTTTCTTCTCTTATCTAACTTTTCATCTGACTTTTTAATTACACAGCTTTTAGATAATTAATAAACAATCATTTCCATTTACAGATTACAGGAATTAATTAATACCTGTTTTTACTTTAACTTACGTTATTTTTTTATTAAAATATTTTTATATTTCAACCTTGTATTTTTTTATTAAAAAAAATACGTTCAAATACTTTTTTTTTTTTTTGTTTATGAAAAAAATATTTTTAAAGTTTAGCATCTGTGCGAATATATACGTTTAACAATATTTTAATTTTAGCGTTTAGTTTTTTACTTTTATTTGCGAACTTTTATTAAGTTTTTATTTTAAATTAATGTAACGACATATTTATATATCGTTACAATATATATATATATATCAATGTGCAAAATCTTGCACCAGTAACATTTAGTTATTCTCTCTCTCTCTCTCTCTATATATATATATATATATATATAGAGAGAGAGAGAGAGAGAGAATAACTAAATGTTACTGGTGCAAGATTTTGCACATTGATTAATTTACAACATTTGGTAATATCCTCAATCCAAATATGTTTTTATATATTATTTAAAGACCTATGGTATTAATAAATATATTACTAAGCTATATATTAACAAATAGCTTTTTAAAAACTATTTGCCCCATCTGAAAGTATATATATCATAAAAATGTATTTATCTAAGGTTAAATAATGCAATAGATTCCACCTATTTACAATATTTTGTTCAATCTTTTTGGTATTGATCATACAAAATTCAATAGCCTAATTTTACATGTTGTTCATTGTTATCTTGTTTAATGCTATATTTACAAATTTATGGTATTTTGGTATTAGACTTGCTACGATTGAAACTAGACCTCAGAAACAAATCTGTAAATAAACAGCACATTAAACACATTTACAATCTTTTTAAAAAAAAGAAAATATTTTTTACCTCAGTATTACATAATATTCTGATTGAGATAAACTTGTTTCTGAAAATCTTGCTTTCATTGCTAATTTTAAGCCAATAAACATCACATGATCACCATTTCTTGTGGTGATCATGTGATGTTTTTTGGCTTAAAACCAATTCTGCCTAATAGGATATTGGTGGCTATAGTTATTAAAGAATGAAAGACACCAAAATGTATGGGTACTGAACTGAGTTCAGACCTATATGACTATATAAGCTGATGGGCTTGGATTGAAAATATTAAGGTGTTTTCAATTTAAGACTCGTAGTTTTGTAATTGTGGAAATAAAAGGTGGCTGCTGGAGGGTTGCATTAGATTCTAAGATCTAGGTGCAGTGCTATCAGATCTAAGGCTCCTCACTGATGAAGGCTACAAACCAGAAACTAGTCTGGGGATATTGGATGAGTAGGCACTAGATGGTGATTTTATGCACAAGCCTCCTGGCAACCATTGCTTACTCTAGCTTGCAGTGTGGCAATATGTATAGTGAGTTTTTGTCTGTTTTAATTGCTAATTTTAAATTATGCTTCTAGCATAAAAAAATGAATCTTTTCATTTCCATTTTGGAGAACATTAAAAAGTTCAGTTCATCCCAGTGATTGTCATTATTTTGATTAGAATAAATGTGGTCATCATTATAAGATAAATATCTATTTTCTCTCATCCTTTTTTAAATAATTTTTTTAGAGTGAAAAAATTGATAGATTACATTGGCCTGAAGATCTCATGTAAGCATTATTTTATGAGATCACAAAGTTAGAATAATTATTGCTGAATGAATCCATCGCAGCAAGTCTAATACCAAAGTACTGAATTTATTTATTTGCAGCAACAAACTAGTGGTGCAGCAAATATATTAATTATTAAAATTATTTTGCAAAGCAACATTTTATAAATAATTAAATTACTAGATGAATAGACAACCAAATAAAATATTACCATATTTTTCATGTGGTATTATTGTTTCTACATCAAAGTCCTGTTCCTCAGCATTTAAATATTGATCAAAATCACCAACTCGAAGAATTACCTTTTCAGGTCTAAATTGTAAACTCCTAAATAATAAAGTATATAAAGTATTACACTGAAATCAAAAAATTAAAATTAATTTTAAATAAATAAAAAGTACTATAAATAAATCAATTATTTTATATAGTGCGATGTTTATAAACTGTAATATTTAAACAGCATTAAACTGTTGCACATGCGCTTTGCAGATTTTAACTATAAATGACTGAATACTAACACTTTATCATGAGTTTGAAGTGTTAGTATTCAGTCATTTATTGTTAAAATCTGCAAAGCGCATATGCAACAGTTTAATGCTGTTTAAATATTAAAAAGTACTATAGTTATTTAATATCTTCAAATTTGCTTTAGCAAGCATTTAAAATTCATATTTTCTTTGCAATAAATTATAAAGGATTATTAATTATTCTTTAATATATATGAAATAATTAAATATTTAACATTAGATATATATTACTGAAATAAAGATCACACATAACCAAGGTTTCCTGAAAATAAAATCTGGTCTTATATTAATTTTTGCACCAAAAGATGGCGTTGTTAGCTGAGAGGTCAGCGCAGCTGTCTTGCAAGCAAGCAGTTGTTTGCAGACAGCTGTTGCTAGTTCACTTTCCTGACGATGCTATGACATAAGGAAAAAAAATATGGCTTAAGGTTTATTTTCAAGGGATGTCTTATTTTTATATGTACAAAAATATGCATTTATTCAAGCACAAAAATCTATATTTATTCAAATACAAAAATCTACATTTATTCAATATTAGTAATTTTAATAACATGTAAATAACTTTTACTATTGCTTGAACATGTAACGTTTAGGATTTTAATCATATTACAGAAAATTCTTGTTCAATATGAAAATATTAAAATTAGCATCACATAACAAAAACACTTCTTATGCTTGTGTATAACTGTTGTTAAAACAGGCAAAACTCACTATACGTACTGCCACACAGAGCAAGCTAGAGTAATCAATGGATGCCAGAAAGCTTGTGCATAAAATCCCCATCTAGTGCCTACTCATCCAATATCCCTAGACTAGTTTCTGGCTTGTGGCCTTCATCAGTGAGGAGCCTTGGATCTGAGAGCACTGCGCCTAGATCTTAGAGGGCCTCATTGACGAAGGCCACAAGCCAGAAACTAGTCTGGGGATATTGGAAGAGTAGGCACTAGATGGGGATTTTATGCACAAGCCTTATGGCATCCATTGATTACTCTAGCTTGCTGTGTGTGGCAGTACGTATAGTGAGTATTCCCTGTTTTAATATTAAAAGTATTTACATTCTGTTAAATTAGTAATATTTCTTTTAAAATAATATATAAAGTGTTAAGCTGGTTTGATTAATTTATGAATTAAGATCTTTATTAATAATAAGTATCAGCATATTCAGATATCAGTCTTGATTTATTTATAATATATGTGGTTGGAGATCAGTTGAAAAGGAATTCTTATATCAGACTGAATGAATGGACATTGGCAAATGAAAAGTAAAATTGCATTTGCAAGTTTATTAAAATGATTAGTTATGAATCTGCCTACAAAATAAATGTGAGTAACATTTATTCAAATACAAAAATCTACATATAAATCCATTTAATATCAAATAATCTAAATATAATAAAAAAATCCACTAGAATAAAACTACAAAATTTTAAAAATGCCTATATAAAATTGAAAATTAATATACTTTGCTACAGCCAGCTTACGGCATATTCTGACATCTTCAGTAACAATATGCCATAAGCTGGTTATAGCAAAGGATATTAATCTTCAATCTTATATAAGAATTTTTTAAAATTTTATAGTTTTATTCTAGTGGATTTATATATATATATATATATATATATATATATATATATATATATATATATATATATATATATATATATATACATTCATTACTTTATAATTCAATACATCTACAATGTATTTCAATGGGATGACAACCTTAACTAAGTCCTATATTTGGGGTAAAACTTATATTACATGATCACCATCTCATACTAGAACATAATTGTTGTAAACAAAGGCAAAACTCTCCATACAGTAGTTCCACCCTGTGCTAACCAGAGTAATCAATAGATGCCAGAAGGCTTGTACATAAAATCCCTATCTAGTGCCTGCTCATCCAATATCTCCAGACTAGTTTCTGGCTTGTGGCTATCATCAGTGAGGACCCTTGGATATGAGAGCACTGCACCTAGATCTTAGGATCTAATGCAACCCTCTAGCAGCCACCTTTTAACTCTACTTTACTACAAAACTATGAGAATGAAATTGAAAACACAAAAATATTTTCAATCTAAGCTCAATAGCTTATATAGTCATATGGGTCTGAACTCAATTCAGCACCCATACATTTTGGTGTCTTTGGTTCTTAAACAACCATAGCCACCACTATCCTATTAGGCAGGATTGGTGTTAAACCACTAAACATCACATGATCACCATCTCATACTAGAACATAATTGTTGTAAACAAAGGCAAAACTCTCCATATAGTAGTGCCACCCTGTGCTATTGAGCTTAGATTGAAAATATTTTTGTGTTTTCAATTTCATTCTCATAGTTTTGTAGTAAAGTAGAGTTAAAAGGTGGTTGCTAGAGGGTTGCATTAGATCCTAAGATCTAGGTGCAGTGCTCTCAGATCCAAGGCTCCTCACTGATGATGGCCACAAGCCAGAAACTAGTCTGGGGATATTGGATGAGTGGGCACTAGATAGGGATTTTATGCACAAGCCTTCTGGCAACTATTGATTACTATGGTTAGCACAGGGTGGCACTACTGTATGGAGAGTTTTGCCTTTGTTTAAAACTTATATTATTAAAATCCTGAAAAATCATCTTATTTTTTGGTTATGTGTTATTTTGGGGGAAACACAGTATACATTTATCACATAGGTGTAATTCATTGCTTTTTAAATCATAAAATCTTTTTCTATTCACAAATCTTATTATAATTATGGAGAATTCTTTCATTTTAAATATATAATTGCAGATATTGAAAAAGTAACTTACAAGATACACTTTGACCAACCAAATCTGTACCTTCAAAACTCTATAAATTTCTGATTAGTTGTCTATTGGATTCAAAATGTCAATGACAATCCATCTAAGTACAGTCTAATTGAGGAGACCTGGTTCCTAAAATGCAACTTGGAAACAATAGGCAAAGTTTTCTCATTTTGCAATAACTGCAGTTACATCTTTGAAAGCATAGGGATAGTCTATTAGTTATATATTTATTGTTGAGTATTTAAAAGAAAAGAAAATCATGTAGCAAGTGGCTAAAAAAAGATGGGATATGTATATGTTTATTTGTCTCTTAAGAAAATTAAACAAACTATTGATTACTACTTGAATAACTAATTCCACTCGGTGCTGGCTGTTTAACAATATTATTGCTGGACATATTTATTTATTTATTACATGGAAATTTCCCAGTTATTCTTTTGGTCATATATATAGAGAGAGGAGAGAATGAAAGAAATTGACACTTAATAATTATACATTAAAATTATGATACTAATTAGAGCTTTATTATCGATTTTGTATATGTACATCTATGCATAAGGCTATATGTTGAATCTTTCCAAAGGTTTGCTTGCAAATGGCAATTATGTAAAAGAAAGCAAGATATATTGAGAACTTCTTTAAATATTTATTATATTGTGTTTATAAATGTTGATTGGATTTATATATATATATATAGTGGATTTTTATTTTTTTTTTATTTTAAATTTAACTACGAAAATTTGTATTCATTTTGTGATACTCTTTGAAGTCTAAAATAATGTCAATAAGTTTTTTTATTTGTCTTTTAAAAATTGAATTTTAACGTTTTATTAAATTATTATTTTCAATATTTTAAGGTGCAGACAAATCATCAAAGAAAATAATCATCATCATCAACCATTATCAATCCATTGCAGGATGAAGGTCTCTCCAAGTTTAATCCATCTTTTCCTATCTTTAGCTTCTCTTTTCCACATCACCCCTGCACACTTTCTTATTTCATCCATCCATCTCACATGTGGTCTCTTTCTGGGCCCTTTACAATCTCTTGGAATCCAGTTTAAAATTTCAATTGTCCATACATTATCATCTCTTCCAGCAATATGCCCAGCCCAGCACAACTCCACTTCAATCTTTCTAATTTTTTCAATGAGATCAGTAACACCTTCTGTTTGTTCTCTTATCCATACATTGCATTTTCGATCTCTTCTTGTTACTCCCAACATGCATCTCTCCATACTTCTTTGAGTGGAATGAAGTCTCTGTATTGCTCTTGTATTAAGTGTCCAAATATGAACGTGTTTTATATATAAAATCTCTTAAATGCTGGTCTGTAATGCTGTCACGTGATATTCAAGTTAAACATTTCTACGTTAGAGTGCATATTTTTTAAGGAAAAAATAATCATTTGTTTCACCATTAATAAACCGAAATTTTTTTATGAGGCCATTTATGCAAAGAAAGTAATTTATTAAGGCAACCAATTAAAAAATATTACAAAAACAACACCCTTTCTATGGGCTGGGTACATTTCTGGATTCTAAAACAATATAATATTGGATTAAAACTTTTTGAAGAAAAAACACAAATCAGTGCACATCCTTTTAACTACAGTACAGAACTTAATAGATATAGTATTTAAAATGTGAAGAAAATGTGATTACTGTACATAAATTCCTGTTTGAAATGTGATATTTACTGAGGGGAGATGCTATAGTACTGTACTTACTTTTAGTTTTGGTTAGCATATAATTAAAGCCATGTAGTTTGACATGATACAGTTCATGGCTCCACACTCATACCATGCATGATTAAAATTTGTTAAAACAACCAATTAAAAAAACTATTACAAAAATAATGGTCTTTATATAAACTGGGTACATAAGCTGGTGTAATAATAAAAGTAAATAAAATAACCAATACAATTAATCAGTAAATTATGTGACAGCATTAAATTGAGCACAATAGTCTCATTTAGGTGACAAACAGATTATGTCTACTTCCCTCAATTGGCATCAATCCAAAAACTCATCTCTTGCTTCAACAATTTATCACTTGGTTAGACTTCACAGAAGGTAAAAATAAATATAAAGTGCTGCATGATTTAGGTCAATGATAGAGTAGTAAATTCTGTTCTCATTGGTTCTTAGATCAGGGTTTTGTTCTCTCTCTTCCAATGGTTGAACTTCTTATGAAATTCCCAGCAATAAATCATGCAATTATTATTAGTAAATATTAAAAGGATTCATTATAAAATAAAAGCCATTCTATAAATAGTACATTGCTCTTAGCATGATAAAAATACTTTTTTAAAGTGGAAAATATAGATTTTTGAATAAAATATATAATAAAACCAAACAACACATGGCAATTTTAGTTTATGGTTAATAATGTATTTTATTTATAAGTCTCACACAGAAAGCAATCAGCAAACACAACTTTTCCGGTTATGTGTTTGATATACTATTACTTGTTGCACATTAATTATTCATAATTAGGTAGATGTTTCAGGTAAAGTTCAGTATAAAATTAATTAAACATCATCCTACGATCTAGATGCAGTGCTCTCAGATTCAAGGCTCCTCACTGATGAATGCCACAAGCCAGAAATTAGTTTGGGGATATTGGATGAGTAGGCACTAGCTAGGGATTTCATGCACAAGTCTTCTGGCATCCATTGATTACTCTGGTTGGCACAGGGTGGCACTACTGTATGGTGAGTTTTGCCTTGTTTATAAAATTAATTACTAATATCAAATTAAACATTTACATTAGAATTAATAAATATTATTTTTTAAAAAACAGACGCTGATAAATGTTATTATATTTGAGTTGTTTTTTTTTTTTTTTAAATTAAATTCTTCCTAATAATTCAGTTAATTGTATGAATAATTTGTAATTCTAATAATTTAAAAGAATCAACATTTAATAAATTCTATTTACTTGCAATATTACCCAATCACTAAAAAATAGGATTCTATTAAATTATATCAATATTAATCATTGCCAACTTCAGACTATTAGCAGTAGTAATTCGATTTGTGACTAATTGCAGTATTAATAATATTAAATGGCTTTAGTACTTGTGAGTCTATAAGAAGTTGGAACACCAGAAATACCAGAGTAAAGTGACTATCTAAGGACCTTGAATGCCCATATCAGCCAATCTTTCACTGCATCAAATCATGCAAGATCATTCTGTATTTAATTTACTATAAAATAAGATGTTAAATTTATAAATAATTTTCAACTTTTTACTGTAAATTAACATAAGAAGACTAGTTTTTCTTTATGATTTAACCAGGTTGCATCTTGCCAAAATGGAAGGGAATAAGCCATATTTCAAGGGAGTATTGTAAACTAGCGCTATTTCTTAGTTTAATTAAATAGCGATGGATATTATCATATATCTTCACTTAATGACATGGTAACCTATATGATACCATATGAATGCCATAGGTATGTCATACACAACAAACACATATTAAATGAATACAAATCTTTGTTATTAATAATGGCAATCTAGCTAGATATCTAATCGATCCTTCTTGTTGGAACTATTTTCATAATTTGTACTGTTGATGTTTGTACTTTAAAATAATCATTATCATTTTCATTGTCAGCACCACCATCATTTTTCAATCATAATCAAATCACTATAGCATCAAAATTTTTCCAAATTTAATCCAATTTATCTGATCAATAGTCTCTCTTCTCTATATCACAACTATATACAATAATGTCTGTATTATTCTCTTATCAAACATATATTCAGGTTTATGTAAAATAGTGCACAAAATATCTATTAATTACTGCAATGATGTAATTATCATCTATTCTGTTTTAATGTTCTGATCATCATCAGCTTTAGAGGATGTCTATTTTCTATATTTGTCTATATTAATTGTTTCATTTTAATATATATATAAAAGACATATTTTGCAGATTCGTCTGTGTTAAAAATTTAAATATTTATATACTGACATTTCGACTTGATCACACAAGTCATCTATTGGGTGATCAAGTCGAAATGTCGGTATATAAATATTTAAATTTTTAACACGGATGACCCGCAAAATATGTCTTTTATATATGCGATCCATGAAATCTTCGTATCAACATATATATATAATATTTAAATACAAATAGACTGTATTGTCTATACTGAAATTAATGTAATTAAAAGGTATTTGAACTCATACTTTCAAGCTCTCTACAGCTATCGACTCCACCTTATACAACTGACACACATGATATATGTTTTTCACATGTATGTGGTCATGTGTGTCATTTGTATAATATGGAGTAAGTAGGTATAGAGCTTGAAAGTCTGAGTTCAGATCCCTTCTAAATATATATATAAATTCTGGAAATAGCCATTTTGTTATGCTTTCTGATGAAAACCAGTCTGCTGGTTGAAATATTAAAGCAGTTTTATAGAGAAGTGTGTGTTTTTATTATATATCCACACACACATATATATCAATTTAAATTATTAATGACTCTTTTTATGTTATGCTTATATTTAGATTACATTATTATATTACTTTACATTGAAAACTAATAATTACTATTTAATTCTGAAACTATAAATATAACTTTTTTTTCATATGTCATAGCATCGTCCGGGAGGCGAACCCACAATCGTCTGCAACCAACTACTTGCTTGCAAGGCGGCTGCGATGACCTCTCGGCTAACAACGCTTGACTAAATATATCTTTTATACTGATATTTACATCAATTGCATATTAGAGAATAGATACATCCAATAAGCTGAGATCAATGCATAACTTTTCCAAAGTACCATTTTTTTACTCATATGTTACATATAATACTTAAATTAGATCTTATTAACCAAATGTTCTCTCTTTCAAACATATTGCAAAAGATATAAAAAATGTAAACAAATCTACATATTTAAAACAAGTCATGTTTGGAAAATAAAATATAGTATATAGAATAGAGATGAGAAAAGAGAAAATGAAAACGGTAAAAATGGAAAAAAGAAGTGTTCATGAAGAACAACTTACTGAAAACAATGAGCAGCACTAATTATATGAAATTCATCCATAATCGTAGCTCCACATATGTGCATCAGTAGATTATTTTCTTTTATTATTACTCGCACTTGCCAAGGATATTCTCCATATATTGCATCACGGCCACCGACAATTTTTTGTTTATTTACTATACGATTACCACAGGTTACTGCAGAAGGTGGAGCAGGAGGTAGTGGACTAATAGTTACTGGTTCAGTCACAGGGACAGGGAGCGCTTTATAAATTTTAGAATTTTAAAAAATATATATAAATAATTTTGAAATAATAAATAATGTTTTGTTATTATTTGATTTTATTTTAAATTAGTAAGCATATTGAAACACACATAAACTTATAATGTTTGTATATATAGAAACAATAAGAAATACACAAACTAATTACTGGAAAATATATATACAAAACACAGTTACTTATTTACAGTCGTTTTGAATACTTCAACCAGAGGACTGGCTTTTATCAAAAAAATACGGCCAATAGGCTTTCTTCAAAACTTAAATATTAAAAATTATTTGCATAATAATAAATTCTTATAGGTTAATAATCTTTTTTATCAATCAACTGCTGTTTTATTATGATAAATATCAAAATTAATTTTTTTTTACAAAAAAAGCATTGGTAGTCGAGAGGTCAGCGACGGCTGCTTTACAAGAATTTTTAGCGGGTTCGCTTCCCGGCTGACGCTATGACACATGAGAAAAAAAAATTAATCATTTTTTGATCAAACTTTACAAAAATAATAATTAATTTATTAAATAAAAAAACGAAGTATGTACATTATGTATATATGTCTGTGCAAAAATTGTATAAAGCATTAGAAAATTATGTAATTCAAAGATGTTAATAGGTTCCATGTTAATAGGTTCCATGTTAATACCATGAGGATTTAAAGTGTTTTACTTATAAATAAATAAAAAAACTTTTCATTTTATCTCTCTTGAGAAGGAAAACTGTTGTGTAATATGACCATTCTTAAATCATCAATTAGTTTTTAAAGATAATTATCAATTAATCATCAATTAGTGATCTGGTAAATTGAAGTGTTTAGGAATTGGTCTGACTTAACTTTTATGTAAAATGTCAAATCTATAGTTAATTATTCTATCATGGAAGCTGTTTGCTAATCCACCTACATAATTGTTTAAGTATCTGATGCAGTCTATTAAATATAATAGGCTTACACTTTTACAATTAACAATGTTAAAATCATTAATGATATAACTCTAGATTCTTTTTGTAACAATAATACGATTGCATGTACGTCATATTTTATTTTTGCATAAAAGTATTCTTTTTCTTATAGAAAATTAGTAGTAAAGTTTGTTTTTATAACACTATCCTTGAGTGTTTGTGTCTGCAATAAACAACTTTAGGGGATTAAGAGAAACAAATTTGAGAAAATCTGTGGAATTTAATATGCTAAAAGTGTTTCTTTAACATATGGTTAATATCAGGCAAATCATTCCAAAAAAGTAAGAATTCAAGATGGAACATTCAATTGTCTATATATTTTATTTGATAGATGTTTCTTTGTATTAATTTTTGAAGATTTTCTTACTGCTTTACCCATGTTTTAGGATATTTCAGATGTATACATTCTTTATATTTTGTTGAAGAAATTTTTTCATAATTGCAAATTCTTTTAATTCTTAAAAATGAAAAATAAGAGATATTAACAGTTAAGCACCTAGTGTGGTTATTTTCATAAATGTAGATACCTACAGATGTCAGTCAGCTTATTGTATATATTAGTTATAAAAAATTTATTTCTGTAAATAACGTCAACATCAAAAAAATGGGCTACTGTTTAAGAAACATTCACCTTAAATTGTATATTTTTGTCAAAATTATGTAATTATGGAAAGTATGAAGTTCCTTTGCATTATATGGCTATATCATATCATAAAGATGTCATCCATATATCTAAGACAAATGTGAAGTTGAAGCCTAGCATTTGTAAGTATTGAGAACTCCAACTGTGCCATAAAATATGGATACAGATAATACATTTTTGTACCCATTGCAGTACCTTGTTTTTGCAAATGACATGTAGAGTTAAAAACAAAATATTTTTAAACATTAAATACATTAATTCAGTAATAGTTGTCATTTGATTTCATTCACATTTCTTTATTTTGTAAAGCAAATTTAATGCTTCAATTCCATCATTATGACATATATTAGTATACAGGGATGTAATGTCTAAAGTTGCTTAAAATATTCATTTGGTAGTTGAAATTTGATATTGTCTAAAATTGGAAGTTGTGTTGTATCACTAACATAAGAACTGAATGATGGTGTAATATTGTGTATAAGACAATCAAATATATATTCTCCTGATAATTTATAAATTTCACTGTCATGCAAGTCCTATAGTATCAGGCGTTTCTTGTCCTACAAAAATATTTCAACTATGTAAACATATGTATGTGAATAGTAAACAATGTACAATCTATTTAGTTTGATAAAGTTCTTTTTGAAGCATAATAATAATAACAATAGTAATAATAATATTAATATCATCTATGTTCTTTAATACTTTTACAATGCTTTTTTTACAACCTAATATGACAGTTTTGATTGCACCAGCAATTTTCACAACTATTACAAACATAATACAAATACATGAATATAAATATACATGAATATATAATTTTACATTTTATACATATACATCTTATAATCATTATTTAATTATTACCTTTAATGTATTATACATTTATATTAGATTATAAAAAGAGCATTGTAAAAGTATTAAAAAATATAGATGATATTAATATTATATGGATTTGGCAATGCAATAAAAAATAAAGTTATAATAATAATGATGATGATGATTATGATGATAATAATAATGATGATGATGATGATGATAATAATAATAATAATAATAATAATAATAATAATAATAATAATAATAATAATAATAATAATAATAATAATTTAATTTATTTATGTCTTCCATAAGTTTGAAATATGAAAGTAACAAAAAAAATTTAAAGCTTTAAAGATGGGGGAAAATGGCAAGAGTAAATCGAAAAGCAAAAATTATAAATATAAAAGTGATAACAAACCGAATATATGCACAAAGGTATATGAGGTAAGCTTTAAATTTGTAAAGTTAGCAAAATTTGTCTAGTGCATTTTTGACTAATTAATTGTATTAGTCGAAAGTGACACAGTCAAACTTTGCTAACTTTACAAGTTTAAAGCTCATCTGGCATACATTTATACATATACTCGGTTTGTTACATTTCTCCGAAGTACCCGCTTACTAAAATTTTTCGATGTTAAATGTATAAAAATGATAAAAAAATAAATGAAAAGTATTCTTTAGGAAAAAAAATGAAATTAAAGAAAATTGGATTTGGTAAAAACTTAGAAAAAAAAAAAAAATTATGAAAAATATGTCAAAAGCAGGTGGTTGAATATGTGAAAAATAGTTATAATAGAAGTTGATTGATGATCGTAAAAAGAAAATAAGTCTGAGTATTGGAAAGAAAAGCAAAAAACACACCACATTTGAAAATGCAGTCTGGATAAATATGCTGATGATTATTATGATGATGAACACATAATTGATTTGGAAAGATAGCAATCTTGTAAATTTGAGAATAAAAATTAAATTAAAGTTGACATGAAATCTAACATCATGTAATTTTTTTTTATTGGTTGGCCTGTTCTTCCAAAAATATTATATCCTTTTATCTGTTTTATTCAAGCTCATTCCTCTGGAAACTGAGTTTCATTAAGGACAGCTATATAATAATTAAATCTTAATAATTTTTAATTACAAGTATTGTCCTCATATCTGGTTTTTAAAAGTTTGCATTAAGTAAAATTCAGTACTATCCATATATATGTATTAGAAAAAAATCTTTATTACTATTACGGCTTCCTGGTTTGCCAGTATTAACATTATAGATTTTGCACATATTTATATTGTTATAATCAATGATCTCTCAAGCACAAGAACCTAGAAAAAATCATTTTAAACCATCTTTTTTATGATAGACAATAGAATCTACAAATAGTTCTTTCTAAATATAAATCTTAACTAAAGATGTCAAGCATTGTTAGCCAAGAGGTCAGCACAGCTGTCTTGCAAGCAAGCAGTTGTTTGCAGATGGTTGTTGCGGGTTCGCTTCCCAGTCAGTGCTATGACATATGGGAAAAATTTTTTTAACTGAGATAAAACTTCTGTATCAAATTAATTTTCCCATGATTCATTAGTCATGTCTCAAGCAAAGATCATAACTAAAGATTCATACTTTATCAAATCCATTCCTGTCATTGATTTTTTGATTGCAATGGGGTTTGAGTCAGAATTAATGAAGATGTGGATGCATAGAATACATTTCCATTGTTATAATAACCATAAAGAGATGACAAATGGCATAAAAAGTTTATGATAACCAGGCTCTATACTAGCTTAAATGACTGAAGTTAGTAAGAGAGGGGAGTACTGATATAACTGTGTATTGAATACAGCATTTAACTTTTTGTAGACCAACATCTTATTCTACAAAATAGAAAAACTTATTTTTGACTAGTAATTGTTTATTTAAGTTAAATCTCATATCTGAGGTCATTCCAATATCCACCATCTTTGGATCTCATTGCTAATTTGCATCAGATATTATATTATAATCTTTATTTATACATAAATTGCAAAACAAATACTTACAAACTTTACAGTCTACACCTGCATATATTTTTTTTTCACATTTATCTTGTGATAACTCAAGAGTTTGGTGTTGACAACAGTCTAGGGAAGCTTCATTTCCATTACATTGGTAATTAATATTCCAAGTTGGAAGTTCTTGATTTTCTAAAGTTGCTTTAAATGCAGTTCCTTTATTACTACAATATATATATATGAGTGTCACAAATTTAAATTATAAATATTAAAATTTTGCTGGGAAATTTTCTGTTTATCAAATTAGATAACATCTAGTCTACAAATAGAATAATATGGCTCATTTTGCACTCCTCTGTTTTAATTTGTAATTTCTTAGTAATATCATAGTTGATGGTTTTTCAGTTTAATACACAAAAAATTACCATTATAATTTTAATTATATAACAACCTTATCAAAAATTATTTCAAAAAATATGACTTGTAAATTATTTTTAGGTTATTTGCATTCGTTTATATATATAGTGTAGCCTTCTCCTAGATCACTGGAATCATAAATGAATCATATCGCACGTTTTAGGCGCTATAATATCCCCTGTAGCCTTTCCGCTAATCTAACTAGTCCAATTTACACGTTTGGAAACCATATCTTTCTCTGTAACCTTCCTAGCTACAACTAATCTAGAATATACGCCTAAGAATAAATGTTAAACCAAAGGGATGATTTCTTTATTGACTAAGCTCGCATGAAACTATAAACCTAAAGAAGATTACAAGGTGATTAATAAATTTCTGGTCAAACTAGCTTCAAATCCACAAACAAGCAAACAAACAAAGGTAAAATAAACTTAACATTTGTCAAACCAATAAATAAATAATAATTAGATCGATGGAATAAATATGAAATTAAAAGTATAAATTAGGCAATAAGTAAATTAGGATGTAAATGACTAAATGGATGATGAAAATAAGTAATAATTAAATAATAAAATAAAATGAGTCGGAGAATGAAAATGAATAAGAGTTAATGGATGATTAAGATGATAATGGAATAAGAGCTAAGGAATGGTGAATGAATTAGGATGAAATAAGAATAAAGAAAGATTGATATGACAAATGAGAAGAATGATGATGATGAAAGATGATGTCCAGAACTCTAAATTTGATATTGAATTAAATGATAATAAGACAAATAAAATACGGATTCTAAGCTTACTAAACCAGAATATTCACCATAAAGTCAAAACCAACTATACATTTCAGACAAAAGAAGCAATTGATACTTTAAAGTTTGGTTGACCTTTCATAACACGGTGAATGTAACACAATTCCACTCTAACTACAATAATTAACTGGATATAAATTTACCATAAATTCAAATCCTATCACAAATTAATATAACTTACCCTTCTCAGAGTTAACATAGCTTAAAGGGTCTTATACAAGATACACTTGGGCCAGTGAGAAGGATTTTACCACTACCCAAGCATAACACACAAAATAGCTATTAATACCGAATTGAATTACCAAACAATATTTAGTAATTTCAAATAAATTCTATAAATTCCCTAACTATGATAAACTTTAAGCTTCAATATGTAAGAGTGATTTTTCAATAGCTAAACACGATAGCTTTCCAACTTTCTTTCTCCATTAATTAGAAACAATGTGATCAAAACTAGTGAATGATAGTTCTGTTGATTCAAATGAACTGATAAAACTAATATTAAGTGTTTAATCTTTTTAGTATATGACTTAAAACAATATTCTTTGGGTTAGTAATGTTTAATTATTAAGTAATGATACCCTAAATATACTCATAAATTATAGGGCTTAACAAAATTATTCTGATATACCTACATATAGTGACTTTTACAATATTGATTGATGACGATTTCCATATAATCATAGGATATGTCAATAGCAATAACAACAATAATGTGTGGGTGTGTTGATTGGCAATAAGAATACTGACAACTAAATAAATTTTTAACACAAGATTTATTTACATTATGTACAAGTCTCTTTCAGACACATTGCATGAAACAAGATAAATCCATTAACTAAAATCAGGGATGGAAATTAATTACATGGTAAGTAATGACAAACTAATATGACAAACATTTTAGATATGTTTCTTTATTATTGTATCTCATAGAATACGATATTTAAACCTTATTTGAACTAACTTAGCATTTAAATTGTAAACAAAATGTATTGATGTCTTTTCGATATACGCAACTTTTTAAATGTAAAAACTCTAAGTTATAGTTTATTATATCAAACTGTAGCTGTTTGATTTATTAGAATATGATAAGGGCAATTATCATATTCAGTACAATTAATAATTTATTATCATTTACTATAAAAGATTCATTGTATTGATGTGGGACAGACATCCTAAGTTAAATGCACACATGACACCAAAACATTGCCTATGTCCACAACCTAATTATTTAATAGTTAACGGATCTTACTGATCCATCAGCAAATTACTGTTTGATGAAGATAAATCCACATTGTCCATGTACATCCCTTGCTCTTTCATATAGAAGTTCTACAAATACTAGTAAGTTTTGGTTGTTCTGTTTATAAACTTATGAAGATCCTACAATATCATAAAGACCCTATTCCAATTAGACAAACACTATAGATATATCAGTGTCTCTTAATCTGACTTTATCTTACCCTTGCTATTGAGTATGAAATACAAAACTTCACCATACATGGTGGAAAACTAACTATATAACTTCATGAGAGATCTAACAATAAAGGAAGGCTCTACAAAACAACATGATAGTTGTATAATAATATGGCCAATTCCAATACCTTCATAGGTATAAAAGTGCGGGCAGTGCCTCTTTACTGTAAAATAGAATTCAGACTATGGGGATCATCCTCTTTTAGGATTAACTATGCTCTAAGCACTAACTATTAATTAGCCTCGACAATATCATCCTCTAATTTAATCAACAATGGGGAATGCTCCATCATCCCATGCACAATATTAATATTAATCTTATTATATTGATGCCATTACATGTGGCACCTACTCATCAGCTAAAAGTTGTCACAAAACTGATCAATACAATAGCAAGGTAAAAAAACACTAATAATAAAAATGGAAATATAAATATTCCATTTCACGATGCAGAAACTATTAATGTTTTATAAACAAACCACCAAAATATATGCCAAATGATCATTACTTATTTTAAAATAATTATACTTTTTGTTATAGCAAGCCATGTACATGTAAACAAGGAAGATCAAACTACATTTGGTATTTAAAGTGGACATGTTCCTTCTTAGGCAAAATTAAGCAATAAAAGAAATGCTTATTAAATCATTTTATATAATACAACAATTGTGTCATTATATGTATGATTTCGACAAGTTTGGGTTTGTTTGTTCCCCTCCTCAACATAATATTAACATCTGTTTTAGCAGTGCAAGAGATAAACATTTCTCTTTCTTACCAGATGATATTTAACATTATGCTTTCCCTTCATTGGGAAAATAACAAAAATATGGGTAATAAATGTATGTATCTTTATACACATCTACATCCTTACTAAGTATATTTCATACCCTGATAAATATATATAACAAAATAATCCCTGAATCATACATGAAAGAAAAAAAACATATTATAATATTAAACATATTAATAACAAAATAAACGGACATTTTCTCCCATTAGATTTATCAAAGTTTGATCCATTCTTATAAGCAGAATGACAAGAAAACAGATATTATAAGCAAATCTTCCCAAGTAAATATATATATATATATTGATTATCCTGTTTTATATTAGCATATTTCAGACAATATTTAAACACTTTCCAAAGGTAATAAAAATCATTTGTTGGTTTATATACCGATGTCAATATAGCAAGATGATATTTAAATACTTTCCAAAGGTAATAAAAATCATTTGTTAGTTTATATACCGATGTCATTATAGCACAATGATATTTAAATACTTTCCAAAAGTAATAAAATTAGGTTTAAAATTATTTAATGATTTGTGTATTTTGTTTTTCCATCGGCACGAAGATTGGTCATAATTTTAAATGATCTGGGTGATTTTAAAACAGTTTAAAATATTATTACTTTGCAAGTTATTCAATAAAGATAAAAATAAATAAATCCTTCTTTCACTTTCTTTCTATCAGCAAATTAGGATGTTTTTAGTTATACTGAGAAGAATTTATTCAATTACAAACATGACATTCTAGGCGTTTTAAATTTTTCTGTAACTTGCACTTTTCCAATTGCAGCACAATAAAAATATATATATATTACAATCTTTAAAACAAACCTTTTAAAATCATTTATGAATTTTGTTTACTTTGGTCCACGGTAATTATTACAAATTTTAAATAATCTGGACAATTTTAATCACTTAAAGTATTACTAATTTATATGTTGCACAATCAAGATAAAAAATAATTAGTATTTCTTTATTCACTACTATCAACAAATTAATTCATATTTAAGAATGTTAAGCAGAATTGATTCAATAGTAAGCAATTATTATTAAATTATATTTGGCATTAATATTCTGTCATTTTCTATTTTCCCCAGCTACACAAATTAGCGCTAAACACTACTAGCAGATGAGTTTCTTCTCTGATGAAAATAAGACCTAAGTTATGCATTTCTAGTTATGCATTTCTATTTTTTCAATTGACTAAATTTTATACGATTTAAAAATGACTTTTTAGTTTGTTTATTATATCTCTGAAAACTCTTCTTCAAAACTGTTTTGATTTATTTTTATTGAGATGAAAATTTATAAACAACATATTTTTTTCAGATTTATGCTTAATAGCAGCCAAAAATCAAAACACTTTAATCTTTTTATCTTAATCTAAATAATTTTTGTGTTATTATTAATTCTGACAATTGATTAAGATAAAGAAAACAAAAATAAGTGCTTACATTTTTGGAATTGTTCTTCTTTGAAATCATATATTAAGGCAAATATTTGTCCAGATAGCGGGCACTCTAGTATTTCCAGTAGGCAAAATCAAGAATCTAAGATCTATGAAAAGCAGTGCAGAAATGTCACAGGGCTATTAAGTTTCTACTCCATTTTGTTTATATCCATATAGTCATGAGATCTTGTCCAAATTAATTTTCAAAGTTATTATTTTCCAGCTTATTCCTTATATTATATTTCATAAGTGGAGAATTACAGTCTTGTTCTGATTTTTTTTCTCTTAATAGACCCCCCTCAACAAACTTGTTATAGTATTTATTCTTTGTGTTATAATGCCTGATTGGTCCTAAATGATCCAATTACTGTAAAATGTGAATAAATTAATAGTTTTATCCCTCTAGTGAGAACCATCTAGACTGTTATATTTCAATTTAAATTAAAATATATTTAAAGATTATTTATAAAGAAAATTTAGAAGAATTATAAATTGATTTTGTTGATTATTTTTAATTACTGTTTAATAATAACAATGTGTTAAATATTTCCATGCTTCTAAATTGATTTTAATACCATTAAAATATTATTTGAAATAACAACCACTGGAACCTGTGATAAAATATTTATGAGATTTATATCCACTCTATCAGACTTTCCAGTGTCTCACAGTCAATCATCATTTCATTCAAGATATTTCTTAGTGAGCTTTTGCTTGGTTGGAAAATTATAATACACAAGCATTTCACTCTATAACTAGTTTCTACACACTGATGTTCAATATCTTAACAAATTATTACCAATTAAAATTTAAAATTTTACACACTGGTCCACTGGATAAAACTTACTATCATTGAGACAAAACATAAGGTTACAATATATATATATATATATATATATATATATATGTGTGTGTGTGTGTGTAATGCTCAAGGCTAGATAGGTTTATAAAGTAAATTCATTGAAAAACAATTCATTGAAAACAGTCAACACTTAAACAATATCATTATCAATACAATCAACAATCTCTTAATCAATTGTCAAGGCAATCTTCTTTTAACAATAAAGGTGGAAATATATCTTTGTTTATTGTTTAATATGTTCATATATAGACTAAAAATTGCAAGTTTATCATAAAAAAAATAAAATTTTGACACAAAGAAGTTTAAATAAGCCTCATTAAAAAGGTAAATATAATCTGTACTGAAAGCAGACCAACAAATCGTCAATTATAATGGTTGTAGTTTTGAGACTGTACTGCCGCCATCAGAGGGCATGGCCACACCATCAATAATTGGCCTGAAAATGGCAAGTAATAAATTTTTTTATGTAAACGCCTGAAAAATCAACAAATAAAAATGCCTAAGGCAAAATATGTACAGCAAATAAATCGAAAACTACAAATTATAAAAAAAATGCAAGAAAATGCTAAAAAAATCAAATAATAAAACCAAACAACCATGAAAATTCCATTATTTAAGTAACAGATATAATAACAACTCATAACACAGATTAATACATAGTAAGTAATAAAAATAACAGTTGATGCCCTCCCCATATAATCTGAAAATTCACAAAGAAGCATATCTAAATTGAGTAATATTTAAATAATCAAAAAGCAATATACAAAAAATAATTACCAAAGTCCTTCCAATCATTTTTAGTAGGCACTTAAATGTGTTCAGCATAAAAATCCAATATTTTGATTTAGAGTTCACATTTTACATAGTAACAGAAGAATTCAGCATACATGGCAGAATTTTGAAGCTTTAAACGCACTTGAATAGTAGAATTTTGAAGCATTTTGGAACAGATTTTAATACAAATATTAAGAAAAGATGGCAGAAATTAGCAATTATAATTGAGAAATTTAGATTGACGGTATATTGATCACTTGCAATATTGCATCGAATACATCTTCACCATCATGCAATCATCACCACATGAATTCATCTAAGTAGGACTCAAGATAACATCGGGTGGTCCTTCTCTCCCATTTATTGTGACATTTTAGAAGCCCCCAAAGTCTTTCTACATTCTGGGTGTGAGCCCCAGTCATAGGATCGACAAAATTGTATGAATGATTTACTTTGAAGTGTTGAAAACCTTCAGCATTCAATACATCCGTTTTGTAGGCCTTCCAGCAGTCAGTATATATGGTGGATCCTGTTGCTACATGTTCTTTAATGGCATCTAGAAGAACAGACGCTGTTCAATTTGAAATAGCAACAATGAAACACTCTTTCGTTTCTCTACATAAACCGCCAAATAACCACTGCTGTGGAAGAATTCTTCCCTGTTGATTTTTATGTTTACTAAATAAACTTTCGTCGACCTCTACAATTTTTCCTGGGCCTCCAATTTTGCAGCATGGGTGAGAGAGCAGACTTTCTTTACATGCTTCTCTCAAATATTGCTTCCACGCAATGACAGTATTCCTATTCAAATCCAAATCATTTTTTCCCAATTGCATAGACAATTGGTTTTTGCTCCAATAATAAATGATTTGGATGGATGTGACAAATGACAATTTGCAGCCTTCCAACCAGGTTCCATTACGAAGTGCTATGCGATATTGACAAGCCTTAATATTGCACTTCCACTGTGCCCTTGCATTCACATAAAGCCTCATTTCATGGCCATTCTTACACACTCTTCGAGAAGGCAAAACATTTTTACTTTGGAGGACCTTCACTGCTTCAACTTTTGTCATTGGTAGATCCCAAACTTCCATCATTTTGAATAAAACAATGGAATATCACAGAAAAGATGACACATCAATTTTAAATGCTGATATTTCAACATGGGATTTTGAAATATTGCCTCAAACTTTGCTGCATATTTAATGTTGTATTCTTCCACATGAAAAAAAGTAATCCTGTCAAAAAATAAAAATTATCCCAATAACTTTTATTTCTAGCAGTCCAAAATAATTAAAACGTCATAATAAAACTAAACAGGTATTTCAAAACTCTACTTTAGCTACATTTTAAGTAAATTTATTAGCTTTGGAAATTAGGTTTCATGTAAAATGTCTAATTACGTCATATTCATTTTGAAAGTACAAACTGATTTAATTATTTGAATTTTTTAGCATTTTCTTGCATTTTTTATAATTTGTAGTTTTTGATTTATTTGCTGTACATATATTGTCTGAGGCATTTGTATTTGTTGATTTAAGGAAAGAAATTTTGATTTTAGGGGGGGGAGGGTATATATCGTAATGGAATTTTCAGTAATGATTGCTTTTTGATTATTTAAATATTAATGCTCAATTTACATATGCAGTAATTTGAAAGCCAGAGAACAATTAATTGCTTTTCAATATGAACTTAGATGCATATTTATGTTGAAGGTAAATAATTTGATCTTTTCATATTTTTCGGCTCTTTTTGGCCGCCATGCTTTGTAAATTTTCAGATTATAGGGGGAGGTATATCTCTTGATAGAATTTTCATGGTTTTTTTGGTTTTATTATTTGAATTTTTTAGCATTTTCTTGCATTTTTTTTTATAATTTGTAGTTTTCGATTTATTTGCTGTACATATATTGCCTTAGGCATTTTTATTTGTCGATTTTGAGGCATTTTTGTAAAAAAAATTATCACTTGCCATTTTCAGGCCAGTTGTTGATGATGTGGCAGTGCCATCTTGTGGGGTCAGTACGATCTGCAAACAGGTACCATTATAACTTTTAAACTGAATATGATCTGAAGCTATTTAGAATCTTACTTATGAGTAAATAATAATAATAAATTTATACTTACAAATATAATAATATCGCAATAAACATTCAAAAATTTTAAACTTTTAAAACATATTTTGTTAGATATAATAGAAATAAATATTCTTTTAGATTTTTAAAATAAATAACGAAGATTTTGTTGATTTTGTAAACTGAAAATAATCTTTCTAATGATAATGTATAATCTTTTTGTTTTGATTGCTATCTCATTTTTTTAATATAGAAACAAAATGTGAACATTTAAAATTTATTTCAGTAGTAAACATAAATATCTATCAGATGAAGACAAATTTATTATTTTCTAATAAGCAAAAATCATTTAATCATAGATTTTATGTTGATATGTGAGACAAAGAAAAATGTCAGAAATTGCTGAAATCTGAGAGTGTTTGCTGTAATGAACAATCTTTTAAATTCTAATGGGAGCTAAATAGGTGTATGTCTGGATATCATGAGCTTTATAAATAATTAGTAAAATCATTGTCTCAAAGTTTAATTACTGATTACATTGCCAAAAGAAAAACATTAACACAGCACAAGACTGAAGGTGGTGCTAGTTGCACTTTCTCTTGTGATGAACATAATTTCTTACCAGTTCACAAATGAGTCACATATTGTCAAATAGCAATAATAATTAAAATATGTATGAAAAAATGTAATGTTAAATACTGTAGTTAATAAAAAAAAATATAAAAAAAGTTTGTCTTGTATCAATTTTTTTCAAATATTTGAAATTTTTTATTAGTCATACTTTATTTCCTTATTTTTTAATGTGAATTTTGAAGTAATTTTTCCTAGTTGTTTTGCTTTTATGTGATTTCTGAAAATTACAGAATGTATCCCCCATTTTTCAAGGTAAGTTAAGTCTATTTTGGGGCAATTTTTTTTAATGTGAGTTTTCTGTTGAACCCATCTACTGCATAAAATGAGACCAGGATGTACAACATTTCATAAACAGCATAAATAACATTCATTTGCATAATAGTAACTCCATTTTTTCTTTTCTTCTTTATATAATATGAGTTATAATTTTTTTATTGTTTTCATTTTTACAAAATATATTTCCTTTATAAAAATATTTAAAAACATTATATAAAAAAATTTATAGACCAATTGTTTTTCTTTTAATTGCATAAAGTATACTTAAGTGATGGGTGTGTTAAATCTAGTACATGTACATACACACATGGCAATCAATACATTTATGTTTTGTTGTACTATACAGCTTTGCAATGTAACTAATTCAAGCTACTATTGGCTTTATTCTGCTACTCTCTCTCTCTCTTTCTCTCTCTCTCTCTCTCTCTCTCTCTCTCTCTATATATATATATATATATATATATATATATATATATATATATATATTGCCAGTTATTAATTTCGTAAGATCATGGAAGGTGCCACCAGGTCACTGCATACCTGGAAAATTTGTTTACTGTGATCAAAAGTTAGTGATGATGATGATTTGCACTTACCAGATGCAGGAAGAGCAAGATAATATTGTTCAGACGATTGAGAAAATAAAACCAGGACAAACGTTAACTAATATAATTTAAGCAAGTTCGTAATTTATTAAAATTAATATAAAAATTTTCAAGCACAAAGATGTAGTTTTTATTAAATTCTATCAAGGCATATATTAACAAAAATAAAACATCAAAAGCTCTGGAAGACAGGCTAATTTTCTAATAGGATTTGGCTGATATTTGAATGAATCTAATAGGGTTTTAAAAAAGGGTGGGGAAGATTTATCTTTCAGCTGAAGATTCACCTAAGCAATTCTAGGTTCCTTATTCAATAAGTTTTAAGACAAATAATGCAAGAAGGATTCTTGCATGAATCAATGAAACCAGTGCAGGTGAGCGATCACTAGATTATTGACTAGTGACATCATATTCTCCGCAAAACTACCGCATGGCCAACCACGTTGAAGATTCCCACAGTTGATTACAATGCAAGAAAAATAAATCTGATATAAAAAATATGATGAAGTATGAATTGTAGAATAGGAGTAAACTTAAATCTCCACTTCAACGAAAGTAGAAATTCCTGAAAATACTTTGGCAAAGGTAATTTTTAAACAAACAAGGAGACAATCAAATCTCTGATTTAAAGGAAAACAGAAATATATAACAGGTGAATCACCAACCAAACGATTGGCCAAAACTAAGCTGTTATATAATAATTAACAGTTTCAATAGGAGACAGGTAAGTAATCAGAAAATTATTTATACCTGCCCAAGCGTTTATTAAGAAAGGGAAATAATTATAAAATAAACCCTCAGTACACACCCTGACAAATAAATTGGAATCAAATATGGAATCTTAAAACTAAAATTCCAAGACATCCTAAAAATACAATCAAAAAATAGACAGAATAAATATCAAGCGTTGTTAGCCCAGAGATAATCGCAGCTGCCTTGCAAGCAAGTAGTTGGTTGCAGACGGTTGTGGGTTCGCTTCCCGGCCGATGCTATGACATATGGGGGAAAAAAAGATATAAAAATAGGTTACTTTTTAAGATTAAGATGAGTCTATTTTACAACTTAGTACTGCTTTCGACGAGTCTGGTCATATTATTAGCACAAACATAGGTATGTAGAAGAATATGAAAATTTGTAAATTTATTTATACTTGTGTGATAATTTATCATATTAATCTTTTTTATTTAGTGCATGGGTGTTGTTTGCAACAAACCATGCCTCTTTGCATTCTCTCTTTTGTGTAGTAAAAATACTTTAATTTATCCACGAGAATATTAGAATTAACACACACGCACACACACACACATATATATATATATATACATGGACATACCTAAAGACTATGATTTTCTATTGTGTATAAAAATCTATTTTTAAACATATATATGTATATAATCTTCAATATCAATTTCTCCTACAGATTGTAGACATCCTTATTAAATTAGTTATGGCTAATTTTAATAGTAGACATTACACTTTATAAGTCACATTCAATTTCATTTTATAACACATTGTATCAATATATAATTACATCAATATACCTTGGTCAGATTATTAATACAGATGGAAACATAATGAATGAAATTAATCATAGAATTAAACTTGTTTGGAGTGCTTTTGGTAGAAGTAACTTAATACTAAAATGAAATATGCCTACGTGTTTGAAAAGAAAGGTTTTTAATAAATGTGTTTTACCAGTTTTTACTTACGGATCTGCGACGTTGACACTTAATAGAAGACCAATATAGAAACTCCAGACCAATCAAAGAAGTACGGACAGATGCATGTCAGGAGTTAAAAAAAGAGATCAAAAATGCAATATGTGGGTAAGAGAACAAATAGGTGTTACTGACCTCATTGAAAAAATTTAAAAAAAAGTGGAGTTGGGCTGGACATATTGCTAGAAGAAATGATAATAGATGGACAAATGAAATCTTAAACTAGATTCCAAGAAATTCTAAAAGACTCGGAAAGAGATCACATGTGAGATGGATGGATGAAATAAGAAAGTGTGCAGGAGTGATGTGGAGAAGAGAAACTAAAGATTAAAGATGATGAATTTAACTTGGAGAGACCTTCATCCTGCAGTGGATTGATAATAGTCAATGACGATGATGATGATGACTATATTGTAAACAAAGTTCTAAACAATGTAATGAGCTACAATCCACTATTTATAATATAAGTCAGGGAGATTTAAAACAAAATGTAGCAAATAGCATTGACTTCACTGTATAGAAAATCATGTAAATAATGGAAAGGTCGATTTATTCAAGGGTATGTCACAAAATTATTGCTTTGCCCTTATGATAATCATTAGCATTTGGAGAGGTCATTTTTAGTATTTACTTATATAATTAGAAGAGTTATTTTTATTAATATTGTAGCATTAATGTGTACAAGGAAAACACTCAAAGAAGGAGTTGGAGATTTTTGAAATGAAAAAATATGTTAACAGAAAATGATATTGCATATTAATAATTATTAACTATATTTTCTTTGACCACTCAGAAAATATATGAGTGTAATTAAAAGATAGAGCATAAAACCTAATTTAATTACCTGTAATTAATAATTGGAATGTCTTATCATAAAAAAAAACTTTAAGAAAAAATTAAAGCTGTCTGACAGGAATATTAGATTATAATGAAACTTAATGAAGGGAAAATTTAGTTTTAATCTTCTAAAAAATAAGGAACATATATAAATACTTAACTTTTATATTATATTTTATTTCTGTAAAGTGCATATTTTGCTTTTCCTATAATTCATTTTGCAGATAGAAATGTGTATTGCTTATAAAACTGATTTTCAAAATCTGATTGGTTGTATATTTTATAAACCAAAAGAAAAATATACATAATAGTAACAATTGTGTGGAATTAAATATTCATGGAAATGAAACTATAAAGAAAAGGTGTGATAAAATAAATGGGTAAGGGATGGCATAAGGATATATAAAGTGAGCCATAGTCTTATAAAAAAAAAGAAAAAAAAATTACTTAGAAAAGACACACAAAGCAGAAAATAACCGAGATTATTAAGCTGTTTATGGTGACATTATGCTCCTACAGCTGAGGCTTCAGTTGCCACACTAATTAAGATAAACATGATTAACAATATGGAAGCCCATACATATACCAGAGAAATGATCTATATGCAATTGCTAAAACCAATGTATATGTCTGTCGATGCCTGCCTAAGAACCCTACTTCTAAAACGATGCTTTTTTGTCATATACATATCACATCTAGTGTCCAAAACAACCTGATAGAAGAATAAACTCCTGAAATATGATAAGTGCCTATTTAGTAACAAATTGCAGACCAAATAATGGAAAGTTGCAACTTCAAATCCTACAGCCATGGATACACTACAAACTGACTACATAAACATCCACAGGAATCTTTGAGAAATGAATATTTATAGAATCCTTTTTTAATCTGATATTTTGAAGTGAAAAATAAATTTAAACAAACTTGCTAATGAACTACTTTAAAGAACTTTAAATATTACTATCAGTAATGTAACATAATAATTTGATATGATATATACATTTTATGCTCACTAATTTGTACCACTGAGTGTCTGTTATAAATGTTATTAGTCAATAAAAAGGGTATGTGAAAAGAAATAGACTATATTTGTATTATATTGTTACTATTTTTTGTTTTTATTAAATGTTTGTTTTAAAATATAGCATTTAACAATCTTCATAATTCATACTTTACATATAAAAGTGAGTGTTAATATATTTAATTATCTTGTGATAATTTTATTGGGAAGATTTACCAAATATAAAGAATATAAAGAGTGAATTAATTAACTAATACTGAGACAGTGGATGAGAAAAATAATTTTCTTATACTAGAGTTGTTTTATATTTATTAGTCTGATGTTAAACAATACAATAATAATTCTGTTGGAATATTTAATATTAATACCTGGGGTAGGATAATCAAGAAAGATGATCATGGCTTCCAAATAATTCATTAGTTTGCCGTGAGGTCACGGTTTGCTTATTCCAAATATATTAACTATATATGCATATAAACAGAGATATATATGGGTAACTATATATGTTAAAACTCTATGAATGGAAAACAAGGGGAGACACGGTTTAATATATACACACACTAAATATTAAAAACCTAAAGCCAAACTAGTCAATAAAATTATAAAAATTACCCTATATTCACCACTAAACCAGACTAGCCAAAGAAAAACTTTAAAATACAACCAATGGTTTCACTACTACACCTGTAAAGATCTAGAAGAAAACAACAAATTTATACTAAATATTACTTACAATTCCATTTGCATCCCATATAACCTTAATATTAAAATAACTCTTAAACAAGTTAATTGCTTTAGAATCATACATTTTTAATAATAAAGATTCTTTAATTCTTCTTTTATTTCATTTCTTTCAAAAAAGACAATCTTAGCCTTATCCAAATTAGTAATAGGACCTGTACACTTTCATGGATATATAAAGTATAACTGAGAAATGTATTTCTAACGCTACTTTTATGTACCTTTATTCTTTCATTTAAGCTCAAACTATTCTGACCTGTATATACCTTTTTACAAAAACAAGGGATAATATGAGGTAGTCCAGGAATAGTCTTTCTATCAAAAATTTCCTTGAGAAGTCTGCTTGTAGTAGTGAAACCATTTGTTATATTTTAGATTTTATTTTCTTTGGCTAATCTGGTGTAGTGATAAATTTGGGGTAATTTTCATTATATACACACACATAAATCATGTCTGAACACACATACATGCGCCCACACACACACACATATATATATATATAATAAGTGTAATAATGTTCAAGGCTAAATGGCTTTGCAAGTAATAATTAAAAACCAGTCAATATTTAAAAAATCCCAGTGCCAATAACAATAAAACAATTTCACTCTGTTGTTGATTGTTTTAATATTGGAATTGTCTAAGAGTTGATATATATATATATATATAATAACATATATATATATATATTGTGCCCTTTTGTATGGGTCACCATCTAATTTTCGTGCTAATCTGTTAAAAAATTTTAAATTTAAGATATATGTGAATATGTGATGTTAATTTTGCTTATGGTAATATTTCAAAAGGTTTAATTAAAGCAATCTATGAGTATTTGATATGTGAAATTGTGCTGAAATTGAGAGAGACATTTTAAATAAAGATGATAGTAGTATATGGTTGGGAAAACTGGCCATAGTTAATACTGCATTAATATATTTAATAAGTAGGTATTTAAAACTAAAAGTGTTTAAAAGACAAGTTAAAATTAAATGCATATATTTATTATTGATAAAATAATGTTATAAAAGAATATAAATATTTTTTAATTATTATAAATACTTAAATAGAAGATTAATATTTGATTTTAATAATATCGAATTATTAATTTAAAATCTGTTATATTATCTTATTTATTTTTAAAAATATTTATTTTAAAAATGCAATTGTTAGTTATTTTTAGATTATGAGAAGCGTTTCTTTTGTTGTAAAAAAACAGATGTTAGTTAGATACGCACACACATGCTTGGAAGTTATCTAATAAAGTTGCATAACTATTTTAAAAATCATGTTATAAAATTTATAAATAATACGTGAGCTATCACGAGATAAAATAAAGATAAATCAATGTAGAATATTAAATCTGATTTTTAAAAGTATTGCTTTAAAAATATAACGTATAAAAAAGACTTAGTTTATTTTAAATAATCTTATAAAAATGATATAAAGTAAAAATCAAGTAAATAAGAATATTTTTAAAAATGTTTAGTGGATTTAAATAAATGATAAGGATTATTTTAAAATTTGATAATGTAATAAATATTAAATGTTAAATAAGTCATTATTTATTTTTTAATTTTGTGTTGTTGGTAAATATGTAAATAAGCCAGCAAGTTGATTGTTTAAATGTACCAATCAAATGGGAAGTTTCTTCCGGTATAAAAGCTCAGTTCAATTGTTAGGAGGGGACTCTGTGATTGATTTTTCAAGTTAATTGTGTTATTAAAAATAGCAAAGTAAATTTGATAGACGCTCTCAAAATCAATTTTAAAATTACAAGAGTGTCGTTATAAATAATTTATAAAATTGTTAAATGATAGACATGCAGTGTTAATTTAATTTTTCCTTATCAATCGTCTCTATATTGAAGCTCAATTTACAAGCAAATAGTCATGGGAACATCATATATAGTGAAAATATATCGGAAACTTTATACTAGAAATATGACAAACGCTGGATTAGTTCGGAAAGTTACGAGATGGAGAAAAGTAGTATTTTGGACGGTATATAATTTTAAAAGCTAATTAATATTGACTATTAGAAAATAGATATTTTAAAGAATAAAATACTTCTTTATGAAGAAAGTATTTTTGCAAGCTATAAACTTAAATATATATCTTAAGTAAAGATATTAGAAATAAAAGTAGTTTTATAAATACTTGCCTTGTTAAGTCTTTATGTTTAAAAGACTGAATGTTGACAATTTCAAAAGGCAAATAAATTAAAAATATAATTAATTAAAAATCTTAATATAATAAAATTATTATATTGAAATAATTTAAACGCTGGTCGTTTTAGATGAAGAAGCTTATTCTTACCTGGATATTTTGTTAAGAAATGCGCAAGTAATACGTGGATGTCCAAGTCAATTTTAAAATAATTAAGTATACGATTTTATTAACTATAGACTAAGTTAAAATAATAACTTTTGAATAATATTCTGGAAAGAACTAAATCAGGATCCTATAAACTATTTTAATTTTATTTTGTTTTACTTATAATTTATTTTCTAAAAAAGAACGTTATCATTTTTATAAAACTTTTAAAGAAAACACGTGATAGACCGGAAAAGGAAATGGTGTTTTAGTGAATTTATGCCTAGGATTAAAGAACTATATGGTGGAAAAGAAGACATCGCTGGAGTTACGTAATATGAATTCTGTTTTATTTATCTAACATAAAAATTAAATATTATTAATTTATTAAAAATAAGATAGGTACATTTCTTAAAATAATAACTAAAAATAAGATAATAATTAATTATATAAATTTATTTTACAATTAATATAACACGTAATATATTAAAGAATGATTGTGAGTGTAAATGTGAATTATTTTATGAAGCTGTAATTCCGAAGAATATTGGAAGATGGACTGTACATTAGATCATTATTTATGGTAAAAATTGTATAAATTATAATAATTTTGATGTATTTGATATGTTTTCTTTAGATCAACCAAATGATATGTTATTGTTGAATGAATGTATAAATATTTTAAAAATACACACACATTATATTGGCAGTGACAGTTTTATTTAAATATGCATAATTTGAATTTATGATATAAATACGATGCAACATTACATAAGAAGCTTAGAAATAATTATATGATTCTTTCGTAAATAAATTTTAATATTTTGTTTATGTTATAGTATTAGAATTATATTTGTTATTCATAAGTAATTATTTTATTGCAAGTTAGGAAGAGATTTTAAAAGTCTATATTTTATTTTATTTTATTGGATAAATTAAGTTAAGTTTTATGTAGAAGTTTATATTTGAGTTGAAGATTTACCGAATATAGATGATGAAGTATAAATAGTTTGGATAATTAGTATTTATTTAAATTTGATGATTGTTTTTCCGGAAAGTTTAAATAAGTTTTAAAGGATATTTTTGTAGAAAGAAAGTTATTAAGAAGGAGTCGAATAACACATAAAGTAAAGTAATAATTTTACATAGAAAAGAATCATAGAATTTATCTAATATAATACTTTATGAATTTGAAATTGATGAATAATTTAAATATTATTATTTTAACAGTACAGATATGTAATGCATATTTGATAAAACATGTAGCATGAATTGCATTAAATGAAATATAAATTATAATCAATTATTGTTATTACATTACAAAGATACATTAGTTTCTATATTATGCTATTAGAGTAATGCTGATAATAAAATAAACACATACTAGTACAGAATGAAATAAGTAACAGTAATACTTAAGTGATGTAGCAATTTAATTAGTAAAGTTTAATTGTTTACATATGCTACATAAATATTGTTTACATAAATTTTTCTGTGTAATAATTGAAGTTCACTGATATTTATTTAAAGTCTAAGTTTTAAAAGCATACTTCAATGTTATTAGTACAGCATTAAAAGAATGTATAATTACTTATTAGGAATATGAATTAATAATGGTGGAAACATATTGTATTATTATTTTGTTTTATTCTTCTTTGTTTTCATAATTTTGAACTGTAAATATTGTAAATAAATTCATGGTTAAAGTTAATGTAAATAAATTTGTTTAATTTGTTTTAAAAGTGTGTCGAGTTCATTATTTTACACCACAGCATTTGACAACAGATAATTTGAATAAACATAATATTTGCACAATATGAATTATTATTATTATTTAGAAATAAACACAATATTTTCTTGATATCATTTTATAAGAATTGATTGATATTAACATATAATATTATTATGGTCATAAGGTAATTATAATGCACATTATAAGAGTACAATATTATTTATTGCCACAGATTATTGAATTATAAGATTTTGATCTATTCCAAAATTAAGATGCTATATGAAAATAAAAGATATACATATGATTATTTATTTAATGATTGATGATATAACAGAAATAGATAAGATTAAGTTATACTCTAAGATTAGTATTGTATATTATTATTAGAATAAGTTAGGTGTATTTAGGTTTGATATAAAATCCCTTATCATACTTACTTACATGAATTATTATTACTTTAAAATTATTAGAAGAGCCTGAGATTATTTAATTATATTTTAATTAAAGGTTGAGATTTATTTTTTATTATTATTAAAGATAATTTATTTTATTTTAAAAGCCATAAGAATGCTGTAGATGTAGTAGTAAGTTAATAAGGAGGTAATAGTATTCTTATGCCATTGAGACAATGTCTTGGGAGATATTGACTCAATGTAAATCTACTTATTTCTTTGTAACTTTACTTCACAGTCTCATGATTTTGATAAATACTTATTTAATTAGTACATAATATAGAAATATATTGATTTTGATAATTGATAATAAATTTAATTAGAATATGATAATATAAAAGTATATTAAAGATAGATATGCAAATTTATTATTAAGCATAATAATTTAATTGAGCTAGTCGTATTTCAAACTATATTATACATCGAGAAGTAAGGGTACAATATATATATATATATGAAAGACAAAAACAAGTTATAATCACATAACTTGCTATCGCTTGTATTTATAATCAATAGATGGTGTTTCACCAAAACCACCAAACAAGTATATATTTGTTTACCTAAATGTCAAAAGAGTCAGAATTCACTATCTCTTTCATTTGCTCCACCTTCAGATCAGCTGATTTCAAGCTAATTTGCTATCACCAGTGAAGGATAGGGCTAGAAACTAGATCTAAACACCGACCTCAAGCGTTTATGCCACAAGTTCCTATCAGTTTGCAAGCATGAATTTTTCAGACACATAATGTCTTCAAACCCAGCCTAACAAACCAGATAAATGCTTGGAGTCGGTGTTTAGATCTAGTTTCTATCCCTATCCTTCACTGATGATAGAAAATTAGCTTGAAATCAGCTGATCTGAAGGTGGAGCAAATGAAAGAGATAGTGAATTCTGACTCTTTCAACATTTATGTAAACAAATATATGATTGTTCGGTGGATTTGGTAAAATGCCATCTATTGATCATATATATATATATATATGAATATTTCAGAGTTTATTGCAGAATATTTTGTTAATTATATTTTTTTCATCTAATTATTACAAAAAATCAAGTCATATGTCACATGACCTAATTTATCTAATTATGTGTGTGTGTATATATATATATATATATATATATATATATATATATATATATTACACTGTTTTTCAAGTATTGCAAATATAAGCATAAATAAGTAATATATTTACCCATATCCTAACATTTGACAGACAACATTAGCATTGTCATTGTTCCAAAGAGAATCGGCAACAAATCCCCAGAATCCATGCTTTCGAACACTCAGCAAGCCTTTTCCTTCTTCATTATTATTAGAATATATTTTAACAGTAGTTTTTCCTAGAAAATTTTATTAATATTATAGAAAAATATTTTAATTATTCATAACAAAAGAAAAAATTACTCACTTTCGCATCTGAAGATGTCTTCATCAGAACCATCATCACAATCACGGTTAGAGTTACATAACAATTCAGGCGAGAGGCATTGAAGTTTATTAGCACATGGCCAGTGACCTTTCGTTTCACATACTAGAGAAAATAATCATAATATGTATATTATTTATTACAACAAATAGTAATTATAGAATTGTGAAAATGATCTAATTTTTATTAATAAAAGAGATATGAAATATATATGTAATTACTGTTAAAACAATACTTTAATAAATCAAAGAATAACAATTTTGTGAAATATTTAATAAAAAAAATATGCCTCTTGATGTCATGTCTTTTGAAATATAAAATCATTAACAATAAAAGTTCTATTTAGAAAAGTATATTGTGCAGTCATTCTTCAAATATTCTACTCACTGAAAAAAAAACTTGTACTACAAATATAATATAATGAGCACTGTAATAACTCTAAACCAGTGTTCTCCAACCCTTGGTCCGCGGCCCGGTGCTGGGCCGCGAAACTTTTCTGCAGGTCCGCGTGCTAGACGGGCAGTAAAAAGTTTGTAATAATAAATAATAAGAGTTTAAACTTTTAATTAATATAGCCAATTTTTATTTATTTTTTCATCTCATTTTTACCCAATTAAAAAAAAGAGAAAACAGAACGAAAACAAAATCTAATCAATCATTCATAAATTAATTTGTTTTTCTAGTTATCACAGATGTTTATGGGGGGGGGGGTAGAATTAAATTTTTTATTACTTTTCTAAAAAAATTTAAAAAAAAGTTTTTTATTATATAAACTCCATATATATATATAAAACTTTATCTTATATATTTAACATTGTTGTTTTGATCAGTTATAACAATTATGCTTATCTTTAAGAAAATTTATCTATAGACTTCTGCCAGTCTGTGAAATCTTATCCTTATTTTTGCTGGTCTGCGGAACCTTATCCTTATTTTTACCAATCCGCAGGTGTGAAAAGGTTGAAGACTACTGCTCTAAACAAGTTTTTCTGATAAATGCCAGAAAGAAAAGATGTTCTGAATACAAAATACTATTAATAAATAATGAGTTTATTCTTTGAAAAACCCCAAGCATAACTATATATAAATAAATTAAATTAAAACTGCATAAATCTATACGAAATTCAAATATAATAAATAAATACAAACCAATGCATAACCCTTACACTTATACAAACTAATTAGGTTATACATGGATTTCCCAACTAATTGTATCATTGCAGACTGTGATATTCTTATCAGTCTGTTTACAACAGGACAATACTGTTGTAATTTACATATGATATGCAGCTAACTGCTTCCCATACACACATACATGTAATTACATTTTCTAAGGTCTAATTCGTAATATAATGATGAAATAAAATTTCTAAGCACTAATAATAATAAAAAAGTTATTGAAAAAAGAAAGAAAGATATAAAAAAAGTAATACGAACTTCCACAAATTAAAGGATCTTCATCCGAAAAATCTTGACAGTCGTTTACAAGATCACATATTAATGCATTGGGGATGCAAATGCCATTGTTACATTGCCAAAAATTATTAGGACAACCTGAAAATTACAAATTAAAAAAATAGTTTCATTTGTCATTTTAATCTGTTAAAAAAAATATTTTCTGCATTATTCAATTACACACACACACACACACACATACGCACACATTCACCCAAATACAACCAATAGTTGATGCACAACTTTCATTTGTTTTTTTTTATATATTTTTTACGTGTCAAAGCGTCGGCCGGGAAGCGAACCCCGGGACAACTGCTTGTAAGGCGGCTGTGCTAACTACTCGGCCTCCAACGCTTGACAACTATCATTTGTTGATAATTATTTTATATAAAAAGTAAATTATATATATATATATTGATTTTTAATATACTTAATCACTCAAATAATTTAATAGTACCTACTGATACAACAAAAATTACTATGTACTATTATTATTATTATTATAATTATTTTAAAAACTATGTAAATTGTTTTGAAGTTTTTATTCAGAATTAGGTTGGCCAAAAGATGATGTAAAAAACAAAATGACCAGCTTTTAAAATAACTCTTCTTTTAAGAAACTCATTGTAAAAAGTAAAAAAAAGTTTATGAAATGAAACTTTAACACTTTAATTTAAAATATCATTTTTTATTTTTTTACAGTATCTGACTGAAAAATTAATGCAGAAAAGACTGTCTCAATCTGACTATTTACCCCCATCTCCATATTTTGATCGCTTTTTTTAGGACACAGTTACTTGCTAATGTTTTTATATACTTTTATTTAACTTATGCTGCTTTTTGATTGTCTCTCTATCTGAATAAAATCTAGTAAATTTCACTTTCCAATTTGTTGAAACTTCGTATCCATAGGTATTCCTGTTGATGGTATACTTTTATGAGTTGATAAACAATTTTAACAAAAACTTTAAATTTATAATTTCACTAGAGTTTCAAAAAAAAAAAAAGTATAGTAGTGCCATCTAGATGGAAGTAAACTTCATTTCTAATTTGAATAATTATATAAGTAAAAAATAAAATGAATTGAAAAATACTTTTATTCAAATAAATCCATCAAAAAGCAAGTGTTGGTGGCTAGTCATTGGCATGGCTGCCTTCTGGGAGGCTGTGGCGGGTTTGCTTCCCGGTCAACGCATTTGACATATATAAAAAAAAAATAAAAAAAAATATTCAGCTTCCACAGTATTTGTGTATTACATGACTAGAAATAAAAGCACTGGATAAAGAATATGAAGTTACACATGTTTAATTGTAGTTCTTGCACAATAAATGGCTATAAGATGGCTAAAAAGCTATAAGATTATTTCTAAACACAAGCAATAAATGGAAATAGTCATGTAAAAAATAGTCATAGATCACATGACCCCATTATTTTAAGTTTGTAAGATATAAACAATGAGCATTGCTCAACAAGCTTTGTGATAAATGCTTAACCAGGGAAAGCATTTAAAATATCTCTGTCACGACTCTCCCCCCAAACCTCTGACAAATGGTTTCATACTTTGGCACTCCTCAAAGAGTATGAAACTATTCTAGCGCCTCTCTGAGGAGTGCCAAAGCACAAAACCATTGGTCAGGGGTTGGGGGGAGGTTCCTGGCAGAGATATTTTAAATGCTTTCTTTGGCTAATCATTTATCACAAAGCTTGTTGAGCAATTAGCAATGTTCATTGTTTAATAAATGAAAATCTTTAATTTTTTTTTAACTTTTATTTTTATATGTTAGTAAACACTTAATAATTTTTAGAAGAAAAAAATAAATCTTTTTTTATAATAATTAATGGTTCTCATCTGATCCTCCATGTCAGCCGCGGATGGTGTGATTTCTAATCAAAGACACATTAATATAAAGTTCCTGGGCTAGCAATTCTCTATTAATATTGACCTTTTTTGTTTGTTTACAAAGTTTACTTTCTTTTGTTTCTGAATTATTTTTCCCAAATAATATATTTGACGATGGGATAATAATAATTGTTTTTTTTTTTAATTTTTATCGACAAGAGGGTCTTTTTTGGTGTGTGTTCAAATAGTAATTTGTGTTTTTTTTTTATAATAGTATTACTATTTTTGTAAAATTGGATTGCCAAAATTTAAGGGAGAACGGGTTTTTTTAATGGATCTTTAAATAATAATTGACGTTACTTTGATAGGTTTCCATTTGATTGCCAACAACAATTAGTGGGATGGTTTTGTGTACCATTAAATAATAATTTACGTTACTTTTATAGGTTTACATTTGATTGCCGACAACAATTATTGGGAGAAGTGTTTTTTTTTGTGTGTGTATGTTTAAATAAAAAATAAAACCGTTACTTTTATCGGTTTTCATTTGATTGACAACCGATTTGACTCCCTTTCATTTATAAATTATGGTTTTGGTTCTACAAATAAATATTTTTGACAATGGGACAATAATAGTTGTTGTTTGTTTAATTTTTATTGACAAGAGGGTGTTTTTTGGTGTAGTTTCAAATAGTAATTTGGTTTACGTTTAAATAATAAATTACAGTCTTACTTTGATTGGTTTACATTTGATTGCCAACACTAATTATTGGGAGAAGGGGTGTTTTTTGTGTGTAAGATTGTAGACAATAATTATTGGGAGAAGGGGTGGGTTAACTATTTAAAGAATAGTAGTTTACATTACTTTTTAGTGGTGGTGTACATTTGATGTTGCTGACAATAATTAGTGAGAGGGATGGGTGTTTTTGGGTGATGATTAAATACTAATTTACCTTCCTTTTATTTTACATTTGATTGCTGACAACAATTATTGGGAGAAAGGTTTTTTTTTTTTTTTTGTGTATGTTTAAATCATAATTGAAGTTACTTTTATTGGTTATATTTGATTTACAACCGATTTGACTTTCTTTTTTTTTTTGTTTATAAATTATGTTTTTGTTTTGCCCAAAACCTAATATTTTTGACAATGGGACAATAATAGTTGTTGTTTCTTTCATTTTTATTGACAAAAGCAGGTCTTTTTTGGTGTATGTTTAAATAGTAATTTGGGTTATGTTTAAAAAATAATCGGTTTACCTTACTTTTAGTGCTTTAAATTTGATTGTCGACAACAATTAGTGGGAGGGGTGTTTTTGTGTACGATTAAAAAATAACTGTACATTACTTTTATTTTTTACATTTGATTGCTGACAACAATTATTGGGAGAAAGGGTTTTGCATTTTTTTTTGTTTGTGTGTATGTTGAAATCAAAATTTAAGTGACTTTTATCGGTTACCATTTGATTGAAAACCGATTTGACTTTTTTTTTTTGTTTATAAATTATTTGGGTTTTCCCAAATAATATTCGGTTTGACAATGGGACAATAATAGTTGTTGTTTCTTTAATTTTGATTGACAAGAGTGAGTCTTTTTTAGTGTATGTTCAAATAGTAATTTGGGTTATGTTTAACTAATAATTTACGGTCTTACTTTGATTGGTTTACATTTAATTGCCAATGACAATTAGTGTGAGGGTTTTTTTTCTATACAATTAAAGAATAATTGACGTTCTTTTTATTTGACCATTTGATTGCTGATGACAACAATTATTGGGAGAAGAAGGGTTTTTGGGGCTATGTTTAAATAAAAATTTTAGTTACTTCTTTTTATTTTACATTTGATTGCCGATGACAACAATTATCGGGAGAAGAAGGGATGTACGTTTAAATAAAAATTGAAGTTACTTCTTTTATTTTTGACATTTGATGAAGGTCATTTGGAATCCCTCAAACAAGCTTGCCTTTACAAAGTGAACATTTCTGTCATCAGCCACAACAAGACTTACAAATAAAAGTTGAAAGACATTTTTGGACCTCAAATCTGCATATATTTGCCGCACAATCCAATGTTTTCTTTCAGCAGCAGGATTTTTTTTCTGCTGTAGAAATATTCCAGTGTTGGCTTCCATGTCTGGCAATTCTTATCTTTTCAAGTTTTCTGTTGTTTGAATTAGCCATCTTCTTGGTCTCCGAAAATTTCTCGCTAAAACGTGACTCAAAGCATGATCATTTAAAAATTTTATGCGACCCCACCCTAATCGAGAATTTAGCAGGCTTATAGCTTTACGAGGAACAATCACGACACTGTTTAAATTGTTAAAAGGTAACAGTACATCAATTCGTCTTTAAAACAAAAGGCCCCAATAAAAATTTAAATACTTTTGATGCGATCAAATTAACACACCCTCATACGATATTGTTACATAAAATACATAACACAGCATTACAATGTAGTTCATGACACAAACAACTATGGCATTTTCCTCTGCTTTTAGCATCTGAAAAAGCCACACCATTAGCTGCTAAGCCGAATTAACACTCTTTCTAGATTTTATTGTAGAAAGAAAACTTAACTCTGAGTTAACACTCTACCTTTTAGCATAGAAACAAGACTGAACTCTGAGTTAACAATCTTTCTAGGATTTATTTTAGAAAGAATGCTTAAAGGCTTGGGTGCGGCCATGGAAACAGCATATTTCTAGAAATTTAGCTAGAAATAGCGCCACCTGCAGCTGACACAAAGGATCAGATGAGAACCTAATTAATTTATACTTTTTCTATTTATATGTATTATCAAAAATTAAGTCAGATAAAAGTCAAAATAATAATCACCTTGGAAATATGTATTTAGCAGCAGTTATTTACCGTATCTATTCGTCTCCAAAACTGTCTACAATGATTTATGTATCAATAGAAACTAAGCTTCAATACTATTCATCACCCACCCTCTACTTTAAATACAGTTGGAACTTAATTTTAAAAACTTTCCCTCTTTGCTTACTTTTAATAATATATTAAACAGTGACTCTGGAAAAGTCCATATCTGATATAATTATATGTCTATGTTGTTTTATTATTATATATTAACTTACCGGTGAAAGTAATCCATTCTTGCTTAGGAGAGATTTCATTGACAGAATACCAGGTTTCAGAATTCCTGAATAATCTCTGAAATTGAATTATGATAAGCATAAAAAAGTATAAATAAAAAACATTTTACAAGGGCTTATTATTACTAAATGAACGTTATTATTTCTATTATATTATTTATTACTAATATATCTTTTACTCAGTTTTATTAAAATTTTTAGTATTTCTATGATAATTATATATATATAATCATTAATTCTTAGATAAAGAAATAAATCTACAAAATGTATTTCTTTTGTACACTTTTTGCGATGCTTTTAATTCAATTCAATTATCGCTCAGTTTCAACTAACAGTTTTTCTAGTGTTTTACGTTATTCATTGTTTATTTAATTTCTTTTCTTTCAGCAATTGATTACAGACAGCACTAAGTCAAAAAGCCTGGCAAATAACTAAAAACACTCATGCTCTAAATAAGAAAGTGGCTTGTATCCCATTGCCTAAAAGGGAATTATGTAAATTAAATCATTTACATTTTCACAGGTAGTATATAAATATCCTGGTATAAGATATAACATTATAACCTGTTATAATGTCTAATTGGTATGAATAAGATTATTTGATACTTGAAAGCATGCTAAGCATATTATTTATGGATAAAAAATAATATTTTCTTAATATATAGTGAATGAACATGTTTACAATGAGATATTATTCATTGTTATTTATACAATCGTACAGTAATCTTATATTGATATTTTTATATATTCAAATATGCATAAGTTTATTTTCTATCATCTCTATATTTTAAATATTTAATATATATATAAACTTAAACAATTAATGGTATAAACAATATTATAATTTAAATTCTTTTGAAGTGCTTATGATTATATAGTAATCCTCGTCAGCTTTAACTGAATTTCAATTTTTTTTAAAATATAAGAGTAATAAAATTTTCAACATTGAACTCTTTGCTAATGAACTTTTAAAGGTTGGTAATGATAAAAACCAAATCCTGCATACAGTAAATTCATTTAATAATAAGAAAAGTGTTTGCAGTGTTACTTTAGATAATAAAAAATGGATATCTATGCTGTTTATAAATAACATGCAACTAAAGTAATTAAGAATATATTTAAAGAAAAGTATAATATTTCATTTTGTGTTCCTCCGAATATTAATCGATCGATTAATAATTCTAAGAGCATAATTCCTAAATTGCAAAGAAGTAATATAATTTATCAGATTTCATGTGGATGTCAAAAATTATATATCAGTGAATTAAGATGTTCTGTGGAAAAAAGACTGAAGGAGCATCAATTATTATATAAGCGAATTAAAAATAATGCAAATAGTCAATTTAATACAGCTTCAGTATTCTTTGACCAAGAAAAAACTTGTAATTATAAGTTTACATTTAATAGTAATGAAATAAAAATATTAATGGAAGAAAGGAATCATAAAAAGAGGAAAATTAAAGAGGCAATTTTGATTGATAAATATAAGGATGATGTTATTAATAGGCAAGTTGCAAATATGGCCATATACAGCTAATGGAAATATACATAATGTTTAGTTTAAAAAAAAATTTGAAATTCAGTTAAAACTGATGAGGATTACTATGTAATTGAAAGTGCTTCAAAAGAATTTAAATTATAATATTGCTTATACCATTAATTATTTAAGTTTTTATATATAATATTTTCTATAACAGGTATTGTACTTTTACATTTAATATATATATATATATATATATATATATATATATATATATATATATATATATATTGTAGTGGTCAGCTAAGGATCTGCAGGTATGACTGAGAGCGATCACCAGGGAGCACCCCTAAAATCCTATCAAGAATTTACTATCTCTGCTTTTGTTTGCTAGAATTCTAATGCTCATGAATATTAGTCTCCATTTAATGTTTTACTACTAATGGATATAGATTTTGAAAGATTTACTGGTAAAGATATCTGACCACAAACCCAACAGAATCCTAAATTACTATTAGTATCTTTAAGTGTGTTCCTTAGATCTAAAAAAAAACCTTGAGATTTCTTTGAATATATTTATTTATCATAATATAAAATTGTATAATTGGTGTAGTGATATATAATAAAATAAACTTTAGGCTAAAAATAGATTAACTTATTAAGATTCTTATTTAATTTTAATCATTTTACTTTACAGAAATTTGTAAATATCTAAAAAGAACATGGATAATAGGATGTGGAAAATTTTCTATAAAAAATACAGATGGAATTATTAACAAATTAAATAATATAAAATGAATTAGGAACCAAACTATTTTTATAATGAATATGGAAAAAATGGATCCAGGCATTTTAAAACTTAAAAGTATACAAATATTAATAAAAAAATTAAATAAAAATATAAATGATATAAACATAATAAATATTGTAAATTATAGTAATAGAATTAGCATTTAGTTATAAGTAAGGGTATGTTCTCTTAATACATGTGAATTATTTACAGGCTTATTCAAACTATCAGAATTTTATCTATTTACCATTTATATCTGATTCATCTAAACTATTATGTTTTTGTTTATCAAATACACATTTCATCTTGAGATGGAATGGTAAGCAAAGCATTGATAAAAAGTATGATTAAATGTTGGAATAATCTCAAAGATTTGATCATGTGATGCTTCATTTTATTCATTAAGCAATTAAATGATCTGAAAGTTTTATTCATCTTTACTTCAGATTAGTACTATTTCTTTGTAATAAATAAAAAATGCAGCTAGCTTGTGGTTAAGACCTGTAGAAGTCCCTACCTTCACATTTTCAAACATACATGCTTGAGGTTTATTGTTTTAATAAATATTACATATATCATATAGTAAATTTAGTTTAATATTATAAGGTTTAAAAAGTTTTTAATAAAGAAATATAGGAAGACAAACAAGCTTTAGAGATAATAGTGGGACTATTATATTTTGAGAATGTTAGTTTTACTAAAAAAACTAAGTAAAAAAAAACTAAGTGTAACATCAACAAAATATCATGTGACCTTTGCTTGCACAATACTTTGAAGTAGAAAATCTATTTTTCTATTTGAGTTCTGTCATTTATTGATAATTCAAACTTAAACCAAATGGCTGAACTGGAGTAGAAAAGGTAGATATCTCTATATCTTACATGAGGAGATTTCTTAACTCATTATAGAAGATTACTAAATGTATTTTTTAAAAACCACTTGTTTTCATGTAAAGAATATTAAACATGAATAATATAAATAGTTCATTATATCAATCAGAATTCGATGTCAATGATTTTGGAGGAATGTAGAACTCAGTCATAATTTAACAATTACTGTGGTCTATGAAAATGGATAACTATTTATAACTATACAACAGTTAAGCTATTAATTACACTCATTAAGAGATAGACCTAGAAAAGATGGACATTTAAGATCGTCTTGATAAAATAAAATGTAGTATGTGTAAAAAAGTTTCTGTTATTCATTCATAAATTTATTTATTTCTAGTTACTATCTAGAAAATGTCTTCATTTTTTTAATTTTCTTTCTCTGAGAAATCCATAAAAAAATTATTGACTTAATGCTTCACATTATTTTATTACTTACTGTAATACAATTTCTTTATAACATTTATATTTTGATCCCAGGTGCATCATTTTGAATAAAATAATAAAAAAAACTTAAAATATAATGTTTTTTGGAAAGGGAAGTTAACACATATTTTAGTAGAGGGCATTCATTTCCTTAGTTTTCTGTAATACTAGAGACAGTATTTGGAATATTAAAATGAAATAATAAATGGTAAACACCTGTATACTTTACTAATTATATAAAAGTCCATAACTGACACCATTAAAACTTCAAAATATTTGATAAATGATGTGCATAGAAAGATCTGTAAATCAAAATCACAGTTAATTTTTTTTTAAAAAAGAAAGTTTTCCAAATAATAACTGGAAAAATTAAAATGTTTTATATACTTGGAAAACATAACATAAAAAATAGCCTCGAAAAAATACATATACTATAATGGACAATAGATACATCAGTATCTAACATGAGAGGGTGCCATTAGACTTATGGCCTAAAATATTTTATCAAAAGACACCATATGAGAAATTATTGGTGAAGATCTGAATTATAAACACCTACACAGCTAGGATTATTAATAGATATTTAAAGCTGCCTCTAGATCAAAGAGAACAGAGATTCTTTATAAATATTAATTGATAGAACAAACAATAGTAAACAAATTCTAAAACTGATCTAATAAATAAAACAAATTTTATTAACAATTAAATATAAATACAGTTCAAGCACAAATTGAAGTTGCCCTTTTATGTTGGCATAAATAGCATTTGACATGGCAGTCTTTAAATATTAACATAACTTTTTTTATTCAGAATCATCTCTGAAGACTAGCCTTTATCTGATTCTTTTAGCTGTATGTTATCTAAGTTAAAATATGTATATTTATTATCTTGAAAGAATAGGCAATAAAAAACTTAAATTAATTTTAGAAGACCACAACATGCAGAGTATTACAAAATCAGACCTATACCCTATGCATTTGATCACCACACCACATTAACAACACTATAAATAAATGTTTAAGCATCACATGATCACCATCTTTTATACTAGCTAATTGTTTATAAAGCAAGCAAAACTCTCCATACAGTAGTGCCACCCTGTGCCAACCAGAGTAATCAATGGATGCGAGCCACAAGCCAGAAACCAGAAACTAGTCTGGGGATATTGGATGAGTAGGCACTAGATGAGGATTTTATGTGCAAGTCTTCTAGCATCCATTGATTACTCTGGTTCACACAGGGTGGCACTACTGTATGGAGAGTTTTGCCTTGTTTATAAATAAACTTCGTATGTAGCACAATATAAATTCAAAGTCACCACACAAGTAAACTGCATATAAACTTAAAACTCAAATGTGGAAAGATATATTTCTGGAAGGAACTGTTTCTAAACCCAAAATAAAATCCAAAATCATCTGCACATGGTTACACGCAAAATCAAACTGCAAAGAAATTACATATATATCTTGGAGAGGCAAACAAAAACATCCAACCTTCAATTCAAGTAGATGAAATACCTATAAGTTCACTATATAAAATGCATAAGCATATAATATTCTAATTCCTAATTTCAAATATGTATGTAATATAAACAAAATAAAATAGTAAATTATCTCAATGTTTTAAACATGAAATCAATTTATTGAACTATTTATATAATGTGCTCACATCACATTAGACACATAAGTACCTTGATTTACATTCATTTGAAATACTTTTATTTAAATAAATTTTGAATACTTTCAGAGACACAATTTTTGTTAATTTAAATTTTAACTATTTCAAATCTAAATTTTTCTTATATATATATTTAAAAACTTTTTGTTTAAGAGAAAGATTGCTTTAACTTAAACTAAGTTTTGATTAATAAAATCACTTCCATTATTTAAAACTTTTTTAGGAGATGGAAAAAGAAGAAAAAACAAAACTGATTTTTCTTTTATCCTAAATATTTAAAAGCATATCATCATATATATATGAGAGAAAGTTACTGTTAACATTAATTGAAATAATTATACAAATATATCAAACCATTATACAATTAAAAATATCCAGTAACAACCCTCTGTTGAAGTTCGCTATTATTGAGATATACTTTTAAACAGAGGGTGTTACTGGATATTTGTATTGTATAATGGTTTGATTTATATATATATATACTATTTAAAGTTTTCACGGTTATATGATATAGATAAATTATAACTTTTGGGGCTGTACCATGTATTGTTTTCCATTAAACACCGATATTTTGATGGACTAGCAACTGCCATTATCAAATTAATTTTTGAAAGAAAATCTGTCAGATCATAAAAAAAAGATCATTCAATTGTTGTTATTCCAGCGGATAAGGGTAATTCTACTGTTGTTCTTGATCATTTGGATTATAATAATAAAATTGTAGATTTATTAAATAATGGAACTTATAAAAAGATTATTAGAGATCCTCTGACATATTTAGAGAAAAAGACAAAATATCTTATCAAACATTCTAGTATAGATGAAGATATGAAAATTAAAATTTCTCCAAGAGAAGGTTCTTCATTGCCTAAAATTCATAAACCTGAGATACCATTGCGACCTATTGTGTGTGCTATAGGCTCCCCCACACATGCTTTGGCTCAATATTTAGCCCAATGCTTACAGCCATTGACAGATAAGATTCCATCAAGAATTAAAAATTCAAGCCATTTTATTTCAATAACTAAAAACTTAAAACTAACTGGAACTGATTTATTGGTTAGTTTTGATGTTTCTTCTATGTTTACTAATATTCCTGTTGAAGAAGCATTAAATATAATAGCTCAGTACAATGATTTACCTGATTTTAATATTCCATTAGCAAAGCATTGCCTTTAAAATACATTTTTTGTTTATAATTCTCAAATGTTTAAACAAATTAAAGGACTTTCTATGGGATCCCCACTGTCACCTGTCATTGCTGATCTTTTCATGGACAATTTTGAAAGTCAAGTATTATGTGCAGCTACTAAAAAACCTTCTATTTGGCTTAGATATGTGGATGATACTTTTGTCATATGGCCTCATGGAATTGATTCTTTAAATTCTTTTCTTGCTTTTATAAATAATTGGCATCCAAATATTAAATTTACTATGGAAGTGGAAAATAACAGATCACTTTCTTTTTTAGATGTTTTAATTGCAAGAAAATGTGATGAAACATTGTCAGTATCAGTTTATAGAAAATCCAACCATACAAACAGATATATTGATTTTAATTCTCATCATCATCCTGCACATTTTTTTTCTGTAGCTAAAAATCTTTTCACTAGAGCTTATAATTTATCGGATAAAGAATATCTTTCTCAAGAAATAGAACTTACAAAAAGTATTCTGCTTTCTAATAATTATAATAAAAACATCATATGTAAGGCTTTATATAACATTAATACTAAAAAGAAAAAAAGAGGATAGAATTGACAATTACTCTTTTAATAGAGTAATGTTGCCTTATATTATGAGGGTTACTGATAAAATTAGTGGAAGACTATCTTGTTTTAATATAAAGACTACTTTTTTTACTGGCAAAAAAATTGGTGATTTTTTGTATAAACCTAAAGACAGAATATTTTTGAAACACCAAGGACTTTATGAAATTCCATGTTTTCAGTGCTCAAGAGGCTATGTGGGTCAATCTAATAGACAAATTAATGTCAGAATTAAAGAACATAGAAATGCTTTTCATCAAAAAATTAGAACATCAGTTTTTACTTCCAATTATTTAGAAACTGGTCACAAACCTAATTTTGACAATACAAATATACTTGATAATTTGGAAAGATATGATTTAAGAACCATGAGAGAGTCAATTGAAATATTAAAGAGACCTACTGGTTTAAATAGGGTTGATGAAGCACAACATATTCCAGCTATGTGGAAACCTCTCATTTTGTTTAATATTAACTTAAAATTAATAGATAAAAATAGTGAGAGAAATAAAAATTTTGATAAGCCTCATATTGTGAATGTTGAACTTAAATCTCATTTCTCATCTCACCCACAGTCACATTATTTTTTAAGATCTAACAGATTTTCTTTCAGAAGTTAACCTTGATACTGGCAGTTGCTAGTCCGTCGAAATATCGGTGTTTAATGGAAAACAATACACGGTACAGCCCAAAAAGTTATAATTTATATATATATATATGTATGTATTCTGTTCATATTAGCCATTGCAGGCTTAGAGGGCAATACATACCAATATCATAGCCTGGTGATATGCTTCACAACACTATGCAAATGTGCACACTTAACAGATCACTACCATATATTGTGAGGGTGTTTGGAATTCAACTGGCCATAACTATTGTAATATGCCTTCATAATAATGATATTACACCCTAACTGATGTACTAGTACATACTGATAATTGTTAAGCCTGTCCTTGTGCTTCCTTTCACATCGTGGAATGTGAAAACCATTGAAAAAGGGTCAGGCCAAGCACCATTCCACACAAGTCATGCAAAAAAGACACATTTGCATGTGAACAGTTATGAATCAAATGAAACAGCTGAGGTTGCATGTTGTTTTGGAAATTGTAAGCTTGGTTTGATCAGAGTACTACATCTTTTGGTCACATTAAGAACAGATATGAGACAAATAAAATGTCTGATGTTGCACATTGTTTTGCAAATCATAATCTTGGTTTGATTCAGAGTACTGCATCTTTTGACTGATCCTTTGGACTGGCAAAGCCATTGGTCCTCCCCCCTGCACATTGCAGCATGATGCGCTGACATGTCTTCTAATGTAATTTAAAAATATAATTGTTGTATTTTTGAAAATAATGTTGGTTCATAAATTGAGTACTGCATCTTTTGGGTGATTCTTCAGACCAGAAAAACCATCAGTTCCCCCTCCCCCATGCACATTCCAGCACTATGCACTGACTTGTGAAATGTAATTTAAAATATTGTAATTCCTATGTTTTCAAAAATAATGTTTTTTACAAAATAATGTCATTTTATAAATGGTTTAAAAATAGTTTGCAAAATGTTGCAAAACGCTAAAATATATAGTGTAATTTAAAAACATAATTATTTCATTTTAGAAAATAATGTTAAAGTGGAAAATATTAAAAAAAAAGACCTAGAAATGTTATATTTGTGTTTGTTACATAAAAAGTACACCCTCTCATGGTTTCAACACACTAAGAGAAGACTACCCAATTAATATATGTGAAGATAGTTGGCACAGCATTGAAACACATTCAACAAATAGGTTTAGATGACCCAATGGTTATGGGCTCCATACAAAATGGCGTTTTTTTAATGGCAATCAGCAATGCATTTTGATTCTTTCAACTTCTTGGCAAGGTTCTGTGTAGTCCATACTGAGAAAGTGATGACCAAAGACCAAAGACAAAATTATTGTCTGATTTTGCCTTTTTATATATTACAAAACTTTTCAAAACACTTTTTTTTTAATTAAACAACTCAGTACTTATTTTAAATCATCCATGTTTACCAAATTATTCAGATAAGTAAATGGCATGTTTATAGATAACAACTTGTTATTGTAATGACTAAAATATGTTGATTTAACATTTTAAAACATTTCCAAAACATGGAATAAAGCCGAATGACAGAAATCAATTTTCCAACAATTTCAATTAATAATGAAACAAACTATTTTATCAAACTTTTCTAAATTAATCTAATTTTTTAAAATAAATTTATTCACTTGAAATAAATGTTTTTTTCTTTTTATCTTTTAACTAAATTTAAAATTGACTTAATTTTGTTTTAAGCACAAACTTGTATAGATGTGTATAATTGAAACTCAAATTTGATACAAAATTATAAATTTTATTCATGAAATCTAAATTTTAACTTACAATTTCCAACTACTTTTATTTTTAAATATAAATTATAAAATGAGATGAACTATGATTTATCTCAATATATAAAAATTCAATTGCACTATTTAAATAATTGCATTTTTAAAATAACTCCATCAAAAAACTATTTTAGGCAATATATATTTATAAAATTTGTGTTGCTTTAATTAATAATAGTCTGTTATTATTGACTGTTTACCATTATAATTTGTGGTATTGATGGAGGTCAGATTCAAGGTTCACAGATTACAACTTCAGAAGGGTTACTTTCTGCGTTAGGACTTATGAACTCAAGAGCAATAAAGCAACCGATTACATTTTTTATTATACTCATTTATTATTTATCAAATATCAGAAATTGTGTCACAGAAAATGTATAAAAAAACTCTTAAGCAGAAAGGACTTACCAATAGCTCAAGATATAGTTTCAGTATCTAAGACTCGATTCAAAGGAAAATTACCTTTTTGAATATTCAACAAAGAATTTACAATCAAAGAATTATTCTAGTAAAATGGAATCCTTCTGCGGTTCCAAATAAATTTCTTTTTCTAGACTCAACAACAAAGCCAGCTGGATTTAATCTTTCTGGATGCATGTGGAGGCTCAATAATAGATTCAGAACAATCCATTATCATGGTTCTCATCTGTTTTGCAAATGGAATTTTATAGCCACTGATCAATGTAAATGTTGACAACTCAAACTATGATCAACATAATTAATTATAATTGAGTTTATGATTACAGTGGCAAAAATGCAGCTTAATAAAGTCATTAGTAAGCATATTTTCTGTTTGAAATCTCTGATTTTTTTACTGTCTAAAAATTCTATTTATTGTCTGATAAATAAAAACTCTTATTTATATAATGCTTTATTACTGGATTAACATTAAAAAAAACATCAATCTATTTGTTTGCTAGTAATTTTAGGCAAACATAATTATTTCTGAAACATATATATAACATGATAACAGCCCAAATCTGTTTTCAAGACAACCTCTATAAATAAAAGGAAGAATAACGTAGTCACATGTGCAAAAATAACTTACATCTTTTTGCAACGCTATAAAACTTGACTTTTTAAATAATTTTTTTAGCAGACTTAGATTTTAATAGGTAACCAATTCATAAATTCAAAATAATTCTGCCCTGTTAATGCTATCTAGCTATTATTTGCTAAATAAAAACTGTCCACATCTAATGAATAACGATCTCTCTTTATCTGTTTCTTGGTGATAGAAAGTTGGAAAAACCTTTGCTCTGTATTGGGTTATTGAAAGGCTGTTTTATTTATATATTGCGAGCGGGTGTACACGTGTAACACGTGATAATACTTTTTACATTAATTACTTTGCTGTAATAAGAAATAGAATCTAGATATTATATAAGAATGTTAATAATTAGAGTAAAAAAAAACATTTCAGTATTATTATTATTATTACAATGACTAGTTATAACGTTAACAGAATTAATTACGATTAACAATTACGATATATTTAATCTTAATTTTTTTTCTTGCTTCTCGAGCTGAAAGCGATATGATTTAGAATATAAAAAGAAAATCAATGAAAAATTCAATTATACTTGTTATATGTTTAAACATTTGTGTTTTAGCTACATGGCCAGGATATTTAATTAATAAAAGGACAGTTTTATTTGGAGTATGGTCAAAATGGACTTCCTGGAGTCATTGTAGTGTTACCTGTGGACAAGGTATTATGACTCGGAAAAGGAACTGTGCTAATATTCATAACTATCCAGTGCATCAGTGCCCAGGTTCTTCAACCCAAAACATTAGTTGTGGTACAGGAAATTGTTCTACATCTATGACATCATGGATCAATCAGGCTGTAGGGCATCAAGTAGTACTTAATTGTAATGCATTATCAGACAAATCTAGCTTTGCAGAAGTTTATTGGCTTGATCCTTCAAGTAATAAAATTCGTTCAAGCGATCGATTTGCTTTAAATCAAGATCTTTTGATTCTAAATAATGTTACTGAAAAAGATGCAGGTAAATACGAATGTACTGCCATGTCAAATGACAATAAACCAGTCACATCAGTAGTGATATTAGGAGTAATTACATGTGTCTCTCACCCTTGTCAAAACGGTGGGACATGTGAAGACAAGGGTCAGCTTAAATGTAAATGTAATTGGGCATATTTTGGCAAATTCTGTGAAAAGAAAATATCATTTGTAATGTTGATTTTTATAGGTATAGCATTTTCTATTGAAGGATGTTATCTTTTTATATGGTATATTCTTAAAAGATTAAAGATTATTTCTTTTCCGCCTCTTTTCAGAAAATGCTATCCGATCAATAGGCCTTGTACAACAAGCACATTCTTTCAAAAAAGAAATGATAAGCATATTTTAAAGTTCCAGGGCACAATGATAAAACCAAGCTATGATTTACAAAAAACAATGGTTTTACTTGATTTGGTTAATTTACAAGAAATATTCACTTCTAAAACTCAATAGCTTTTATTAAAAATCCAATTAATTTTTGTTTATTCTATTCTGTTTTTAATTAATAAAAATGTAGTCTGATTAAAAAAAAGAAATTATTTTCTTAACAATAAATTAGACAAAAAGTATAGCTTATGGTAACATCATTTTCAATCATCACTGATGACTATAGGATGAAGGTCTGTGCTTATTTAATCTAGTTTTTCTGGCCCACGACCTCTCTTTTCCAAATCAACCCAACAAACTTCCTTATTTCATTCAACCATCAAACTTGTGGTTTCTCTCTAAATATTATATAATTTCTTGATATCCAATTTAAGATTTCAAGTGACTATTGCCTTTATTTTTCCAAGATAAAGCTCAACTTCATTTCAGTCTCTTAACCTTTTAACGATATCAGTTTTATGTATTTATTCTTTTTTGATCATTTCATGTTATTTTCAACATATATATTTTCATAATTTTTGAATTGTCTGAGATCTCTGAATTGTTCTTTTCTTAAGTGCCGAAATCTTAAATCCACAAATAAGTAGAGTTAAAACACTTCTATTAAAAAACTTCCTTTTCAAACACATACGTATATCTCCTTTTAATATTAATTTATTTCTTCCAAAGCATGAAACATATCTATCAAAAACCTTTCTTTTCAAACTCATATGTATATCTCATTTTAATATTAAATTATTTCTTCCAAAAACATTCCATACGAGGTTAAATCTATGATTAATTTTAGACATTATTTTTGATTCGGTAATAATAATCTGATCAAAATATTTATATAGAAGACATTTTAACCTAATTTAAAATACCATCCTAATATTTACATGAAGTTTGCCAATTGTAAAAACTCTATACAAATTCGGTACATTGAACTTTTTGTTATGTTTTACAAAAGCTATCAAGCGTTGGTGGCCGAGTGGATAGCACAGCTGCCTTACAAGCATTTGTCCCGGGTTCGCTTCCCGGCCGACGCTTTGACACATAAAAAAAAAAGCTATTAAATAATTTAATTCTTAACATTCTACTAAACATATCTTATGTTATATTAAGAGAAATTTAAATACAACAATTTGTTATTCAACATATTGTTTCTTGTTTACAAAACTATTGAGATATTCCACAAACTTTAGATTTTATACTCCAGTCTTAAATTTGGTTTTTAACTTTTAAGTTGTGCATTTCTTTCAAAACTTTTTAAATAATTTTTTTCCAGCAGAAATCTAAACCCACATTTATCACGTGATAAACTTAAAATAAAACATTGATTCTCTATAACACTTATTTTAAAAGTATTGAAGAGTTTTAATTAGCATATATCTATGACATTGTTAGATCACACTAACCTTTCATCAATGAGTTTCAATAAATTTTGATAACAGAAAATTCATATTAACTATCTTTGAACATAAAGTAGTGAACTCACAGAAGAATTATGATTATACAAAATATACGTTTATATCATTTTTTACGTTTACGAATAATCAATCTCTAAGGATAACAACCGCAAAATGTGATAAGTATACAATATTCTATCACAGGTTCATCAATATTTTAGGTAGATAGTAATCAATTGGTATTTTAATGTCCCAATAATAAAAAGTCATTGATATAGTATAAATTACAAATTTATCAATAGTACTAAAAAATTAAATATTAATTCTTTTTGCATTGTCAGTTGATATCCATTTTGTCTTTGGAAAATGTTAATTTTTTTTAGAAAAAAAATCAACCCTGAAATGCTGCTCTTAATTTTACAAACAATTTCTTTACATAAATTGTGTACTTTTCAAATTTATTCTATATAAGCACTGGTTTAAATGCATAACTTTTCCATGCAATAAATCAAGCTTCTTTGATTTTGTTTTTTTCTATCATTTTTTTTTTTTGCAAACATTTTAATATTACTCTGATTTGTGGCAACCAGAGTAATCAATGGATGCCAGAAGGCTTGTGCATAAAATCCCCACCTAATGCCTACTCACCCAATATCCCCAGACTAGTTTCTAGCTTGTGGCCTTCGTCAATGAGGAGCCTTGGGTCTGAGAGCACTGCACCTAGATCTTAGGATCTAATGCAAGCATCCAGCAGCCACCTTGCCTGTTTAATAACAGTTATGTGCTAGCATAAGAGATGGTGATCATGTGATATTTATAATTAAATCTGTGTCTATGTTTTATTTTCATGATTATAAGATAATGCATTTGTAGATTTAGCTTTTGCATTTCTATATATATAACCATAAGGCTGAGGTTCAGTCTATTATAAATGCATATATAAAATATAAATTTCCACTAACTAACTAGATCTACATTCAGTTCACAACACTCTAACCAAAACTTAATAAAACAATAGAATTTTAATAATCTGCTGTCAAAGTAATCTCTTTTAAAAAAGCTGAATTCCAATTTTTACAGGTGGATTAAGGTGGATTAAGGTCTTTAAATATACAAAGATTAAAACCATATGATTGTGACAAAATAAGATTTTAATTTGTGTAGAAGTTTAAATAAAACCCATTCATCAGGCAGAGAAAAATCTGTCTTCAAGATGTTTATTTTTATTCTACTCATTCGGGTTTATTTAAACTTCAATCTCTTAGTCATATACTTCATTCTTAGACAAGTTAAAAGGTGAAATCCATTTTTAACTATAGTGATTGCCTTAATTAGAGATTATGGATATTTTGTTTGTTTATTAAGTTTTAGCTGTTATACTATACATATTATAGAATATTATGGAAAAGTATGGTAAGGCTGTAAGGATGATGACCATTCATTCAGTACCCATATTGAAATGCCTTCTGTATATGATTTATAATTTACCACGATGATGGTTAAGTGGTGACCATGTAAAACTTCTGTTCCTTTTTTAAAATGTAAGAGTAAAGGTATTTGAAAATACAAACAATTTGTGAATTCTAGTCAAAATTCCTTAGAGTATTTTTGAAAGTTAAAATTGTAATTTGCTAATATTGACTTTCTCCACAGCCTTTAGCTTTGGAATAATATGTATTCTACTTATCTTACAACTCACTAACAAATTATTACTTTTTATACTGAATTTATTAAGAAATATACATATCCAATGACCAAAATATGATCGAACTCTGATCTATATTTGGATGTTATATATATATATTGAAACAGTGAGATTCGTATTCGAATCTTAAGTTTCACCTTTTTCTATCGTCTCTCACTCACCGCTCTATCCTATCCAAATTTAAACTTTTTGGTATTGAATTGTGTGTGTAGTAATATTAAAAATGTATAGATATATGTAGAATTCACTATAAACATGCACACATTTCGATATCAAATTTAAGGCAATAAATAAAGATAAATAATATAATTTAGATTTCTTCTTTTAGTTATATAAAAATATATAATTTTAACTATTTATTTTGAATTGTAAAATCCGTTATTTATTGCTTTGTTTAAATTTCATTTAGTAATAATTTTAGAAATAGATTGTAATATTTAATTAAAGTAAAAATAATCATATGTTCCCTTTTGTGTTTGAAATTTTAAAAGCAACGGTCGGTGAGAGATAATAGATTAATTAAAGAAAAATTCCCCAAAATGTAATTATAAAATGTAAATGTAAAATGTAAATGTAAACAATAGAAAGGCAGCTTTCTCTATAATTAAACTTAACAAAAATGCATTGATTATCCTCAGGGCAGATTAAGTGGAATCCAAAAATAAACTATCACAAAAATGTAAAAGATAAGATCTAAGAAAAGAGGCCATTTTAGACTTTCTAGAAACTTTCAGTTGAACTTTAGCTTGGCTCTTGAGAAGTTGAGAGTCTCCAAATATATATATTGTTCTACGTGCCACAGTATGCGTGAGTAGAAAGTGCCAAAGACTATTCTCTCCGGAGATGGTCGAATGTTTGCCAAAAACCTATGCCCATGCCCTCCATAAAATAAACCAAAGAAGATCTGCTGCCCCAAACAATTAGAAAACTGCTGCTGCTATTCAAGTATCTAAATCACCTAAATACTGTAAAGAACTGCTAATGCTAGAATCATGAACAATTTGCTGCTGATCATTGAATCGGAAAACTTCTCATAAAACAGGTACCTGTATCCAAATTCTCTAGAGTACTCTACTAATATCCTGCTATAGCTCATTCATCTTTTTATAACTTATAAACTATCAACTATAAATTCTCATTGTAAAACTATAAATTTAATAATTAATATTATGTAAATTTCTTTAATAATCTAGCCTGCCTAACTATCTTTCTTGGTACGTATTTCTAAAATCTACATTTTATTATATAATTATCGCATGCTCATAATTTTCTAAGTATAAATCTATGATTGCTTGAAATAGTGGATGTGTGTCAAATTTTCATTAATATTTACTTTAATAAATAACTTAATATTTTCATATAAATCGACACGCATTCAATGCTTCATTTATTGTAATGCAGGGGTCTACTGCTTAGCAAATGGCTGACGTATTAGTTGTAATAATCACCCAGTTTACATATTGTTTATATTTTATTAAATTTTAATTAATAATTCCATAAAATTGCATTTCTTTGAAAGTCGCAAAAGTTCTTTATTAAATGTTGATAATGTAGGGCCGAGTTATAAAATATATTTAAATCTTAACAGGATCGTCTGTACATTATACAAGTGTTACGTTTTAGAGATGCGATGGCCCATTACAAGCCTTGAATATTCCGGATTCTATAGGGTTGAAATTAACCCCAGTTGTCCTACACAAGCGGACATAATAAATGCTCCCATGGGGCTTGACGATTGTCACGCAGCCAATTGGCAATCGTGGCACGAACCACTTGTCCCTGGTTATGCTTATGTGACACCTTACCTCTTCGGGCCTATGGCAAATGCCAGCCTGTTTTTACAAACTCATTCATGGCTTTGCAGTTTCAATATACTGCCACTTCCTATTGCCTTTCTAAACATACCACGTGTTTCTTTTATTAACTTTATTAGTCTATGTATAACTCCGTCCCTGCATTGGTGACATAATTCACTCTCAAATAAATGTTTGCCCTTAATTATTAGTAAATATCTTTAATTAAATAAATATATGTCCGCTGCTACTATTATAAATCTTACTTTAGACTCTTGTATTGCAAAAGTATAAATTCCTAAAGGCATGCCTTAGAAATACTTGCTCGAGAATTTTAGGTAGCTAGATTACATCATCAAAAAAATGTATTTCACTTTGTAAACATAACAGTATCGGAAAATACCGCTACTGAGATCTTAAATATAATGTATTATTGGTAAAATGATTTCGCATAAATGTTTCTAAATAAATAAATGTATTTCTTTAATATATAATAGTATCGGAAAATTCCGTTACTCAATTTTAAATATTACCAAATATTATTAGTAAATGATTTATTATTAAAATGTTTCAATAAATAATGTCAAACTATACATCTGCTGTTACTTCTTTATTTATTCGATACCCATTCCATATTATATTTCCTCGATTCTGTAAGATAAATGTTTAAGATTAATGTTCTGATTGGCTAAATCGAAATAAAGTTCTTGATTCTCTTGCATCTCCCTGATCACCATGCCTAAAGAAGTTTTTACTAACATGGCATCGGATGCATTGTTTCGTTGATTGTATTGTGGAACCGATAAACTATGTTCGAACTCAGTCCTATGGGTGACTTCGCTACCGAGATGGTACTGCCGTTCTGTGTGGTTGTCGAATTCTGCACTATGTTAATGAATCACATGTTTATGACTGTTACAATATATATATATATATTCTCTTAAGGAACTGAGCTGGGCAAATTTCTAACGTTCATTTCATTTGTTCTTGTCATTACAATTATTATTACTATATGATTATTTGTTTATTATATGAAAATGGATGGGCTGCCGATCAACACAAGTCAGTCATGATGAGTTTATTGACTTTTTGCATGCAAGATCAAGACACATTATGGCTATTCTTTTAATTTCCCTAAAAATTATTAACTCATATACCAGGAAAGCTAACTTGAAGGCAAAATGAATTTGCTTGCAAAAAAGCTTTTTCACAGTAGGTATTTACAATCATCATAGATAAAACTAAAGTATGACCTTTAGTCTCAAAAGTTGCAAAGTCATGGCAATGACTGCTGTTCAAAGGCAGAAGGGATTAAGAATCCTCTGATTGCAAATCCTAGATGCCACTCAATTATGACTTCTTAATTAAGCATTTATAAGTGCAGATAACGTTTAAGTGAAGGAAGATTGCATGAATGAGATGAACTGTCCACAATTAAATGGGAGATTATTGGACTTTGTGAAGTCAGAGGAAAAGCTAAAGAGACAATTGATTTAAAAAGTGGATATGTATTTTACTAGAAAAGCACAAACATTAGAAGTACAAGTGGAATAGTATTCATTATAAATAAAAAATGGAAGAACAACATTATGGAGATTGGTATATCAGATTCAATATTAGTTCTTCAATTTTGTGGACGATAGCAATGACAAATAATTCAGCTTTATAACCCAATGAGTTCTGACTGTGATGAAGAAATAGAGAATTTTTATAGGGTGTACAAAAGACTTTTGATTAGATAAAATCATTTTAAAATTGTTATGTAAGATGAGACTTTAGTGCGAGAAATTAAAGAAAACATAGTCTTGTGAAATTTGCAGAAAATGAAATACTGTATATTACAAATTCTTTCATGAGAATAATGTTAAATAGTATAGAGCATAGAAGCACGAAAATGGAGGTATAGCTGAATTGGATTATATTTTGACTAATGAGAAATATGTATTTCAAGATTGTATTTAATAGATTCAACACAGGAAATGATCATGGATTAGTGAAAGGGAAGATATAGGCTAGAGCAAAACTGGAAAGACAAAAATTATTAAGAAAGCAACATATAGAGTTGACATTCTTAATCTTCCACTGAATTCAAATTGTTTAAAAATATTAACATGTTTTAAAGGTGATTCAGGTTTGAATGAAATCAATAGAAATTCAATTAATCCTCTACTAAAAACTATAACAAAAATAAGGGCATCAAAACGCAATAATTCGCCAGTAAATTTTCTATTGAGACAAACAATGTATTAAAAAAAGAAATAATATGGAAAAATATATAAATAATTCATTATGAAGAAATAAATATTTAGAGTAAAGTGATAAGAACAAGAATTAATAAAAGGTATAATAAAATGTAATGTAAATTAGCAAGAAAAGCTATAGAAGAGAAACAAAGTCTCAAAAGTATAAAAAACATTTCGATATTGGTAAAAAAACTTAATTCTATAAAAAGATGACATCATGAAATGTGTGAAAAAGTTTTATAAAGAATTATTTAGCAGTCAAGAAACTAAAATTAAGCATCCCTTACAATTACTACAATTTCTGAATTGACCAGTATTTAAAATGAAGAAGTAAGACATATAATTTAATCTATGAAGATGGGAAAAGTTTTAGCTAATCATGGAATTGTGATTGATATCTTGAAGTAATCAGGTAAAGAAGTAGAAAAACTGTTGGCACAATTGTATATGTCTAAATGATAAAAATGTACCGAATAACTGGAAGAATGCAATCTAATATTGATCTTTTAAAAAGGGGACAAAGGGGGTATTAGTCATTATAAACCTATCAATCTTTTATCTGTTCTATACACAATTTTTAACAAGTTTATTACAACTTGTCTGTAAGAACTTATCAAGAAAAAACAAGGTAGATTTTAAGGTGGTTCTACTATGGAGGATCACATCCAAATATTGAGAGAAGTTATAAAAAAAAGAAATGAATATAAGTTGTCATTATGCTTTGAATTTGTAGATTAGCAATAGGCATTTGATTCTATAAGGATTTCTTTAGTGATTAAAGCATTGTATCATCATGGTATAGACCCAGGATGTTGTCATATTCTGAAGAATATTGATAAAAATGCAACAGCAACAATTAGATTGTATAATAATCCTACGGAGATTAACATTAAGACAGATATTTGTCACTTCATATCTCCAAAACATTTGAGAATAACTATTTTGTGGATTAAAATGGGAAACTAATGGAATATCAGTAGATGGAGAATATTTGTCATCCAGATTTTGCAAACAATATGTTTGATTTTACAATTAATACTTCGAGCTTTAGATGTTGTAAAAGTTATCAGATAAAAGTAAGAGAGGAGGATTAAAAATTATTGCTAAAAAATAATGTTCAATGGATTTTATTAAAAAGAAAATAACAATTGATAATGATGAATTAGAAGTTAACAACTACAAATACTTTGGTCCGATTATTAGTATAGATGGAGACATAAAGGATGAGATTAATCATAGAATTAAACTTGGATTGGAGAACTTTTGATAGAAATAATATTTAAAAAAATATGCTTATGTATATGAGAAGAAAGTTTTTCAATAAATATGATTTACAAGTTCTTATTTATGAATATGAAATTTAAGACCCTTAATAGAAGAGCAATGCAGATAATTCAGAGCACTCAACAAAAGATGGGGAGGTATAAATTATGAATAACAAGAAAGGATCAAAAACAAAATGCATGGATGAGAAAACAAACAGATATTATTGACATTATTGAAACAGTTAAGAAACTGAAGCAGAGATGGACTGGATGTATTGTTAGATGAAGTAGTAGTCAGTCAAAATTTTAAACAGAATTCGAATTGATTACAAAAGACATAGTAAAAGATGACATAATAAATATATCAGGTGATGAACCTCCAGTTTATGGGCCAAATTGTCCATTGAAAGCTTTTAATCTGGCCCTTGGACAATTTTACATATATAAAATGGCCCTGTATAAAATTTCTATTTAAATATGCATAGAGCAAATATTGAATTAAGAAGAGTTAAGTATAATAATATATCATTTATTTCCCTCTCCACCTTTTATAATAGTTTTACTTCATTCTCTCAGAGATGCAATATTTCAAAAAATTATCTATATTGTGTGGTTTATCTGACTACAGATTTAATCTGCAGGCATTTTGTTTGTTTTTATAGCGATTTTCACAGATGAATGTATACTATTAAAATAATACTCAAATTTTATTTTGTTTTATTATAATTATTGTTTTGCATTAACTTTTTTATTAGGATGGCCACACTTAGTAAAATAAGAAAAAATGATACAGAAAATTGTGCTTTTCAAAAGAAATGGACCAATGCGTACTTTCTTTTATAGAAAAAAATAGGAAATTGATGAGCTGATATGACTGGAAAGTAATTCAGTTAATAAAGAATATAATACTAAGATGCACTATTTATCAAAATATTCTGATTACAACCAGATTATTAGGAAAGGTAAGCACAGTTGCCTTACAAGCAGTTATTCCAGGTTAGCAGATTCGTTTCCCTGCCGATGCTATGACACATAAAAAAAAAGTACAAAATAACAAAGTAGTAACAAAATAACCCACAATTTGGTTAATTAGCCATTCTTGGAAAATATCAGAGATCTTAAGAACCTAGATTTATTACAAAACAATTGGAAATTGCAGGAATATTGTCATTTAAATAAAAGCATTTGAGGCTCAAATAAATCAAAAAAATTAAAAAGGTCTTAAATGTTTTTATTTAAATGACAATATGACGGGAATTTCCAATTGTTTTGTAATAAATCTAGGTTCTTAAGATCTCTGATATTTTCTAAGAATGGCAAATAAACCAAGAGGTGGATTACTTTGTTATTTGTGCTTCTTAGTCAGCTAGTCACATAAAAGCATATTATTTTTTTTCTTTTTAGTTATATATTATTTTAAAAAATGGTTAAAACTAAAAAAAGAATCTGACAAAATGATAATATAACAATAAGACATGAAAATAAAAAATACGCCCTCTAATAAACCAATTCTAAATTTAAATATCGTGATTATCTACTATATAAAAATATTTATATATTGACTTTCTAATTAATTATTAATCTTTTCTTCACACATTTACTTTTTTTTACAAAATAGTTATGAAATATTGAGCATTTCAAAAGAATAATTCAAATTTTAATAGAAAATAGTTACTTTTAATTAGTTAAGTATGAACTAGTCAGCATGCCGCTTGGTGGCTTTGTTGTTAGTCAAAAACCAATAGATATAACATTACTGGGCTGATTTACAATTTTGTTATTATTTATTTAAAAACAAGTAAATATAATACTTTCACCTATTTGTTTATTTTTTAATAGGGATTTACATTTATTTTTCCTAAAAACATTAAAAAAAATTGCATTTTTTTATTTCTAAATTATATTTTTAAATTACATTATACATGGCAACGTGTAGCGCTGGAATGTGCGGGGGGGGGGGGGCTGGTGGTTTTGACGATCCTTCTGATTATCCCAAACATGCGCTACTCTAATCAAACAAAAAATATATAAATATCAGAAAAATTTCATGGTGACATTTGGAAAAGTATTCTAAAAACTAAAAAAAATTATAAAACAACATTATTTAATAAAATGTAAGAATTCCGTTTTAATGTCCCCGTCTGATCAGACCAAGTTTATGCTTTTAAAAACAATGGCAAATCACAGTTGTTTTAGTAGTCTCATAGCTGTTCATATGCAAAATACATTTTTCATGTGATTTCTGTAAAATGCTGCTGGGACATATACTTTTGCAATTCATTTCACCTTAAAAAGATGGGTATAGAAGCGTGGTGACAGGCTTACAATTATTACACCTTAAAAAGATGGGTATGGAAGCGTGGTGACAGGCTTACAATTATTACTATCTAAAACTACATCAGGTCATGTGAAAAATTATTACTTCGAATGCACATAAAAAGAGTTATGGCCACTTGAATTCTACACACCCTCACATCATACCATAGCGATCTGTGAAGTGTGTGCTATTTGCATAGTAGCACAAAGCACAAAAGCAGGATGTAATATTTGTGTGCAATGTCATCTAGGTCTGCTTAGTGGCTAAAATGAACAGAACTGTTCTATAGGCTGCATAAATGTCATATTTCTGTGCTTTTGTATGGAATCAGCAACATCAAATGTCGTGTGGTGGCCAATCAACTAGTATCAAAAATATTAACAAAATTTTACTTTGCAATTATAAAATTCCTATTATCTCAGTTGTTAAGAATATTTTCTTGGGAAATCTAAGTTTGTGAGTTCAAGTTCTGAAGGGGAACAGATTTTTTTTATTGTTAAAAATTTTAAAATCTTTACATGACAGAATGACAGACAGAGCAAATTAATATAAAAGAATTTAAAAATCTGAGAAAGTGACTAACATATTTTATAAAAAGTGTTATTAAAACAAGCAAAACTCTCCATATAGTAGTGCCACTCAGTGCCAACCAGAGTAATCAATGGATGCGGAAGACTTGTGCATAAAATCCCTCTCTAGTGCCTACTCATCCAAAATCCCAGACTAGTTTCTGGCTTTTGGCCTTCATCAGTGAGAAGCTTTGGATCTGAGAGCATTGCACTTAGATCTTAGGAACGGTTATGAGCAAGCATAAGAAATGGTAATCAAATGATGTTTAGTGATTTATAAAAAGTGCAAACCAGTCAAAACATTCTGCGAAAACAAGTTAAATTATTTTTTTATATATAAAAAAAGAAAGGCAAACATTTTAAAACCATTTTCTAAAGAAGACTTTATAAAAGATTGTATCCTAATTGCTGTAGAATTAATTTACCCAGAACATTAAAAAAATAGTCAAGAATGTACCTATGTCAAAAAGCAGTTACAAGGGAAATTAAAAAATTATTAAATGTGGCAGTTATTAATAATAATGATATTTTATTTTTTATTCATAGAAATGATAACCTTTGTTTAAAAAGGGAAAAATTGAAATTGACCTTCCAATTGAAAAGATAGTCCACCCCTAATGATTAAGGGTAAATTATTTAAATTTTTGATAAAATATAGTAGGCTAATTTTTAAGTTGATAATTTTGTATGCCCATTAAAACCATACTGTAAATATCCAAATGAACCTTCTCACAAAAAAAAAAAGGTTTGCTACTACTGAGATAGATGGACAAAATCTGGAAATTTGCTGGTTTAATGTGGAGAAGAGAGGCTAGAGATTGGAGAAACTGAATTAAAATTGAAGAGACCTTCATGCTGCAGTGAATCAATAATGGTTAAAAATGATGGTATATATATATAATACAAATGTCTGTTAATTAAACATTATTGTAATAACTATATATACTAATAATGGCTGAGTATGAAAGTATTATATATATAGTAATATATTTTTAATACATGTTTTTGATGAAAATATTTAACATGTAGAATTATCCATGTAGAATTGTTTAATTAGAAAGCACTTAACTACTGTTCTAACTTAAGTGCTTTCTAATTAAATAATTATAAATGGGTAATTCCCCACATTAAATATTTCTATTTACATATATTCACTCACAGTGACTCAGTGAAAATATGACTGGCTTTCTCCAAGATATATGTAATTTTATGTCTCAATCAATACATATATTCAATAATGAGATAGTTTAGCTAATCAATACAGAAATTTTCAGATTCCATATCTGGATATAAGTTACAATGCAAAATATGATGTTTTTTATATCTTAACATATGATGAATGGATGGAACAACATATAACATTAAATTTTGTTTTAAATTATGAAAAAAAGCTCATTTGAAATTATTTAAAGTACAGTGAGGTCATGAACCCTATAAACATCATGTGATTTGCAAGATTTTGTGATGGTAGTGATAGCATTTAAAATGCTCTATGAAGGTAAAAAATAACTATTACATTTTATGGTATAACTCATAATTCAGACATGTTAGTACTTAAAAACGTTTTTGGTGAATAATGAGGTGATATCACTATTTTATGCTTGTGTTGATTCAGAGATGGAAACTGAACACTTTATGTTTGACTGTGATATATGTTTTTCTTCAGTACATATCATAGGTATAAATATTCTCTTTCAGTTTTTTCATGACACCCAAATTTATCAATAATGTTTGCATATTTCAATAGTTTTCCATTCCAGATCCAAATTATCCTATAGCAATTTAAAAACATAATATGGTTTAATAAATCTGTTTGAAATAATCAAACTTATTTGAATATAAATCAAAATTATTGCATTTGATTTCTTGCATTAAAAATAAACAACCTTGTTGCTTTGCTACACCATACTATTAATTTCATATGTAAAAATCTCTATTTTCTGTTATCTGATTGGTGAATGTAAGTAATTAAAAATATTCCACCATTAAAAAACACCTGGAAAAAAATCAGTACATGTGCTTTTAATTACAGAGGTATAGTATTTAAATCATGAAGAAAATGAGATTACAGTACATAAATTCATGTTTGAAATGTGATATTTAGTGAGGGAAAATAACTCGATGCTAAAGTACTATATTTACATTTAGTTTTGGTTAGCTATAATTGAAGTTGCAGTCGAAATGATGGCCTTCCAAGTTGGCTACATTTCTCATGTTTAATATATAATATTAAAATATTTTGTTTATATTAAATCTTTTAAAATTTTGTTAAAGCAATCAATTAAAAAACCCATGGCCCATTTAGGTCGTGTACATCTGGTATATACTATATATTTTAATCTTTTATTTATAATGAATCTTACATTTTTTGTACTTTTAATACTTGTTCTTTAAAATAAATGTTCATTTTTCCAAATAAATTGTTCCTCCATCTTTCTTTTTATCTTTATAAAATCAGTTAATCTCTTATTTAATATAGTGTAGTATTCTTCTTCCAATTCTCACAGTTATTTCTTCATTTAAATCTATGATTTGATAGATGACTTTACCGTTTCAGGTAACAAGCTATAATTTATAAAAATTAGTCAATGCGCCATGCTAGCTCATTTGTATTGTTGAACTACAATTCATAACCGTCTATTTACTGAATAATCACGTGATAAAGCTGCAATTGTTTTGGTAAGATCTCAAAGACAAATCAATAATGTCTTCCATTTAATAACAAACTTTTTTTCTAATAGACAAGGAGGATTGCCAATTCCTCAACAAACTTTGTGATAAATGCTTAGCCAGAGAAAGCATTTAAAATATCTCTTTCAGGAACCTCCCCCCAAACCTTTGACCATGGTTTCATGCTTTGGCACTCCTCAGAGAGGCGCTAGAATAGGTTCAGACACTAGATCTCTCTGAGGAGTGCCAAAGCACAAAACCATGGTCAGAGATTGGGGGGGGGGTCCTGACAGAGATATTTTAAATGCTTTCTTTGGTTAAGCATTTATTACAAAGCTTGTTGAGGAATTGGCAATCCTCATTGTTTATATCTTACAAGGTTAAGAGAATGGAATCATGTGATCTATGACTCTTATTTTGACTTCTTTTCTAAAGTCTTTGAAATATACTGAAAGATTATTGTTTTAAACAATCTATCAATAATTTTTATTAAAATGACATCCCGGTAACACATTGGATTATGAAAATATGTATCAATCTGCTTTCTCAAAAAGAGAAAATTGTTGTTATAAGGATAACTACGTTTTTTTAATTGTATATTTCAAGTTATTAATTAATTATTGAAAATCTACAAATCAATAATTGTATTTATCTGTAGTATAAACATTTTCTTTTTTTGTTATAATAAACAAATAGAAAAGTTTCAAAATTTTGTTTAGTTTTGTAAATTTATTATTTTAAATATTTATTAGAAAGGATCTTCTTATCTCATATATATTGTAGAGTCTTTAAACGCATACTTCTTCATTAAGACAATATATGGTTTTTGTATAACGAATTATATAATTAATGATTAAAAAAAGGAATTATTATATATATGTCTTAATTTCTTTGTATAGACTAAAAGAGATATTCAGACAATAACAAATTAAAGAGGTAGAAGACCTAGAAAAAGATTACGTGTGAGTTGGATAAATTAAATACGGAAAATTGCTGGAGGAAAATGGTTAAGAAAAGCTATGGATTAAAGAAATTGTTTTAAAATTGGAAAGACCATTATCCAGCAATGAACCGATAATGTTATGATTAGATATATACATTCCTGTATGCTTGCGTTTATGATATGTATCCAGTTATTTTTAAAAAATACATAATGTTTTTACTTTTTTTTTAATTAAGAAAAAGAATCTTTTTAAATAATATGCTGATAATTAATGAGAGTAATTATGTTTTGAAAAATAAATGTAAATATAAAAGCGTTTATTTTTTTCTAACTCATAAATAAATTATATTTATTGAAGTTAAATATAGAGAGCGCTATCACCCAATACAGCTGAGACGGATTGTTTTTTTTTTTAAAAAAATATATATGTAAAACTCAATAAATATAATAAATACTTCTGTTAATACTAATGATACCAAAAATAGAAAAATCTGTGTGAGATTTCACTGTTTTTAACTGTAAAACTTTAATGTGTAATCTTTTAAAGACAAATAAAATTTGAAACAAATCATAATATTCAAGTCAAAAAACAAATATTTGTCTTGCATTGGTGGTCGAGAGGTCAGCGCGACTGCCTTGCATTTGCAGGCAGTTGCCCGGGTTGCGGGTTCGCGTCCCGGCCGATGATATGACACTTAAAAAACAAAAAACAAATATTTTGCAAATATTTTGTAAAAAAAAAATACTCATAGATATATAAACAAACTATAAATAATATATGATTTCCTTTTTTTAGTTTTGTACAAAAGCTGATCTCTCATATCAGCTCTTGCAAGCACTGTCACTACTTTTAAGACAAAAAAATGCCAACCCCTAGTATTTTAATTTCTTTGTATTCAATTCTCTAGATAATATTGATATATTAAGATTTTTAAAATTTATAATACAACATATATTTAATTTTGGTTTTACTGTCAAATAAATAAAAAACTAACAAACAAACACTAGTGTAGCCACAAAGGAATGAATTTAAGACAGTGTCCAAAGGCAACACTGTATTATACTTATAAATAGGAAAACAGTTTACAAAATTGATTTTAGATTTTTATTTAGAATTTTTATAATAATAAGAGATTATTAGTAAAATACCTAAAACAAACTATTTATTGTTTAGTTTACGTCTGACTTTAAAAAAAGAATTTAATATGTATGTATATATCTAATAAATTACCTTATATTTTAATTGGTTTAGATTCATAATTTTATAAATTATTAAATAACAATAATTAATTTTGAACAAAAGTGGATTTAAAAACAAATTATTATCAGATGCAATTAGAAAAGAAAGCAACAATAACAACAAAACATCAAAACAGTAATTGAGAAAGCAATGATGGATTAAAAATGTGAAGATGAGAGAGAAGTAATCTCTCAGATGATAAAAATAATACAAACTGTATTAATCTGTATTTATCAAGCATCACTTCACATATTTTAACAATATTATACATAGACAAAACTAACATATAATTTTGATTTATACTTTCAAACCTAAATTTATAACGAATTTTAGTTTAAACAGTCTAGTAAAATGCTTTGTATGTACAGTAAATACCAATCTTTTCAAATAAATCTTTTTTAACTCAAAAGAATGTGAAAATCTTTTAACTTAATTGCAATTTAACAATAAGCATTTTTTTTTTCATGTGTCATAGCATCGGCCGGGAAGCGAACCCGGGACAACTGCTAGTAAGGCAGCTGTGCTGACCACTTGGCCACCAACGCTTGACAACAATAAGCATTTTTGTAAGCAGATTTCATTTAAATAACATTGTACAGCCATTATTTCCTAATTCACAAACAATTTTATTAATTTTAATTTTGTAAGTTCAATATTATTTGTCTTGCTCACACACACACACACATATATATATATATATCTGTTTGTCATCCATACTTTAATATTTTCCACAAATAATTGATCTCATTCATTAAATTTGTATGAAACCCTAAATGTTATACTGATATTATCTAACGGGTTATAAAGATGCGTTTTGTCAAAACACCAGATATTTTAGAGTTGATATTGGAAATAGATAGTATAATTTATTTAATTATAAAGTGTTCTTTATTTAATTTTTATATTCTATGTAGATGTGCTTAATGAGAGCTAGATATAAGCTCGCAAAAGAGATCGAGTCAATATAAAAGACTGCATATGTACGCACATCAAGGTAATGAGAAGTGTTATACTTGAAAACTCCACAATAGATTTCGAATTCTCAAAAATAAAATGTTTTTTTTTTTTTTTTGTATTTGCATTATTAAAGGATTTTCAATTAAACCCAATATTTTTTCCTGCCGCTAAGTTTGTGAATATAGTGATTTTTCTTTTTCAGAATCATTCATTATATTTTACTCAGTGCACAATCTTATATTTTCAAAATTTACAATTAATGCTCTTGTATCTTAATCACATACAGTAGGCCCTGAAACAATCACACCAATAGTTGCCAATATGCAATCCGAGCCTCTTCTAAATCAAGTAAAATCCAACAGTAACTTTCCTATAAAAATTATGCTTGACCTTCAATAAGTTTCTACCCAAGATTAAATTAAATATAATGATTTCTGATCTATAAGAAAGTAATTTATAGTTATTTAAATTGGATTCAAAGAGATTGTAAAAGACCCAGAAAGAGACCACATGTGAGATGGATGGATGAAATAAGAAAGTGTGCAGGGATGATGTGGAGAAGAGAAGCTAAAGATCGGAGAAAATGGAATGAACTTGGTGAGACCCCCATCTTGCAGTGAATTGATAATGGTTGATGATGATGATGACATATTTATTCAAAAAAGGAAAAAAAAACAACTTTATAATAAATTTCCAATTGCAGGCTCCTTTTAATACACCTCATAGATGATCCAGAAGATGATTGCATCCGGATAACCATGTACTGGGTGAGAGATTTAATATATTTTTTTTATTGATTTTATTCTCTAATTAAAGGTAATTAGATCCCCATTTTCTATCAATATTGGATATTGCAATGCCTGAGAAACAAAATTAAAAAAGAACGATATTAAATAGTCATGCTAGCAATTGACATGTTTTTCCAGGATCTGTACTCATATATTTTCAATGTGAGAACATTAACGTAGATTCTAGCAATATAGAGAAATTGAATGAAAAAAGCAAATATTGTTGAACTTATATAAAGATGTATAGATATATTTGATCTTCAATAAATTTAGTCTATGTCTAAGGTTAAAACATATAATAACTTTTGAGATAATGAAAAGTAATTAATAATCATTTAAATATTAATAAAGATTTATTATTTTAAATTATAAAATTAATTAAAAAGACATTAAAGTTCTTAGTGATATATATACAGAAAGAGAAAGGGAAAGAGAGAGACTGAAAGAGAAATGATTTAATATTTATTCCTTAGCCAAATGAAGATCATAAAACCAATTCAAAACATACAATAATAATAATTACCTCTATAAATGTTATATATATATAAACAATATTATTTATCTACTTACATTGAGATTAGTATTTGCTTTCACCGACCAAAATAAAAATATATGTACAAAAAATAAATTTGTTAAAAAATATTTTACAATGAAATCTATATTTGTACTAGTAGGCATTTTAAAAACGAAATAACAGCCTTACAATGTAGAAAATATACTATACATATATTACGAATAATATATTATTAAAATAGGCGTTAGTGTTATTTATACAAAAGTTAGGGTTCCTCAAGGATGTAGTCATTTTACAGATAAATATAGAATATAATAAAAAGTGCTTTATTTGTATTTAAAACGATAAGCACAATTTATCTCTAGAGTTAGGATATAGTATATAGAAATAGTTTCGTCATTTTTATGGTAATTAGAAGATAATAAAAAATTAAACCTAATAATCCAAATATTCACTACTAACAATGGTCTTTTTTTTTTACTATTTTTTTTATAAAACCGGATAGTCAAAATAAAATGTTTATGTTTGAAAGTGTACTTGAAAGGTTTCATTATAATCATGTATATACGTGTGATGTTTCAATTTTATAAATATATATTGGGGAAATGTATACAATTTATATTTGAAATTAAGTTAATTAATAACAAAGCACTAGATTAATATTTGAGATTAAATATTAAATTATTCATACAATTATTAGGTGCCTTCAAGCCATTAACTTTATTTAATAATAAAGTTTTCAGCACTGTACACAGGAGGCGTTAGCAACTGACAGGAGTATCGAGTTGCAGTAGCAGGGTTAACATATGGTAATGATGCATTATGTGTTAGTAAAAAGTTTTAGATTATTTAGAGAAAGTACAAAGGGAAATAGGAAGACATGCATTAGATGCAGAGATATGAACAGCAAAGAAGGCAATTCAATGAGAAATGGGATGGCCAAGTTTTTATATGAGACAAAAAGTAAAATGAAAATGTTTGGTAGGTTGCAGTTTATGGATAGTAAAAGAATATCAAAAATAGTGTTCAATTGGGTTATGAGTAAAGGGAGTTGGAGAGATGGAGAACTAGTATGGAGGGTAAGAAGAGTTTAAATATATATAGAAGTAAACGGAATATTGGATGCGAGTTAATTTATGATAATAGTAAGGAAAGTAGTTTATTGTTTAAGGCTCGAACGGGATCTTTAGCAACAAGAGAATATACATGTAAATGGAAAACCATGGATAATTTAGTGTGCAAATTGTGTAAGGGGGTATAGAAAATATTAGGCACCTGTTGATTGAATGTAAATGCTTGAAAGCAGAAAGGGTACAGATAATGAAGGTATGGGAGAATAGACATGAACAAAGTGACTATACAGAAAGTGAGTTATTAGTTTTTATGTTGGGTTTGAGAAGAGATAAGGGGGATTTAGATATAAAGGCCATAGAGCTGACAAAGATTATGTTGTGGAAATGGGATGAGGCAGAATATAGGAAAACTTAAGAGTGGGGAATGGAGAATAAAATGGCTAGCAGGTTTATCTGGGCATAATTGCTGAGATATTCTTGACTTCATTTAAGGAGAAGCCAAATACATCACATCACATGCTTTTTATGTTGGGTTTGGGAAAAGATAAGGGAGATTTAGATAAAAGGCTATAGAATTGACAAAGATTATGTTAAGTTAAGGGGGATTTAGATATAAAGGTCATGGAGTTGACAAATATTATGTTGTGGATGGGAAAACGTAGGCAGGGAATGGGAAGGGAATGTAAAATAGCTAACAGGTTTCTCTGGGCATAGTTGCTAGGAGTTTCCTGACTCCATATAAGAAGTCACAGGGCACCACATCACATCACATGGTTGTCGGTTATTTTATTATATTTTACCATTCTTGGAGATATTGGTAAACAAGATAGTAAAAAAAAAAAAAACTAAGCAAAGCAAATAAAAAAAAAAGCAAGGTAAAATGGAAGATAAAGATTAAAAAAAGAATATAGTCTTTCTTACGAAGGTTTGTTACACAAGTAAAATGGAACTCGATATAGTTTACAGCTGTATAATAAATAAATAAAAATTGCATCTCTTTCTGGCATATTAATTTGCCAAATTAGTCTTCACTAAAATATTGTATACTGAAGTGTGTTTATTTAAATTTAATTGGCAATATATATATTGTAACGATATATAAATATGTCGTTACATTAATCTAGAATAAAAACTTAAAAGTTCGCAAATAAAAGTAAAAAACTAAATGCTAAAATTAAAAATGTTTGTTATACGTATATACATTCGCACAGATGCTAAACTTTAAAAATTTTTTTTTTTTCATAAACAAAAAAAAAAAAAAGTATTTGAACGTATTTTTTTTAATAAAAAAATACAAGATTGAAATATAAAAATATTTTAATAAAAAAATAACGTAAGTTAAAATAAAAACAGGTATTAATTAATTCCTGTAATCTATAAATGGAAATGGTTGTTTATTAATTATCTAAAAGCTGTGTAATTAAAAAGTCAGATGAAAAGTTAGATAAGAGAAGAAAGAAATTTTAGCTTGACCAATGGAAGCACTAAGCCTTGGCTCGGACCCTAACGAAAGTGATAGATTAGTGACGTTTTGTTCATTGAATCCTTGTGGATAATATAAAAAGGGAAATACAGTTTTTTCTGACAGTTCCAGCGTTTTGTGTTTGAGAGATGTGGTATGACGCACATACCACACTCTCTATAAAAAAAAAAAATGAAAAGACTGTGATACCTTGAACCAGCTATTGCCATCTCCAGAACATTACCTTCCAACGGAGGCGTCGCGGGAATTAAAAGACTCTTCCGACCATAAGCTATATGAAAGGAACAATTATTAAAATCAATTAAGAATTTTCGTCAAGTTTTACAAATTGATAAACAAGCCAACTTAAATGTTAAAACGGACTCTTATCTGACTTTTGTAAGTTTTTAAATCAAATTAATAATGTTTAATTTTATATGTTTTCCGATGGACAAACATCATTTCCATTTTTTTTTTCTTATTGTAAAGATTATTTAAATGTATGAAATTTAAGTTGTTTATAGACGCTTGCATGGATTCGTTTGCGGTTAATTATATTTTGGTTTTCATATTTGATCAAAATATATAGACATTCGATAAATAATGATACCTTACGGTGAGTATCTAAAATGTATTTATTCGGATGTCTTTTAAGTTATTGGTGACAACGCAAGTATCTTATGGTGAATACTATTGGGTTACTTATAAGTTTCCCTCTGCGATTGTCGGTATCAATAATTTTGTATTTTGATCGTTTATGTTTATTTTGAAATGTTTTTGACCGTGGAATCTATGTAATCGATCTATACCCAACATTTTTAAACAAATCTGTGCGAACGTATTTCAATGTTAAATTTAAGTCGGGCGTGAATGGCTGTATAGATTTGTAAAGTTATATTAGGGGAGGGTAATCTTGGGTTATTTGTGTCGTTGTTGAATTGGGTCAATGGATTGGATATATTTGTGTAATTAGTAGATGTAGTATGAGTTTCGCTACGTGCAGAATCGCTGAATACACCGCACCAACCCTTTGCCTATGGATGGGATTGTAAGTCGGCAAAAAGGATCGCGGTCCCTTCCTATGGAGTTTTTATTTTATTGTTCTTCTTGCTATACAGACGTCATATTCCTGTATTGGACAAGAGTCAATGTTTTCTCTAACTATCCTGTTCAGATGTCCATTCCTGACAGTATAGTATATTTGTGCTGTTGTATTTTCATGCTACATTGAATACATAAATGTATCAGATGGATTGATGCCGGTTTGACTGCGAAATTTGTTGCCTAAGGTTAAATCAGGGAAGAATATTTTCTTTTCAAATGCAGATCTATGTAGTCTATTCATACTTGACCATCTAAATAAAATATTAAAACTCATTGAAATTTATGTAAATGTACAATTAAAGAGTAATCTAAAAAAAATGTTAAACCTATTCCTCGAATTTAGAATGATTTTATATGTGCGTAAATAAATATTTTTATGTGTTAATTTCTGGCAGTGGCTTTTATTCTTTTATATTTAAGATATAAAATTTATATATTTTTATCTCTGCGTCTCCGCTGAGCTAGTGACTTGGGCTAACGATCGGAATATTTAAATAAAGTGGAATCTTAACAGCGCGTATCTGCCTACTTTATAAATTTTTCTAGGCTCAAATGCCTAGATGGCGCCCTGGTAGTTGCAGATATTGTTTTTGCGGTTAGATTCGATCTTCACTTTCATTCCGATTGGTACAAACTGGCTACCCAACTTGGGCCGATCTTTAATAAACACGAGTGCCCTGAGAATTTTAAAAGGGAATCATGCCCGTAAATTTTTTCTGAAAATTATATAGATATATGTTTTGTATTAACGTAAAGTTATAGTTTAAATTTTGTGTAAAAAGGTACTGCCAGTAAGAAAAATTGCGCATATGTAAAGAGAAATACGAGGAATAAAAAAGTTAAAAAATAAAACGTAATTAATAAATATAAATCATAATTTTTTTTTTAAAAGTCTTGTTTAAAATTTAATCGTTTAACTTGCCTAAATAATACTTAAAGGTAGGAGAAATGAAACTTGGAAGGGAGGGGGCAGAAATTTAGCTGGTAGTAAGGAATCAACAGTCAACTTTTTTTTTTAATCATTATATTTGTAATTACTGTTTTGTCTTTTAAAAAAAAAAAAGTTTTGTCCTTTTGAAATTTCATATATAACAAATTTGTGTAACGTAATTACTAACACTAAGTAAAGTCTTTTTTTTTTTTTTTTAATGTTTTTTGTTTTTTTGAGGAAGTTTACTGATATGTAACGATATATAAATATGTCGTTACATTAATCCAGAATAAAAACTTAAAAGTTCGCAAATAAAAGTAAAAAACTAAATGCTAAAATTAAAAATGTTTGTTATACGTATATACATTCGCACAGATGCTAAACTTTAAAAATATTTTTTTTTTCATAAACAAAAAAAAAAAAGTATTTGAACGTATTTTTTTTAATAAAAAAATACAAGATTGAAATATAAAAATATTTTAATAAAAAAAATAACGTAAGTTAAAATAAAAACAGGTATTAATTAATTCCTGTAATCTATAAATGGAAATGGTTGTTTATTAATTATCTAAAAGCTGTGTAATTAAAAAGTCAGATGAAAAGTTAGATAAGAGAAGAAAGAAATTTTAGCTTGACCAATGGAAGCACTAAGCCTTGGCTCGGACCCTAACGAAAGTGATAGATTAGTGACGTTTTGTTCATTGAATCCTTGTGGATAATATAAAAAGGGAAATACAGTTTTTTCTGACAGTTCCAGCGTTTTGTGTTTGAGAGATGTGGTATGACGCACATACCACACTCTCTATAAAAAAAAAAATGAAAAGACTGTGATACCTTGAACCAGCTATTGCCATCTCCAGAACATTACCTTCCAACGGAGGCGTCGCGGGAATTCCATAAGCTATATGAAAGGAACAATTATTAAAATCAATTAAGAATTTTCGTCAAGTTTTACAAATTGATAAACAAGCCAACTTAAATGTTAAAACGGACTCTTATCTGACTTTTGTAAGTTTTTAAATCAAATTAATAATGTTTAATTTTATATGTTTTCCGATGGACAAACATCATTTCCATTTTTTTTTCTTATTGTAAAGATTATTTAAATGTATGAAATTTAAGTTGTTTATAGACGCTTGCATGGATTCGTTTGCGGTTAATTATATTTTGGTTTTCATATTTGATCAAAATATATAGACATTCGATAAATAATGATACCTTACGGTGAGTATCTAAAATGTATTTATTCGGATGTCTTTTAAGTTATTGGTGACAACGCAAGTATCTTATGGTGAATACTATTGGGTTACTTATAAGTTTCCCTCTGCGATTGTCGGTATCAATAATTTTGTATTTTGATCGTTTATGTTTATTTTGAAATGTTTTTGACCGTGGAATCTATGTAATCGATCTATACCCAACATTTTTAAACAAATCTGTGCGAACGTATTTCAATGTTAAATTTAAGTCGGGCGTGAATGGCTATATAGATTTGTAAAGTTATATTAGGGGAGGGTAATCTTGGGTTATTTGTGTCGTTGTTGAATTGGGTCAATGGATTGGATATATTTGTGTAATTAGTAGATGTAGTATGAGTTTCGCTACGTGCAGAATCGCTGAATACACCGCACCAACCCTTTGCCTATGGATGGGATTGTAAGTCGGCAAAAAGGATCGCGGTCCCTTCCTATGGAGTTTTTATTTTATTGTTCTTCTTGCTATACAGACGTCATATTCCTGTATTGGACAAGAGTCAATGTTTTCTCTAACTATCCTGTTCAGATGTCCATTCCTGACAGTATAGTATATTTGTGCTGTTGTATTTTCATGCTACATTGAATACATAAATGTATCAGATGGATTGATGCCGGTTTGACTGCGAAATTTGTTGCCTAAGGTTAAATCAGGGAAGAATATTTTCTTTTCAAATGCAGATCTATGTAGTCTATTCATACTTGACCATCTAAATAAAATATTAAAACTCATTGAAATTTATGTAAATGTACAATTAAAGAGTAATCTAAAAAAAATGTTAAACCTATTCCTCGAATTTAGAATGATTTTATATGTGCGTAAATAAATATTTTTATGTGTTAATTTCTGGCAGTGGCTTTTATTCTTTTATATTTAAGATATAAAATTTATATATTTTTATCTCTGCGTCTCCGCTGAGCTAGTGACTTGGGCTAACGATCGGAATATTTAAATAAAGTGGAATCTTAACAGCGCGTATCTGCCTACTTTATAAATTTTTCTAGGCTCAAATGCCTAGATGGCGCCCTTGTAGTGCAGATTACGTAAGTCACCTTCTCCAATCGTTACAATATATATATATTGCAAAGGAAATAAGTAAATATACTGAAGATATATTTAAAAATACAAATAATATCTACTTAATTGTATACAGACATGCACACACACTCTCATTTAAATGTAATACATATCATGCTGCATCTTCCAAGCACAATCAGATTATTAATATCTTAAGTAACTATTAATTTAATAAGTAATATTAGGGCCAAATATTTAATTTTCAATATTTTTTTCATGATTTGATTTGATTTTGGAAATTGTTTATCAAATTTTCTGTTTTTTTTTGTTTTTTTTTAAATCTTTTTTTAATTATTTAACATAGCATATATTTTATTTATTATCTTTTTTCAACAATATAATGCATAACTGTTGCCCATAATGCTCTCAATCTAATTCTTGTCTATTTTCTGCTATCTTTTGTAATATTGCCAATTTGATTTCTTTTCAATTTATCTCTTATTTTTATCTTACGCTTACTTCATTACATATTTAAAAGAAACATTTTTTTAAAGATATAGTTTACGTTGGTTTAGTATATGACAGTTGGTATCTATAATACTTGATTAATTTCTTTACATATATTTAATATATAGGGTATATGAGTACAGACTTTCACATGACCCACCCTCTCCACACTATTTCATAACACTGATACACTTGAATACATATATGTTGAAAAGATAAATAATCACCAATATTCATATTTCATGCTAAACCAGCAATCATCAGTTGGTCCAGATTACCATCTCCACACATATATGTTATAAGTGCTCAGATATATATTAAGATAGCCAAACCTCATACTTTAATGGACAGGCTTCAATCTACTCCACACTCCAACTCTATCTTTCTATCCAATTGAAAATCTGATGATGGAATGCTCAAAGACCACCCTGAGGCCAACATTCTTGTCACACCCATGTTGACCTAAGGTCAATCTGATCCCTCATGTACAGGACATAATCCATTTATATTTGTAGAGAAAAAGTGACTAAGCTCTCTTTAACCATAAAATAATTAAACAAATTTGTCACACTAAGTTATAAAATTAAAGAATAGTGTGTCAAGCGTTGGTTGCTGAGTGGTTAGCACAACTACCTTACAAGCAGTTGTTCCAGGGTTCGCTTCCCGACCAACGCTTTAACACATTAAAAAAAAAGAATAGTGTGGTATATTTGTTTCATTATTTTTTACCTAGATGGAACTTAGTCATCTCCACTCTATTTTTCATAGGTATTTAATATTGTGGAATCAATGATATAACATTCCTGAACAAAAGAGAAATAAATGTAAGCTAACTACCTAAATAATATATATATATATATACGTCTGTGTGTACATTATGTAAAAGCAGTAATAATATATTTCAAACAATTAAGGTAATATATTAATAAAGGAAATTGTATAAAAAGTAATAAAAAATTAAATTAATATTGTTAGCCAAAACAAAAGAGACGGTTTTGTAAAATTCACTATTGCTGTATTCAAATTCATGAAGGTAAAATAATTAAAAATAGGAGAAGTTAAATTAATGTATTAAATTGTATATATATATATACTTTATCTAATGGAAAAATAGATAAAGGCTGTATATACAATTTAATACATTAATTTAATAGATAAACGATATATATATATATATACAATTTAATACATTAATTTCACTTTTCCTATTTTTAATTTTATTTTAATTTTTTTGTGTTTGAAAAGAAAGGTTTTTAATAAATGTGTTTTACCAGTTCTTACTTATGGATCTGAGATTTGGACACTTAATAGAAGAGCAATACAGAGACTTCAGACCATTCAAAGAAGTATAGAGAGATGCATTTTGGGAGTAACAAGAAGAGATCAAAAACGCAATATATGGGTAAGAGAATAAACAGGTGTTACTGACCTCATTGAAAAAAATTAAAAGACTGGGAGTTTGGCTGGACATATTGCTAGAAGAGATGATAATAGATGGACAATTGAAATCTTAAACTGGATTCCAAGAGATTGTAAAAGACTCAGAAAGAGACCACATGTGAGATGGATGGATTAAATAAGAAAGTGTGCAGCGGTGGTGTGGAGAACAGAAGCTAAAGATCAGAGAAGATGGATTGAACTTGGAGAGACCTTCATCCTGCAGTGGATTGATAATGGTTGATGATGATGATGATGATATCCTTTATAAATTTGTACTAGAAAAAGGAATAATGATGAATAGTTTCATGGCTCATGTACTTGTATTAGTATTTATACTATAGACTACAATGAGTCTAAGCCAAATCAAAAGAGGGATGGTGATATATAATTAAGAATATAATAATTTATTGTTGGACATAGAATATATTTTACTATATTCAATGATAAAAATATTGTTATTACATAAATTTGTAATATAAACCCCAAGAAATATTGAATTAGCCATTTTATAAAATGAATATTGAAAGAGGTATTGTCATTCTTTGTATGTAACATAGCTTTATTAAGCAACATATAGTAATACCTTTTAATGTTTAATTGCCAAAAATATAAAATGTGTAAGAAAATTTTTGAAAGTAAGAATTTATTGCTGGCATTAATTTGTTTAATTAAGCATAGTGCACAAGTTATTACGTAAATTTGTTATAATCTAATATATATGAATTTGAACAGATAAGAATTCCAATTGGGTAATTTTTTTGTGGCTGCCACATTTTATGAAAATTCTGACAAATTGTTTTATAATATAAATACATTTCAGAAATAATTTTCTTTGACAGCTATCTTGAAGTATTGTATTCTATAGAAAGATTTATCTCTTTTTTTTAAAGCTGTTTTCTATGTTGTGTTTTAGGGACTGACATCTTTTACATCTCGATGAGGATTTATTATATAATCTAATATTGTAAATTTGTGTAAATCTTATGGTATAAGAAGGATAACTGAAAGCTGTAAAATTTTAAATAGAAAACTTATAATAAACTTATTTGAATTAAAGGCAAAAGCAATAAATCCTTAAAAAGGATTGAGAACAACTTTTTGATGTATGACTATAGATAAGATAGTTGTGGTATAAAAGAAAGAGCAGATTATAAAAGGACTATGAGGTTAGTTTAATAAATTGTTAGTCATTATTTATTAAGTTTAGAGATTCATTCTATATATAACCATCTCTTTGACTATATCAAAAGCAAATAGCAATGAAAATCAAGAAATTTATCAGTAAACTAATCACAGAAAATACGAATCCAGCATTGAGCGACACTATTTTTTATGATACTTCAACAATAAACAAAAATATCTATAAATGTATTGATATCAAAATGGATTGCAGGAAAAAACTCTTATTTGAATTGTGAGCCATATTTAAAATATATTTGAAGTAAGTGAAGATGTGCTCAAATAGTGTAGTCAAAAGTTCAGTGTATGACAAAATATTTGTCATAGTTTATGCTATATTAAATGAAATCTAACCTAAGCCTAGAAATTAGATAAACATATTAACAAGAAAAGATGATCAACCATTACATACTAATAGAAAGTGAATTATTAAATAAAAATAATAAGCAAACTACCTGGAAAGATCATCCATAATGAGCAACAACAAAATAATTAAAAAGTAAACTGTTAAAAATATTTTAAAATAAAATAAAAGTCCGAATCATATTTTGAATTATGAAATAATATTTTTAACATTAATGTATTAATTGTTGCTCACAGAAATGATTAATTCATGTTACAATATATATCCTTACTAGCAGAAATCTTTCTTAATTTCTTGACAGTACAAATTTGAATCTAGAAAACTTTGTACCATTTTTACAAAAATATTTTATTTCTAATTAAATTATCCAGATGGTCAGAACTCATTGAAGATAAAAAATTAAAAGGTTTAAAGATAATAATGAGAAAATACTCATTCTGTACAATAAATAAAAATACTTCCTGCATTTATGTAACAATAAATTTTGTTTATGTCATAAAAATAAAAAGTACATTTTATGCTTAATCTGATTATACTTTAATTATTTATTTATTGTAAAATTATTAAATATTTGTTTTTAATAAGTAGATAACATTCACATTTATGTTCTATTTACATGTATTAGTTTTTTTGAAGACAATTGGTAAAATAAAAACATACTGATGGCAACAAAAAAAAACCTCAAGTCATATTTTTTTTATTGATTTTTTAAAAGACAAATCTATCAATTACAAATCACAAAAAGAATAAGTATGCAGGGGTGAAGTGGTGAGAAGAAGCTAAAGATTGGAGAAGATGGATTGAACTTCAAGAGACCTTCATCCTGCAGTGGATTAATAATTGTTGTTGTTGATGATGATGATGAATAAATGAAAAATAAAATATTACATAATAAAAACTTCATTATTTCAAATAGAGTATTATCTTGTAATATTTTTTTAAACAGATTTATTAAATTTAACAAGAAAGTTATGAAGATATTAAAATGTTTATTTTGCAAGCATGCTCATTCAAATCCTATTCTTTTAATTCTTAACTTTAAAATTCTTTGTTCTTTAATCAACTAAATTTGAGATTATTTAATTAAGATATTTTCTTATTATAATTAACTTTTAATAAACTCAGTAGTATTTTAAGCATTTAAAAATTATAAAAGTTCTTCTAAATCAACTAATCAAACACATAAACATTTAATTGTTAATTATGCTTATCAGGAAATTAAACTATAATGTTTTTTTTAAATACTATGCTACTATAAAACTTGACATTCAGCTTCAAGACAAAACTGAAGGTTATAGTATATATATATAATCTTATAACTGAATATTTATAAATACAGTAATTAGAAATATGTAAAGTATAACGTTAAAAATTTTATCCACTTAGCAGCGCTTTAGACTATCCTCATAGTCTTTGTCAACTAATACTTTGAAAGGCTAACTTTACCACAATTCCATTATCTTAACGTTTGTTGCATGTCTGTTAATTAAATCTTGTTTGTATTTGTATATTAGCATAGCTTTCTTTATTTTCCTTTTGTTATTTTTTGTTGTTAAATAACAACAAAAGGAAAATAAAGGCTCTAATATACAAACTAAGACTTAATTAATAAACAGACAGCAAACATTAAGATCACGGAATTGTGGAAATGTTAGCCTTTCAAAGTGTTAGTTGACAAAGACTACATAGTCAAAAGCGCTCCTAAGGGAATAAAAATTTTAAAGTTATACTTTACATATATCTAATTACTGTATTTATAAATATTCAATTATAAAGTTATATATATTGATTTGAAGAAATACAGACATCGAATTATATTCATCATCATCATCATTATCAACCATTATCAATCCACTGCAGGATGAAGGTCTCTCCAAGTTTAATCCATCTTCTCCGATCTTTAGCTTCTCTTCTCCACATCACCCCTACACATTTTCTTATTTCATCCATCCATCTTACATGTGGTCTCCTTCTGGGTCTTTTACAATCTCTTGGAATCCAGTTTAAAATTTCAATTGTCCATCTATTATCATCTCTTCTAGCAATATGTCCAGCCCAACTCCACTTCAATCTTTTAATTTTTTCAATGAGGTCAGTAACACCTGTTTGTTCTCTTACCCATACATTGCGTTTTCGATCTCTTCTTGTTACTCCCAACATACATCTCTCCATACTTCTTTGAGTGGTCTGAAGTCTCTGTATTGATCTTCTATTAAGTGTCCAAGTCTCAGATCCATAAGTAAGAACTGGTAAAACACATTTGTTAAAAACCTTTCTTTTCAAACACATAGGCATATTTCCTTTTAATATCAAGTTATTTCTACCAAAAGCAGATCGGAAGAGCAC